>JAKSZP010000024.1:0-346045 GCA_022478985.1 Massospora cicadina | reverse complement strand
TGGCCGAGTAGTTATTGCTTAACTATATAGAAAATTAAAATTAATCAATTCGAATCACCTGAAATTATATAGAAATCGTAGCGAAGCACGGGTAACTCCGCTAGGTATAAATAAATAAAAGGTTGATTCGAAGCTATCGCTTCACCAATGCCGGAATTAAGTTTATCCGGAGCTGTATTAGTCCCACAAGTATCCATCGCTTTCCAGCCCATTTTGATATACTTACTAAATTAATGGGCATATACTTGGCCAATACTTACAAAAGTTAAATTGACCTGTTAGAGCATCCTCTATTTTTGAAGATGATCATCCAAATTGGTCTAGTATTTTCAGAGTTATGCGCGAACAAACAGAAAAAAAGAAAAAAAACATACATACAGGTCGAATTGATAACCTTCTCCTTTTTCAAAGTCGGTTAAAAACAATCAATTCAAATAATCTGATAAGTCATTAATAATGTTGTGAAGCATGGGAATCTGGCTGCTAGTATCAGATAAACAAAGCATGATTTGAATTTGGTTCCCAATGACCCCACTTTTCGATTCGATTAACGCAATCGGTCGATTTATCAGATATTCCAGATCAGTACCTATCGAGCTTACCTCGGATGATGGAGAGGTTAATTCGAATAGATGGATTCGTCGGGCTGACATTGTAATAGGACCCCTAACCAAAAGAAATCCCATACCAATGCTCTTTATTGTTATCTGTTAAATATCTCCGAAACCGTTAATTTTGCTCACCTTTAAAACTAGCTAGATCTCAAGGGTGGTTAGCCGAGCGGGTAACACTGCTTCCACCCCTAGTGCAGGTTTTGAGTTCTAACTAGTACTGGCTAGAAAATATTCTGGGTGTGGTATATTTGTCCCAAGGTCGACCCACCTCAAATAATTTTTAAAACTAGCTAGATCTCCGATATGATTTATAATAATCTAAAAGGGCTCAAGCTTACCGTAAGGTCACCCCCTGATGCTTAGCTAATCTTCTAAATCTGTAACTATAACCCACCCCGCATCAGAACTTGAGATTATCAAGCAAAAGTACCTAGCCTTAAAAATATATGATGGAGTTTTTAGTATATTTTGACATGATATATGTCCTATGGCTGGGGGATAGTTCAAGTATGAGATCATACGTGATGAGCTTAATTAATATCATGTGTATCGTTTTTGTATAGATTGACCAATTAGATCAACTAGACCTAAAATGAATTATTGTAGATAGCAATAACTAATTTTATTATAGATTGGCTAATTAAATCAACTGGATCTTAAATGAATTGTTGTGGATGGTGATCAGTAAATTTACTATAGATTTACCAATTAAATCAACCAAATAAATAAAATGAGGTAATATAGATAGATATCTGAAAGTTTACCATATAATTGAGTGATAAAATCAACTAAATAAAAACTAAATAAGTAAAAACTGTCAACCTTATACCTGAAACATTGGTCTAATCAATTCAACTGAACAATGTTATATATTTTATAGAATATTTGTGTCAAGATTATCTGAGATTGGTAAGTAGTCTAGAAGTAGGTGTTAAAATAAACAAGCACTTATAATGGTTTATTTATAAGAGGATTTCCAAACCACCTCAACTAAAATGGTAACTAGTTTTTTAAACTTAAATAAATTTGGATCTGCCAGCCACTTGCCTGCTGTCATACACAGTTTTAGTTAGGCTAATCCAACCATTACTTAAGTAATCTAACCATCACAAGTATTATCATTTTATAAGTTAAAAAACATAATGATAGTATCCTATCATAACAATAGATAAAATGTTAGGCAAATTTCTAACATTCAGCCATAAGGCATATATCATGCACTTAAGTTTTTACCATAAGGTAAACCTTGAATTATTTTTTAATTTTATCAAAGGGTATAGATAAACCCTACCCTTGACAATTCCAATAAAAGTTTTAGATATCATACCAATTGCAAGCTGGTGGGAACCTGCAGCTTTGTAAAAGTTTATAGATGAGACATTATATTTTTTATAACTGGAAATTCTGGAGTTTAAGCCTATATCTGTAAAACACCATTTTGCTATATAATTTTCTGACAGGTGGTAAATTTTGGATGTTGGGAAGTTTTGCTTCACAGTCTCTCTGAAAATTTGCTCCAATCAAATTTAATATATAATTTACCAATTGATCAATTTAGTTACTTGGTAAACTCTAAACTAATACCCCACTTTTCCAACATTCTGAGTGAGCCTGGAACTTAATCTAAATTGGATTACTTAATCTTGAGCACTTTATTTTAGAAGCATGGATCTATACTCCATTGACTCCCTACTCTAAACCTCTATCATTTCAATATCCTCTAAATTAAAGTGATATATCACAACTATTATATAGCTATTATAGCCTATTTTTTAATTTTAATTGATTTAAAGTAAAAAAGTATTCAAGGCTACCACCAACCTTAGAACCCTAAATTTTTAGGCATTTGATTCCAAGTGAGAGATATATACCAATCCCCTTTTCAGTTATTCCTAATACTTTTAAAAGGCTGATCAACATATCTATATAACTTGACCAGGTTAGGCTCCAGCTGAGAAACCACCCAGTAGTATTCCCCTAAAATTTCATTAGCTGATAAGAGGAGGAACTAGGTGCAGGGGCCCCTTTACACCTCAACCTGTCAGGATAGGTCTTTCCTACTCATCCATGCTATATATTATAAGCCATGTCACTTACCTTTTTGTCTAATAGTATCAATGAAAACTCTACTTATAGGCTGTTTAATTTTTAGTGCTGATGGCAGACTTGAGATCCCCTATCTACTAAAATAGGTATTTAATATATGGAGGCTAAAGTATCTACAATTAATATTGTTTGTAATCTATAACTTAGACTTCTGAGGTAAAATGGATGGTATCCTAAATTCAGATCCACAGAAGATAGTCCTTAGCTTTGTTCACTTGGCAATAAGTCAATAATAATTGATTGGTTACTCAGAGGTGCCCAGGTTAGACAACTTGGGTTGGAACTTACCCTTCTTTAGAGGTTCAGAGATTTCTAGCAATTTTCAGTAGCTGGGGATACTTCAGTCTTTGAGGATTGGACTTTAAACTAATAATAAATATGCATTGTAAAAAGTAATTTATTAAGAAAAAGGTTAGTACTATTTAAAGTACCAAGGGAAAATCAGGGATGTGATAAGTGATAGGTGAGTACCACATGTGAGGGTTGTTAAAATCCTAGCACTTTGTGTTTGCCAGTGCTGGCAGTAAAAACTTAAACAAAAGGGAGCTAGGTAGGGTGAGCTGGGGCCTCCACGTGGTGCAAGTGGGGAAAGCCTGTGGAAATATGGGTGAGTAGCTAACACCAGAACACAGAGAGGCACATTAGTTGGGTCCTGTAGTGGCCTGAAAGAAGTGCGGGATGGTAGTGATGACTGTGCTGACCTGTTCTTTTGGGTGTCTACCACTCCCTGAGGGGAGAATACAGGCAGGAAGGGGGGGTACAAGTCAGGAAAGATGCCTGTCAAACAGCCTCCCCACAAGCTGGGGTTGCACAGGTGCGTACCCCAGGACAAGGGAGGGGAAATCCTGGTTGGCTGCACTCTGGTGCACCTGCCTACAATAGACGCTGTGGTTTGCTGAGCTATCCTGAAGCTTGGCTAGCTGCCAGTTCAGTTGGAATGAGCCAGCTGGTAGCAAAATAGATCATGCAAGAAAATTAAGGCTGATTTGAAAGGACTCCAAGGCTTCCTGGACAAAAAGGGGCTGGAGAGCATAACTTTGCTAAAAAAGCAGGTGATAAAGGGGAGGGTTTCAGCTTCTCCCCCCTCAGGGGCCTTAAACCTGGGGGTCATCGGGTCTTGTCCCCCACAAGAGGGATGAGAGGCATATCACCTGTCCTGGCTGGTGCAGATGATCTGCCTAGTACTTAAACAGGGCGGGCATATGTCAGTTTAGGGGGTAACATGAGCTACTACCAATTGTGGTTGGGCCCCATATTTTTTGAGGGCAGCTTAAATTCATGCTACCCTAGTGTAGTGGGGGGCAGTACCCCAGGACTTCATCCCGCAATAGTTGCCCACACTAGAAGCCCCAAGGGGCTTTTTAAAACTCAAAGACTTAAACAAAATAGCAGTTGCCAGAGTTTTAAGACACTTATCTGCTTTTTACATTTTAGATGAGAATTGACCACTAATTGATATTATTTTAATAATATTAAAAAGTGTGACAATATCACTTTTTTGCTTAGTAAAATAAGTGATCCTTTATTAGATACTGCTTTCTCATTATTTAGATTACTTGGAAGCTAATAGTGGGATACAAAAGATTTCATGATAAGCATAGGGGATCACAATTTAGCTAAAGGATGATTCAACTATCAGAACTTTCAAATATACTTTCATCTCAGTATGTCTTAATTTTAGGTATTGGGTTGATAGTCAGGATGACATACCCATGTGGTTGCATTTTAACATAATTCATAAAATCAGCCATCTTAGAAATATTTCAACATCAGCCAATTAACAGATCACCTTATGGCTGATTGGCTGATGAAATATTTTATCCCTTGGTACCCCCTTTGGGTCTATAAAAAGGAGATAGTTTTGCTTTAGGTGCTAGCACTAAATTTAAGTTAGTGCTTGGGCAGACATCCAGATAAGTTGGACAATCCAATGAGGGTTTGGCTGAGCTGAACTAACAACATCCAAGCTATTTGGCTAAAGGTCAGAAGTAGAAGTAGAACTCCAATTGGCACTATTCCACCAACAGTTGAGCTGAAGATTATTATTAGACTTGGAATAAAAGTTTTCTTGACTGACGCCAAAGTTTGAAAATGAACTCAAAGCAGTAAATTAGTGGATAGGTCAAAAAAATGAAAAGATGGGGCAGATATCAACTACTCTATTGAGTTCTAAATTGTCACTATTTATAGGGCGTGTAAGGAAATGGTGCCTTAAGGACCTTCATAGCAATGTATGATCATGATCTTTCACTGCCTTCCAGATTGACCGTCTGGTCAGCGCCCTCATTGTTCTGCATCGTCCTCATGACTGCAGTGGTGGGGGCCACGCCTCTTACAATTCAAAAAGTGGGGATAGGATTTCTGAAGGTATAGCCATTGATTCTCATGTGTGAAATGCTTCCTGATCAAATATAGCTTTTGCGCCTTCAGGGTAAGGTTTCGTTTGTGCCAGTTTGAGAGTAAATCTGCTGAGGCTCAATTTGGGAGCATTGATTTCAACACACTCATCATCTCAAATCCTGCAACGCATCCCTCAAATCCCGTCAGAGGGGGGTATATGTCCAATGAAATTGGCCATAAACTTGATTCACCACTGTCCCCTGATTGACATCAACAATGGAGTACTCCAAGTTCACCTTATGAATGACCTTATAAGGCCCAGACCAAAGAGCATCAAGCTTATTATGTCAACCTCTGGGTTAATGGTTTTAAAAGAGAATGAGGTCACCTAATTGAAAAATTGGTAAGGTGGGTCAGCCAAAATTAAATCAGGATTGTCAGACAATTTTAAGTCCAATATTGCAAGAAGAGCGTTTTGAAGGTAAATAATAAAAATATTGGCCAAAAGACCCTGGTCAATTCCTAGTGGAACCCCTCAAATTGGGATAACTCTTTTCTTAATATTTGGGCAAATAGCACGAGTTTGGGTAAGTAAATTGCCCCAACTATGCAGCAAAATCTGGAGATTCCATTATAGGTTCCTCCCTGGCCCTCTTCTACTTTAATTCAAGCACCTACGCCATGAATACCCCCTTTTATAGCCTTGTAGAGAGTCCCTCAAAGTGCAACAATTTTCCCCAAGGTGATTGGCTTAGTATATCAAATCATTACCTCATGGACATGTCCTACCTACTCTTGACTCTCCATTGGTTATTCTTTAAAAATGAGCCAAGATTTAAGAGCACCTTTTACCAAACGCCCATATCTTCTAATTTGGCTTGAACTTAATAATGAATTAAATGTGTATCACACTTCAAGCCCAGGTGAGTTTAAATACTAAGCTGTGACATTGTAAAGGGGTTCTCTTTTTTACCCATCCAACTTACTTAATAAAAATCTTAAAAACCCGCTTTTCCTAGTGTTTCAGTTTTATTTATTTTTATATAAGTGGTATATAACAATCCTCCCAAGAAGTTTAATTAGTAGTTGAAAATGCTATCTCTCCTGCAATCATATTGTTGGATTTTAGGTATCAGAACGCACCAGTGAGCTTATCAACCGCCTTGATCCCAAGAAGGATGTATTTCTTTCTGTGATGATGACAATGCCTTGAGTGGCTAGGGCTTGAATCTGGAAATCAACGGCTAAAGTCCTCATAGTTAGATCAGAGTTCTCAGGTGCAGAGGTTTCAAGAAATAACTGAAGCTACTTGATAAAAGGGAATCACGCCCATATAGAGCTTAAAAGGGGGACATCTTGAAGATTTGATGGTAGCTTATTATGCAAGTAAGCAAAGTGCTGGTCAAATAATGATTCTAGCAAGCAGTATCAGAGGCAGCCATCTTCCGCAAAATAGAGATAAGGGTTCTTTTAGCGCGTTCCACTGCCCCATTGGTCAATAGGTTGTAAGGGGCGGTGAAACTCTGGTTAGTTCCAAAAAGCGTGGTAAGTTATGAGCTACCTGCAAGGTAAAATTCAACCCATTGTCCAAAAATGATTTTTGTGGGCATCCATGCTGTGTGAAAGTGGATTAAATAAGAAAGCTGTGGCTTTTGTAGTAGCAGCAGGGACAGTGATTGATTTGACTCATTTGATCAAATGGTCCACAGCTAGGAGGATATATTTATGACCATGCAGCCTGGTGGGAAGAGGGCCTACTACATTGATGCTAATGACATTGAAGGGACCCGTTAGGGAAAAACAAGTGCTAATATTGGGGACTGGCTTAATCTTGGGATCAGCAAGTCATATAAGCTTCCAGGACCTCTTGGATAGTTTCTAACATTTGGTCCCAGAAACATTGTGTCTTTAGAAAATTGTGAGTCTTCTTTACTGCCCCGTGTCCCACAATTGCATGTCCTCTAAGATAATGTCAGTACACAAAGAAGGACGGATGTAGGAGAGCCATCTCTTATTGACTATTTTATATAACATTCCATCCTTGATCTTTGTGCATTGGGTTATCTTCTGGAGCTTGGCTTGAATCTTAGGAGTCTCCAACTACAAGCGTTCTTGTCAACCAAATAGATCATACAGTCAGTCCTCCTCAGGGGTTGGGGCAGGCAATATGCGCATTCTGGATAGACCATCAGAATTTTGGTGAATCGTTCCTACACAATGGATAATAGTGAAATCGTAGTTCTGCAACCTTAGGGACCATCTGGCTAATTGGCTATCAGGGTCCTTCATTTGCTGCAGCCATTGGAGCAAGGAATGATCATTGAATATGGTGAAGTGGTTGCTAAATTGATAGGGCTGAAAATGCTTGATTTCTAATAAGGCAGCCAGGCTTTCTAATTCAGTAACACTATAGTTCAGTTCAGCCTTGCTCAAGATCTTGAAGAAATAAGCTACTGGGTGATTGACCTTAATTTCATCATGAATGGGCTAGAATGGCCCCAATGGCAACATCACTCATGTCCATGAATTGCAAAAAGGCTTTGTTTGAAATGCAATGGATTAAAATAGGCTTAGTGCAAAGAGCAGTTCTCGACACATTGTAAGCCTTTTCTTGTTCCAGCCGCTATTAAAAGTTACGTTCTTATGCAGGATGTAAAATAGGGGCTCAGCTAGGGTGGCAAACTGGAGGATGAACCGACAATAATAACCCAATATGCCAAGGAGTATGAATATCCCTCAGGCCCTTGGGCACGACATCTTTTCAATGGCGGCGACTTTCTATTGAATAGGCGTTATGCTGTCCTTCAAGGCCTTATGACTGAAGAAATCCATTTCAGACTGGAAGAAAGAGCACAGCAAGGGTTTGAGTTTTATTGAAGACTTCCTGAGATGATTAAAGACTTCCCAAAGGTGCTCCACATGACCATTGAAAGTTCATAAGAGAACTGTGATATCTTCAAGGTATATGAGACACATGACAACTTCAAGTTCTTGAGGATCCCATCCATGGCGCGTTGGAAGGTGGCAGGCGATTTACAAAGGCCCTGGGACATCCTTGTATGCTTGCTAGCCCTTCATTGATGATGAATGCACATATGGTTTTGTTTTTGGGGTGAGATCCACTTGCCAATATTCACTAGCAAGACTTATTGAGGAAAAGTATTGTGACCTGGCAAGCAAGTGGAGAAAGTCATCAATTATAGGAAAAAGCAACTTTCTTTCTCAGTAATATAATTGAGCTGACAGTAGTCCATCACCACCAAATGACTACCATCCTTCTATTAAATTAATAGGAGGGTGGAGGCCTAAGGGCTTCAAGAAGGCCCCAATAGTCCAGCTTCAAGTAGTTGTTTGAGTTCTACCACTACCTGATCTTCTTAAACCTTCTTTTTTGATAAGTCCAGGACAAAAAGGGGGAGTGTCCTCAGTGTTTACATGATGTAGAACACTGCTTATTTTCAGAAATTATAATTTGAGGCCAAAAAAGGTCTGAGTATTTTCAATAGTTTTTGAACTTGGCGCTGTTGGTCCTCAGTAGGCTCCTTTATGATACAGGTAATGACTAGAGCCACTGGTGAGGGCGTCTTTAAACAAAAATCCTCAATCTCCCAAAGCTGCAGAAATCATCAACAGCTTCTACTTGTAGAAGGCAAACATGTGCGGTGGGATAATTTGGGCCACCACACTAGAGTTGTCAGTGAGATTATCCAACAATAACAATATCGATCCAGCATAGGCGGGATCTAGAATCCCCAGACAGGCCAGTACCTCTTTAGAAGATGGGTTTTTAGACTTCAGGTCTCCAGAAGGTTTTCAAGGGAATGTTGACATGAGCCCGGGTGTTGACAATAACCTGGGACTTTGGAGGTATAGTGGTCAGCCTATGTAGATAGATTGGCATAACTTGGTGGCCAGCAACTGCAGGTGGGAACAACCAGACTTGAGAGCCCCTTATGTGATACTCAAGTCAATCAATTTGGCTCTCACGCTCTAATAGAAAAGCCTGAGACTTAAATTCCGCTTTGGAATTGTATAAGATTTCAAAGTTTAGGGGAACCTGATGTCCCATTAAGGATATAAATCCTTCATCATAATGTACTACCACAGAGTAGTCTCAGGAAGCTGAGTTTTGAGAAGAAATTCATATCTCAGGTTATGCAGTGCAATGGCGGGGTTTATTTAGAGAAAGCTTCCCAAATTGGATATTTAGGGAAGAATATACCCCTATGGATCTTGTACATTGCAGTCCAGACATGTTATACTCCATATAATGGGGCAAGTCTGGAGCAATCTTGATATGCATCATAAGTTTGGATGAAATAATGTTCACAGTGGAACTGCTACATACAATGACCAGAACCAGAAATTTATAAAATTGAATTGTGATAAGAGTAACAAGACGTTTGAACTGTGAAGGTAGAATGAGAAACATGAGAGATTCATCAGAAGAGTAAGCAGTATCAAGTTTATTTATTATCAATGTGTACCAAAACTTCATCTTTAGATACAATAGCTCCAGGGTTGTTAGAGGTCATGGATGAGCCTTGAGGCGAGGTAGAGATGTCAGAATGGAGCGCCTCATTCTTCATGCTGATAGCCCTTTTTCTGATTTCAGAAAGTTGTTTCTAGCATGTATTGGTGCTGTGATGGAAGCCATTACAGTAAGTTCATTGTGGTCAAAGATTCTTCTGATTTTGACAACATGGACCTGAGGACAATCAGAGGGGGCAGAAGCAGTAGCCTTAAGATATAGGATTGATGCAAGGATCTCATTAAGCACTTCCTTATTTCCCAAATGCAGGTAAAGCTGTTATTTTAACTGATCATATGCATTTGAACCTCAGGATAAGATACCTAGCGTGGAGATGACAGTAGTAATGGCATCATCCAAGCTAATGCGATTTGTGGTTACTAAGAGCTGCTCTTGGACATAGAAACAGCTAAGACTCCATAGGGCTTTCCCCTTTGTTTAGGCGATACCCATGAACGCTTTTTTTGATTGTCCAGGGTTGGTTGCTGCCAATTCTTAAACTAAGGCAGTATAGACCTGCTCACAGGTGTGGCATTCTTTAATATGGGGAGTCATAATCTCCTGAGCGGTGCTGTTAAGGCAGAAGTGGATATGATTAACTTTTTTCCAGTCTGTGGCCTCTTCCATGGAACTCTCATATGCATACAAGAAATAGGCAATACTTTCCTTTCTGGGGGTAAACTTCTCAATAAAACTAGGTTAAAATTAGTTACAAGAGGTATGGAGAGGATAAAAAAATCAGGAAATGGTTCAGGCTTGGAAATTTCAGTCTCCACATAGTTGCAGGGATCCTGATGATCCAACTGTCATCTTAAGCCCTTGAGGTCCTCTTGGATATCATGAAAGTTTTAATTGAGAGAGAAAATGGAGACCTTGTGAGCATCCTGCTCTTTTAATGCTTGGATGTCGGTGCACTGAAGAAGAAGCTGGCTTAATAATGTGTTCAAATGGGTGTAAAACTCTCAACGAGTTCGTTTAAGCTGGTAAATATGATTATTGGCAAGATTATTTAAAGCGCTAGAATTATCCAATTCATCTGAAAGAGCCTCAATTAAGGCCTTAAGGTCAAGAGGGACTCCATCCACATGGAGCTTTCACCATGAGCCACATTAGAGGTTTGATACCATAAGGTGGCTAGAGCTTCCAAAACGTTCTTTCTTGAAGGGTCTCCAGGATTGCCTGGAGTAGGCACTGCTGGGCCAGAGGACCCATGAGGTCTGCGGGGACCTTCAGGACCTTTCAGCCCTCTAGGTGCTTCAAGTCCTTTACTTCTGGATGTGAAGTCGTGAGAGGCCAGCTCCTAGTAGTGTTTCTGGAGAGTCCATACCAGATCTTCAACTTGGTGGAGGCGTTAGTTCCAAGAAGCCTAAAGGAATTTATATACTTGTGAAGCTGGTCTTTGAGGTGGCTTATATTCCGCTATTCAACACTGTGAGCTGTTTTGGGCTTTGTTGAGTAGACGTTGGTTATTAACAATGGCTACTCAATTCTCATTGACAAAGAAGAAAGACGCGTTATAGAGATTGAAAACATAGGAGTGCAAAGTTTGGGTAATCCCTAGTCATCAGGAGACTTCATAATGGTGAAACCTGACTAATGGTAGGAGGTGATGAATTTCAGGATGGACGAAACTCTGCAGATAGTTCTTCGTTCCCAAGGTCAGTTCTCCTGCTGGTATTTGGGCTGAGATATATAATCCTACATGGTAGTAGACATTGAAGAAGTGCAGGAGCAACTTGAGTGCCTCCTAAAGAATAAACGCCATTTCTTAGTTGTTGGGTAATTTCTTTAAGGTTCTCATACTGAAGTTGGTACTGATCACCATCAATGGAAGGTAGAGTGAACTGGAATGTGCCAGAAATTTTAAGCTTTTGGGCTGCATGGATGGTACTTCATATTGTGAGGTACTAATCCTTAAGCAAAGCTTCTCAACCAATCAGTAGTTTGAATTTCTTGAATGAAATTATTCTCCATTGTTCATGATAGACGGTTTCACTTGTACAGCTTGGAGCTTACTGTAGTGAGCACCACTTTTCCCAGTATAATAATTCTCTTGAATGATGTTAAGGTTCAAAAATGGGCTCACAGCTATAAATTAGTGGAAAGGTCAAAAAACAAAAAGATGGGGCAAATATCAATCACTTTATTGAGTTAAAAAGTGTCAATATTTATAGGGCCTGTAGGGGCAAGGTGCCTCAAGGACCTTAGTGGCCCCATACAATCAGGTTCTTTCACTGCCTTCTGGATTGACTGCCTGGTCAGCAGCCTAAAACTTCTGCATTGCCCTTATGACTGCTGCGGTGGGGGCCACGCCTCTCATGATATGGGAATCAGGGACGGAATTCTTGAAGGCATTTCCTTTGATTCTTGTGCGTGTGATGCTTCCTGATTGAATTTAGCTTTGGAGCCTACAGGGTAAGTTTACTTTTTCTCTGGTTCCAGAGTTGATCTAACAAGACTCAATTCAGGAGCAGGGATTTTGACTCACTCATCATCTCAAATCCCAAGTGTGAGTTAGCATAGACTAAATGTAGTTAAATTCTGTACTTTTTAGTGCCCTAAGTTGTGATGGTACATGTTATATCTGACCACCAAAGTCTAGGGACTGTGGATGCACCCATAGATTGAAACTAAATCTCTTTTTATTAATAGTTTTGTCATACCAATTCTTTTCTGAATGGGTCAAAATCAAAGAAATCTAATCTGAGAGTATTATCTGTCTATAAACAAACCTCTAAAAATCAGAATTTTTGGGGTGGAAAAATAACATTAGTTTAATTTTTAGAAGGACTGGTTTATAAGGGATCTTTTAGAAGTGTGAAACTTAATGTTCAGTTAAACTTTATTACATTTATATCTTAAGCCTGATACTTATCTTCAGATAATGATTTAGTTGAACTAATAAAAAACAAAGTATATATATTCTATGCCTTTGCTTTATATGGGAACTAAAAGGCTGAAATCTCCCCTCATTTTTCTTTTTAAGCATTTGGCTAAAAATACATTTCCTTTTTATTTAAGACAATTTTTTATAAGGTTTAATAAAAAGGACAAAAAACCACTTAAATTATGATTATTAAACCATCAATAGCGTCATTTTTTAAAATACCATGAGAACAAGGGACATTACTTGTATCAAGCATTTTAATGACACTTAGAAAAAGTCTGTTCTCTTCATGTCATGGTGGTATGCGTAAAACTAGCCTCCTTAATGTATTTACCTCTTTTTTATGGACCGTAGCTAGCTAGTTTACCCAACTCCTTATTAAGATACTTTAGAGCCAAAAAATTGCATTATACAAAATTTTATATTTTTTGGTGTCTTAAAGATAGGAAAATAAGAGCTCAGTACAACTTATACTTATTTTCTGACACTAAAATCCCACCGCCATGCCATGATCATCTTTTTAGAAAATTTTGCTATGTTAAGCTTAATGGAGTGTAGAAGAAATCTGAGTTCACCTTATGCTTGTGCCTACTCCAGTTGAAGTTTAGTATCACCCACCATGGATACAATGGCTTTGTAAAATATCCATGCAGTTATATCAAAGTTCATTTTCAGGGAGGACAGAAAAGCAGTAAAAGTTTTAATGGCATTTGAAGACAAGAGGTCTAGATCATGTGGGAGTTGTCTGTCAATTACTCATCTGGTTGAGAAAGTTTTTGGACAAAATGAAACCTTTTCTGAGTACTAATTTAATGTTGCCACTTAGTCAACTGGGTGACATGCCCCACCAAGATTTAGGACTCATCTTGGTTTTCTTTTTCTAATATCCACACAAGGAAAAGAGTCAGTAGAGGAACATGCTTGAGTGTTTTAGTTTTGCACCCATGTCACCTAGATTCCAATCACACAGATGCCACAATTGTTCCAATTACCCTACATCAAGACTATTATTTGAAATGGTGGCCATACACCCTGAGGAATCATTGTAGTACAAATATGTTATGCCCAAAATTTGGATTAGTATTAAAGATTGTGAAGATCATGGTGAGTTATTATCTTATGTAGAACGCAGGTATGGTAAAAGATAAAAATTTGTCATTGAGAGTCTGAACTAGAAAATGTAGCCAAAAGTTCACAGTTATAAAACTGGAGATTTCAAAAGTTATGTACAAAAGTCATAATTCACTATAGTTTTGGGATAAAAAAGGTGGCCAAAAGAAGTTTGTAGTTAAAAGTTAGTCAAAAAATAAGATTTTTATATAAATAAAGATTAGTATATGTATGTATGAGACTCATTGTCTCATTGACAAATAAACTTATTATTGCTAAATTTGGCACAAATACTTTATAAGTATTAGGAATGGTAAAAGATTATTAAAAGTAATGATCTTACTATAAGAAATATATAAAATCTAAAAGCATAAGATTCTAATGGTAATAGTATATCATTTCATCTGAGCTTTTTGGTGTGATTTGTCCAATCTGATAGTTCATAGGTTTTGATAAGCATTTGTAGTTTTCATTTTTTTCAAAAGTTTATTGATTTTGACAAGTGACATTGGTTGGTAAATTTGATTGTTTTAGTGTTTCATAAAAATTACCATGGCCATCTAAAAATATCCAAAGCTAAAATAAATATTTGAATCATCTGGTATGAGATAAAAGTTGAATGGTACACAGTGCATTAAAAAAGTTCTGGGACTAACGTTTTAAAGACACAACTTTACAAATAAATAAACTTTTTTTATAATAATTTAACATACAACCTTTCCCTCTCTATACATATTTATATTGCTAAAACAATTGTTAAAAGGTATGCACATAGTTCTTATTTTGTATAACCATGTTTAAACCAGCTGTCACATTCTTCTGAATTGTCTCTACTTTATCAAAAGGATGAACCTTCAGTGCCACCTTCAGATTACAATTATCCACCCTATTCACCAGATTTGGCTCTGTCTGAATTCTTTCTGTTCTCTAATCTGAAGGTGGCACTGAAGGTTCATCCTTTTGATAAAGTAGAGACAATTCAGAAAAATGTGACAGCTGGTTTAAACATGGTTATACAAAATAAGAACTATGTGCATACCTTTTAACAATTGTTTTAGCAATATAAATATGTATAGAGAGGGAAAGATTTTATGTTAAATTATGATAAAAAAAGTTTATTTATTTGTAAAGTTGTGTCTTCAAAACGTTAGTCCCAGAACTTTTTGAATGCACTGTTTAATATTAATAGGAAAACAAATATTTATGTGCATATGTATGTGAGTATGAGCCATATTATTTAATCAACAAAAGGACAAAAAACAACTAAACTTTACACTGGTACCTTATAAATTTTAGGACTGGTAATAAGATATTAAGATATATGTTAATCTTATTAAAAAATAATTATTGTTTTAAAAATATATAATTTTATTAATAAATTGTATATTATTTTTGCTGAGATTTTTGATATTATTTTTTCACTCAATAGGTTTATAGGCTTTGATAAGCGTTTATTAAATTTTATTTGCCTTATAATTCCAACAAGTGGTTTTAATGAGTGATTGGTGGCTTTTGGTTAAATTAATGGTCTAATAATATCATGAAAATTTAATTTCACCAAGTGGGTTTACCTGATTGATTGTCAAACTTTTTTAAATGATGACTTCAATGGTTATAATAAATTTTTGATGTTCAAAAAAGTGGTAATTACAATTAGTCTGGGTAAGTGGTTATTAGTTTTTAATTAATTTGATATTTCAATTGGCTTTTTTAAATGGTTGATTAGTCATCTCATTTCATAGGGTAACTAATTTAAGCCAAGTGGTTGGTGGTTTGTAATTTTATAGTTGTATGGTTTCTGAACTAATTATGGCTTCTACCAATATAAAAACCAAATAACTAATTAAAATCACTTATTAAATTATAAATCCAATAAAAGATGTGAAAATAGGCTTGTTTATAAATAAAGGAAGCCCTGATTAAACTATTATCTTCATCTTGCACTTAAAATGGTTCTTAAAGATAAAAAGTTTAATAATACTATTGCACTGATTAATACTTTTGCAAATAAAAACTATTTTATAATCCAATAAGGCTGATAAATAGGTTTTATCCATGAAGGGAGCTAGGGAATGACCTTAGTTGGAGCTTCTAAATGGACTACTTTTGGTGAATGGGTGAAGGAATTTATATAGGACAGAAATGTCTTATGAACATGTCAAGTTTCTGTAATATGTGAAACCTCTTATACCCAATTGCCTTGGGTATGAAGCGTTGGCGCTTTTTATTGAACAACTTAACATGAGAACTAAAAAGCAACATTTCCCCCTCCTTATTCACTGCTCACACAATGGGAGTTTATATTAAAGGGTTTTTGAAAACTGGGATAAACCTAGTTGATTTTATAATTTCTCAGAAGGCCTTAAAAATGGTGAGTAAAAAAGCAGTTTAAAACTGTGGTCTACACAAATGTAACCCTTATAGAATTTTTTACATTATCCTCTACTAACCTGTTTCAAACTCTTTTTTTAGGGTGCCATATAAAATCTGAACCTTAGATCTTCAGATGTCTTGTAGAATTACATCCACTCCATTTAGCATCTAGTTGATAATTCTTTATAAGCTTAGGTGGTATCCCCCATCCTATTGGTCCCCAATTCCAGTGGTAAACTCTAGCTTTGTGTCACTTCTCAAAGATTAAAATGCAGTTATGGAATCAGGCCCATATCCTATGATGCTTTCAAAAACATATTTATTACCACTAAGACTTAGTTAACTAAGCTAAATCTGACTTAGGTGGTTCATCAGGTACTAGTGCACCTAGATGCCAGAATTTTGCGTCCTTTATTACCATATGTTTCTAATTTGTCTAATATTGCTACTGCTGTGTTCCAAAAAATGATATATTACTTGCTCAAAGAGAATGGTAAGTCTATTATGCATTAAATATATAGATGATGTTTTGTTGTTTTCAAAAACTAAGAAGTAACATTTTCAAGGTGTAAAGTTCAGTATTGGAAAAATCATGAAGCAAGACTGTAACTTAAACTCATTAAGTGCAAATTTTATACATCAAATTAAAATTTTAGTAAAATCAACGCTTATGTAAAGGCTTAGTGGCTTTTCCTGGACAAGTTAAATCCATCAAGTTTTGAAAAACGTCTCTCAGGATATGGGAAAATAGCCAACTGGCCAAATTTGATATCTCTTAAGGCAACGATAAAGTAAGCAGCTGGCTGAGGAATTAAAAATAAGATTGATTGAAGCTGTTATTCCTAAAGCAGTATATCTTTTAATAAGTACTTTGTTGAAGAATTACTTAAAAAAGTAAAATGAAAAGATTTTAAGACAAAACAAGTGTTGACTAATTTAGTTAAAACTTTGTGTAATTATAGAAATGCAAAATTGTCTTTGATGAGGGGGACTTTTAAGCTCTTTTATAAAAGATCTTTCATCAACGCTGTTAGGATGCTAATCATAAAGACTTCCTAGAGAGATTAGGGTGGTCCATCTACATCAGAAGCTGTTGCTTTGGAGATAACTGAATATACTGACAATTGAGGATCAGGTGTAGAAATGACTCCTTCATTAATTGATTTATTACTGAGAGAATCTTCTTGGAAAGTAGAGTCAATTTAATCTCCATTAATATTCTGATGTCTGACAATGCCCCCCTCAAGGTCCTTTTGAAGAGGGAATAGGCCCAAGAAATTAATGATGAACTTGAATAAATACAGATCTATGAGCAAATGGCAATGGAATATTCAGAGTTGACTTTGTGAATAAATTGATACAGACCAGAACAAATGAAGCTAAGCTTGTTGGATCAATTTTCTGTTCAATGATGATAAAGTATAACAAGGTATCCTAATTAAAATATGAGTAATTCAGTTTATCTGGAATCTGATTGTTTAGTTTCTCTAGAGGTCATGGATATAATTCCTTCCATAGCAAGCTCCTGTAACTGAATTATCTCATTTGCTAGAGCTCTCATGGTTAAGTCAGCAATATCTGGCACAGGGTTGTCAAGCAACATTTTTACACTACTTGGCAATCTGGGTTCTCACCCATATAAAACCTGGAAGGAGGACATCTTTATGATTTGGTGATAGCTTATTCTGTAAGCCATCAATGCACTAGGAAGGTAATGATTCCAACGATGAAGATCTGAAGTTGCCATCTTTCATAGGATAGAAACCAAAGTCCCATTAGCACGCCCAATTGCTCCATTAGATAAAGGATTTATAAGAAGCAACAAAATGATGACTTGCATTAAATAGCGAGGTCAGCTTCTAGATTACCATTAATATGTAATTGAGACCATTTTTCCAATAATAATACTTGAGGGCACCCATGCTGGGTGAAAACATCTTAGAATAAAAACATCTCCGTGGCTTTAGCACTAGCAGCTGGCATCAAAATAGCTTCCACCCATTTAGTTATATAGTCTATAGCCAACAGTATGTAATTATGGCCATGTAGCTCTGTCAGTAAAGGCCCCATTACATTGATACTAACCATGTGAAATGGTCCAGAAGGAGCCACAATTTGATGTTGATATCAAGGTCCAGGCTGATACTGGTTCCAGAAGATAAGTCACACTAGAGGACTCCATGGATGGTTTTTAACATCCTACCCAATATTATTGAATCTTCAGCCATTCATAAGTTTTATTAATGGCACTATAGACAATTGCATTATGTCCTTCCACAATTTCATCCATTTAAAGAGGGTTGGATATAAAGGGATCCCTTTACCATTGATAAGTTTATAGAGAGATCCCCTGCAAATCTGAGTGTTTTCAGTCTTCTTAAATAGTTTGTACTGTATTTCTTTAGTTATAAGAGCCTATCTTTCCTGTCTGCTGCTAAGATCATAAATTCTATCTCCTTCAGGAGTAAGCACAACCAAGACAGGTATCCTGGATAGACCATCTACTTTTTGATGGATAGTTCCAGTATGGTGCTCTATAGAGAACTCATAATTCTGTAAGCAAAGGGCCCAGCATGCTAACCATCCATTAAGGTCCTTCATTTGTTGTGGCTACCATAATGAGGCATGATTGGCAACTACAGTGAATTAAGTTCCATACAGTATGGATGAAACTGTTTATTAACTAACAGGACAGTAAGACACCTACGCTTGGTCACTCTAAAATTTCTCTGCTTAACTTAAAGTCTTACTTTAGTAAGTGACTGGATGATCTACCTTATCTTAATCATGTTGCACTAGTATTGCTCCAACTGCAACATCACTGGCGTTGATAAACAATATAGAAGGCTTATCAAACTAAGGATGTACTAGAATTAGCTTAGTACACAATGCAGTCCTAAGAGAATTTAAAGCTTGTTCTTGTTTAGGTCACCATTAGATTGGTGCTTCTTTTTGTAATAGGTAAGTTAAGGGTTTTGACAGCTCAGCAAATCTAGGGATAAACTGTTGGTAGTACCCAATTATCCCTAAAGGTACTTGTATAGCTCTTAATCTAGCAGCTGGTACATCTTCTTAATTGCTTCAACCTTGATGGGAAGAGATAATATTCCTTTCTTTGATACCCAATGCCTAAGAAACTTCACCTCATTTTTAGAAACAAACGCTTTGATGGCTTCAACTTTGATTAGGCCTCCAAATTAATTGAATACTTCTTGGGTGATTTATATGAAATGTGAAAAAATTTGAGAATACAATTATATTGTCAAGGTAGACTAAAATGCAGGAAAGTTTGAGGTTACCTAAAATCCCATCCATTGCTCTTTGGAAAATAGCCAGGCTATCACACGATCCCTGCGGCATCCTGGTGGGCTAAACAATCCTTCATTGGCAATTAGAGCACAATTAGGTCGGTCTTCTAGAGCTATTTCTATTTGCTAATAACCACTTGCTAGATCCATGGCTAAAAAGTATTGGGCGCCAGCAAGTAGCCAAAGAGAATTATAAACTTTGAGGAAGGGGTGACTATCCTTCTTAGTAACCATATTAAGCTATTGGTAATCCATCATGACTTTGACCACCATCTTTTTTTGGACTAATAAAAGAGGAGAAGTCCAGGGACTTGATATAGAACCAAAAAACCAGAATACAATAGCTGTTTAAGTTCAACTGTCACCTGATCTTCTTCAACCTTACTCTTTTGATGTGGTTGGGTGCAAAATGAGGCCACATCTCCAGTCTCTACTTGATGTACTACATCATTCATCTTACTAAAAATATATGTAGAAGTTGAAAAAGATCAATTATTCCTTTAATAATCTTTCTACTTCTTTATTGCTGATCAGTAGTTAGTCCAGAGTTAATGCAAGGGCTATTATGGCCAATGGTAGGGGGCTGCTCAAGACCTTATCTCTTTATTCCCAAAACTTTCAATGTCTTCAACTTTGTCAACATCAAATGGCAAACAAAATAAATTATGGTCTTTGGTTCATCACTCATTGTTGTATCTGATAAGTTTACTAATTAAACCAGAAATAGAGCCAGTATATTCAGTAATCTAAAAACCCCAGACAAGTCAAAACTTCTTGTACCAAAGGGTTTTGATATCCCTGAATTTCTAATAGCTGCCCAGGGGTTATAGTAACATTAATTCGAGTGTTCACAAAAAATGACATTTTGGCGGAATTTATTATGGCCTTAGGTTAATAGAGAGGCATACCTTCATATCCATCTACAGATTTAGGAAGCAGTTAAACTCTGGACCCACGTACATGATACTCTAACAATTGATTATTGACATGGAATCCATAAGAATGTAATGTCCTACCCACACATTTCGCTAAAATCAACCGTTATGTTTCAAATGTACTTTTGGCATACCACTATCTCATGAAGTGATCAACCAATCCCAGCAAACCAGGCGTCAGGTGATCGATTCACTCGGCTCCCTTCCACCAATAGTACTGAGAATTTTGACAACTGACTTCAGTCGCCTCTAGGCTTTGTCTGCGTGAGGGTGTTTTTGCGCCAAAAATTTCTAAATTGCTCCACTAAAACTTAAATATCTCGGGAACTACATGTCCAATCACAAAGATACAAAGTGCGTTGTGATCCTCAGAACTAAATCTCTCCAATGACACCAATTTCGAGTGCCAGAAGCACTCACAGGAAAAATAACAACATTTGAACTCAAAAATGAGAAATGCCTCGACCTAAAAATCGTGATAAAACTTGAACCAAAAATTTAAACCAAAAACTGGCAAATCCTACGCAGAACATCAATAGGCCTATTGTTTGAGACTAAAATCAAAAAAATCGCCTGAGAACTTAGACAATGGCAACCATTTGAATATTGACAAAACCCTATCAGCGCCCAAGTGGCCCGCATCTCCATACCTGGGTCATCTGGCGTGCCCCCAAAGCGACTCAGATTGAGCATACAGCTAGCTAGCAAGAAAACAGAAGATGAGAACATTAATACCTTGTGCTTCGACAACATTTTTAACCAACCCTTCATTCTTTCCCAAAGCACAAGTCTGCCCATGATTCCATGTCTACCAGTAGTCCCATGACTACAAGGTTTAATTTTTTTCAAGAAGACATAACTGAGCTCAAATTTTTTAAAATCTAAAATCTATTGCGAGGAAGGCTGACCAGGGGATGGACACTTCTGAATGTCAACCCAAAAGAGACAAAACTTAGTAACATGGAAGGCACCCCAGAGAAGCAATGCTATCTCTTGTTGCCAGCGGGAACGCCACTTATGGGGAGGGGGAGGGAACGTGTGAATGGGCCGTAGCCACAATTGAACACATGTGGAGGAAAGGGTCTGATTTGATGAACCAAACTGGGAACCAGGAGGAGACCAGCTGTTGGCGACGTGGTGGGAGGTATCCAAACATCCACGCCTGAAAGTGGTCCACCAAATGAGACCAGAATCTGTGGACAGCTTCTGGGAGGGTGGGAGTGGAGCCTGCAATGGCATCCAAGACAATCATGTGGATAGTCCACATGGCTATTGCAACCACCAGAGCATGGAGGGAGGGTGGAAGGTGGGAGGCCATTGATAAAGCAAACATATCTCTTGACAGGCTGAAGGGATGTGTTTGATCCTGGCCAAGCAGACATTGGACTTCGCGCCATATCACTTTAGATGTAGGACACTTCTTCAGGCGGTGGAACAGCGTTCCATACTGGCCACACACGACGCAGGATGAGTGTAAAGCATTAGAGCGCTCAGCTGTATGGTACACCCACCTCAGGCAGCGCCACATATGGGAACGGATTTGAGGCTGTAACGGAGGATGGTGTGCATATTTCCAAATAGTTTTTTGGGTCTCAATGGAGTAAGGGATATCTATCATGTCCAGGTAGTCCACCCTGGATAGGACATGGGGCCATGTGGGGATCACGCCATCATGGATGGGTAGCCTCTGTACCTCTTGTGTGAACTGGGGTGAGGTGCGGCCTCTTCAGGTTGTATGTCCACTAATACGAATTCTCCACTCAGCACTCCATATGGAGAGGAGGATTCGTTTGTAGTGGGTTTTAGTACCGTGAGAACCTGTGGCCGATGGGTGTGATTCCAGTATTTCATCAGGGAGTGGGGTCTCGATGGATTGTTGAGGCCCAAGGCATGGGAGAAGTTGAAGCAGGCTGCGCGGGACCAGTGTTGGGAGGGGAGCGTAGGGGTGGTGATGGCCGCAATCCAGGTACCTAAGATATTGGCCGCATGGGCTCTTAAGTCAAGCAGGCCCATGCCACCATGCTGATGAGGGCCAAACATGACCTCTAACTGTACTGATGGAGGGTGACCTGACCATAGCCATCCTTGCAGCAGGGCATGCAAGGATTTGAAGAAGCTTGGGGAGAAGGGGATGGCATGGGCTTTAAACCAGACTTTGGAGAGGAGCATAGAGTTGGCCAAAACGACCCTTCCAGTTAGGGAAGTAGGGTGGGCTCTGAGGGAGGCAATGCGCTTCGTCACGTTGTCTAGAATATGACTCTCCATTACTGCTGATGCGTATCTGCCTGCCTCCGCCCACACGCCCAGATGGCGTACTGGCCCTATGGTAGGGCGTGGCACAAAGGGGAGCACCAGTGGGGAGGTGTGGGGTGAGCTGGGAGGGCGAGCGCGTGTGTGAGCAGATGGGCTGGGCTGAGCGTTGGTTGCAGGGGCCCAGCAGTTATGATACTGACCAAGGAGGATGATTTCGGTTTTGGAGGCGTTCAGTGCAGCATTACTTACCTGGGAATACTCCTGGATGAGGGCTTCAAGTGCGCGTGCATCTTTATTATTAGACACCCCAACCACGCAGTCTTCTGCAAACGCCATCATCCTGACTGGGGCTTAGCCTGGCACATGGACCCCGGTGAGTTGGGCATTCACAAATCGAAGTAGTGGGTCAAGGCTGAAGTTGTATGAGAGTGGGCTAAGGGGGTCTCCTTGTCGCAAGCCCCTTTGAGGGCGGACTACTTCTGTTAGGAAGCCAGGGCCATGTACTGCCATAGTTGCAGATTCTGTGAGCAGCATCACTCAGTTGATGAAGCAAGGGGGTAAGCGGAATTGATGGAGGCAGGCCATGAGGTATTCCCAGTTTACTATATCATAGGCCTTCTGTTGGTCCAAGAATGCAAGTGCCCCAGAGGCTGTGGACTGGCACGCGTTGGCCTCAGAGCGCACGTTGTCCCAAATCAACCTTCTGGGTATGAAACCAAATTGTTCTGAGGATATGGTGGCAGATGCTACAATACCTAAACGGTTAGCCATGATTTTGGTTAAAATTTCTGTATCCATGTTAGTTAAAGAAATGGGGCGCCAGTTGGCTAAGTCTAGCTTGTCCCCTTTCTTGAAGAGTGTGATGGTGAAGGCCTCTTGTCCTCCTGGCAGGAGGCGCGTTTCCAAAAGGCTCTGGTTAAGTGAGGCCAGCAGTAGTGGGGATATATATTTGAAGTACTTTTTGTAGAATTCATATGAAATACCATCTGGGCCTGGGCATTTTCAGTTTGGTGCACCGTGAATGGTTGTCCATAATTAACTTGGAGTAATCAAATTCATTATTTCCAGGTATCAGAAAATGGTGCGGATGTGGGCTCAGTCAAGAAATTCTGCCACTTTAGCTGGCTGAATTAGATTGGATCAGTACAACTCGGAGTAAAACTTAATTATTTTGATTGCCACTTTGGCTGGCATATCTGCAATGGAATATTCCGATCTTTGCACCTGTGTGCAGGCCATACTATGGCATGGTGCAAATTTTTTTAAAAAAATATGCGGTGCACTTGTCGCCTTTTGTGATGTGTTTGGCCCTGTATTGAACACAAACCTGATGTTTGTGTTGTCTTTTGAGCGCGTTGAGGTGGGCGGCTGCCTCTGCCCACTTCCAGCCCCATGCAGAGCTGTATCCTGTAGCTGGGATATTGGACTCCAGGTGTGCCAATTCTGCCAGAGCACACGAAATGACAGCCAATGTGGCTCATGAGCATCTGGAGGAGAGGTGGCGAGAGTGGCGGATGGTATCATCTCTGAAAGTTGCCCATGTGGAAATGGGGTCCACAAAAAACGGTGCAACAAACTCTTTTGCCAAAGTTGCTGATTCCACCCATATGGAAAATCCTGGTGACATGAGCTCGGAGGGGCGGATTTTGCATCAATGTGGGGCCTTAGCAGCTGTGACAGGTAGGTGGTAGGTTATCAAGACCAGTCAATGGTCGGAGAATTCCATTTTTGTTGTTTTAAAGTGGGATATGTGGGGTTGGAATTTCGCCAGCATAAGGATAAGGTCGATGCGGGACATGGACCTTAATTGGCCATTGTGGACGTGGGGGCGCGTCATGTTCTCAAGCAGCGGGGCTTGCTACAGCAGCGCATCCATTAACCCAAGATTGGCCTTTAGAACGTGAAATTCAACGTGGCCCTGGGGGGTGTGGGAGGAGGAAGGCCACCGGTCCATTGGAGTATTTAGCCAGCAGTTCATGTCACCAACTACAAAAGGGTCTGGGGGTAGCAGGAGGGATTTGATCAATGAGAAAAATTCCTGACGCTCTCATGCTTATTTGGGGCATAGATGTTGATTATAGCATATACCACATCAGCCCACAAGAAGGTGACAATGAGGACTCAGTCATTGAGGAAGGTTTCTGATGATAAAAATTTGAAAAAATTACCTTTCCAAATTAGCACCCCACAGTGCTCTGACCAAAAGGATAGGGATGGGAGGAGCATTGTTTTCCAAGCTTCCTCAGAACCTCACAGACAGTGGGACTCCTGGATGGTCAGGATATCCACGGGTAGATTTTGTTGTAAAAAACTCAGTTTCCTAGCCTGGGATGGGGAGGCCTTGAGTCTGGCGATATCAAACATCCCTAATGTGAAGGTTTCCCCCATCGCACCTTAGGTGTGAGGGGGTGGGCACCCAGGCCCACTAGCCTCCTCTAGATCCCCATGGGCCTTCACAGCAGCGTGGGTGTTAGCAGCAACGCTATCAGGATTTTTTTAATTTTTGTGGAAAGAGTTTCGTTGGCTTTAGACTTTGCTTTTTGTTTCCCCAACGTCAGACAAATTTTTTGCGGTGTGGATGAGTTCAGTGCACTGTTGAGCAGGTCAAAATTTTTTTTCAGTTGGGATGGGCCCCAAGTCAGTTTCAACTGGAGCTTGGGTGCAACAATTGGGTGAGATCAAGTCCCCCATTGGATCCTCAGATTGAGTGGCCAAATTGGCATGGGCTTCCCAATCTGATTGGTTGATGGATTCCCAAGTTGCTTCTGCCGCGAAGGTTTCAATGTCCTCCTGGCGTTGGGAGTGTGGGATAGTGGTGGTGGCTTTGGCCGCTTCCTTGGCCGTGGCACTGTGGGCCTGCTTGGCCTTCTTCCACTCTTGCGGGGAGATAGGCTTTACTAGTAGGTAGCAGCCTTGTGCTCCCCATGGGAAAGCCTATTTGGTGCTTGCGGTTGGTTTGTAGTGCGCCTCTCCGCTGGCCATGGCCGCTGAGGGGTGCTCCTGGAATGTGACGCCCTCCTTGGTGGGGCATGCATGCGCCTTATGGCCAAATGCATCACAGTGGGTGCAGATGGGGGCGCGCTGTCCACGGTCACCCAGAATGGGTGGGTGGTATGCCCTGAGATATCAATAAAAGTGGAGTGCAGGATCTGGGTTAGGTCCTTTGCAATCTCCTCAGTCAGGGTCAGAACTGCAATGGCTTTGCCAGTGCACAGGTGTGGCATCAGCGTGAAGCGTTGCATTTTGAAAGATTGTATTTCGCCGTATATAGAGACCATCTTTCAGGTGTTGTTCCAAAATGTCAAGTTTTACCATAGTAGGCAAAAAGTCAAACGTGAGGAAAATTTGGTTTGATTTCATCCATCTGGTGTGTTTGGTTTTGATGACTCGTTGCCCTTAGGGGAGGTCAACCACTACGCGCACTGCAGCAGCCTCATCTGCTGCCTCTTTGTTTTTGAAACCTAGGTCCAGCCAACCGCGTGACATGGAGTGAGGTGCGACGTACACCGCGGTCAGGAAAAAGGTGTGCACATCTTCACAAAATTTTTCCCATAAAGCCGTTTGTTGGATGTCCAGAAACACAAGGACTCCATATTCCACTGACAAAAGTGGATGGGAGTGTGGCGTGTTGATGTACTGGTTGCGTCATGCTTGCCATGCAAGGATTTCTGGAGAAATAGTGACCGTTAGTTTTTTAAAATTTTTGTCTATTCTGCTGGTTTCTCCGGGGCGTTTTCAAACATTTGAGGCTGTGTGCCTTCTGCCTGCTCCTCTTACCTTACTTGCTCAACTGCTCCCTGACATGGGCGCAGACTAATCTCCTCTGTGAGTTTATCAAACTAGATTCAGACTTGAATTGAATAGGTTGCAAAATTGATTTCAAAGAGAAAGAAAAGTAACTGAGCTCAAATTTTAGTTTTATCGAAAAGGAGTTCAAAAAATCAATGGCACTCAATGCCCAAGAAGAGAAAGAAATTCTTCAGCATGATTTTTGTATTCTACTTAATCCCTTAAAAATTGAGGACTGATCAAGAGATCATAACTTGAATTATCTAAGGCAACAGCGGATGTAATTAATGATTTTCCAAATTGTATAGGTAAGGAAGAGTACGCTTAATAGCTTGAGTGCATAAAGGATAAAAAGTCCAATAATTCATATAGTGAGGTACATCTGGATCCATCTTAAGCCGCTTAATTTTGAAATTTATGACACAATCAGGTGAGCTACTAACCACAATGGTTAGGACTGAAGTATTCTGAAAATCAACTGCTACTTGTCATTAAGCTATCAAATTGTGGGGGCAGTGAGGAACATAGGTGTCTCATTGAATGAAAAGTAAGATAAAGTAAAGTCTTTATTATAATTTGAAGACCCAATCATCACTTTAATTCTGATTGAATACTTGATCAATATAACTGGGTAAAATAGGCTTATGTTGATGCTTAGTGGTATTTTCAACATATTGAGCCTCACCCTTCATGTTGACCCTTCTTTTCCCGCCATATCTGTACGTTGTTTCCAACAATTTCATGAATTATGACGGGTTCCATTACAATAGGTACACCATATTTCCTTTTTGGACTTTACAGCATGTACTCTGGGTCATCTAGAAGTGTAAAAACATTTGTGAACCCATGGCAACAGGAAGATTTTGATAAGATCTTCCTTGATAACCCAATTACAATTGAAGGTATATTTTAGCTCAATCTGTAAAGTTGAACTTTGATAAATTGTTCTAAGGCTGAAATTACTGCTGTGATGTCATCATCCAAATTAATTCTCTTAGTAATCACCCAGGTTGAGCGTAGCATAGAAACAAATAGCAAATCAGAAAGACTTTTCCCTTGTTCAACAAAATGCCCATAAAAGCCTGTTTCTGGTTTGAAAGGGTTTGGCCACTTTCAAATTCTTAAATCAAAGTAGTTTTAATTTGACTCCAAGATTAGCAATCCTAAAGGTGAGGGTCATTATCTCTCTGGCAGCACTACTTGAACTGGTATGAATATGATTGTCTTTTTGATGGTCTGTTGCTTCTTCCATTGCACTCTCATAGGAGTGTAAGAATGAA
Organism: Massospora cicadina; assembly: GCA_022478985.1. Lineage (NCBI taxonomy): Eukaryota > Fungi > Entomophthoromycota > Entomophthoromycetes > Entomophthorales > Entomophthoraceae > Massospora > Massospora cicadina. Next base: position 318,519 of record JAKSZP010000024.1, on the reverse strand, counting down.
GCAATACTCTCCTGTTCAGGGAAGAAGTTTTCTTTGAAACTAGGCTTGGTAGAAGAAATTACTGGTGTTGATAAAATATTAATGCTGGCAACCATAGTAGGAGCAGAGGATCAATGTCAGTATCATTCGGTGGAGTCTATATGATGATTTGTCTTTATATAGTTTATAACTCATCTTGCTTTTCTCTCAAAGTTTAATTTAAGGAAAATGCTGATGTCTTTTGAATGAGCTGATCTTTCAAAGTATGAATCTCAATTTGATGGGCTCATAATTGAGCGTGATATTTACTTGCTGGTCATCAAGGAATTTACATTAGTCATCCAATTGGCTTAGATGTCCATCAACAACTTTAATAAATTAAGTAAAGTTTCATTTCAGCGGACATGGAACTCAAAGTAAGTCAAGGGTCAAAGGAATTTCCATTGAGGAGGACTTTGCATCCAGTAGTCGCCTTTTCCAATTGAGACTTCAAAGTAGCTATAACTTTTGATATATCTTCTCACCATGAATTATCAAACCCAGATACAGGAATAGTCAGTCCTGGGGGTCCTTGTCTTCCATCTGAGCCAGAAAAATCCTCAGGCCCCCTGGGCCCATGAGACCCTTCTATGACATCTTGTTGGGTTACTTCTTGACAACGTTGCTGCATAGATTGTAACATGAATTCAATTTGATTAATCTCTGAGCCACCTAACATCATTTTCTTGGAACTGTTGATTGAATTGATCATCAAGATACCAGAGATTTCACTATCAATTAAGGCGTGTTGTATCTGAGCATCATTAATAAAATGTTGACTGTCCAGAATAGTGTATCTATCATCAAAAACATAGGCTGAAGCATTATTATAAAAGTTATTCCTGCAGAGTATAATTTTTGAGACAGTCCTTCTTTATGTTTAACTCAGAATGATGTACTTTAAGGATCTGAAGAAGATTATGCAACATGGGATATAAAAAAATGGCAAAGATAAAGATCTGTACCAGTTGCCAACTCATTACCTGGTAATTGGTTTGATTATAGAATATGCACATTGTAGAAGGTACTATGGAAGCCTTCAAGAAGAGAGAACAATTTCCCTTAAGATAAATCCCATTAAGTAAGTGTTAAATAGGGAAGGATACCCCAGTGGTAGAATAGGGACTTCTACCGCTGCCTCCCCAAGTTTGATCCCAGTAGTGAACTTTGGGTAGGGGACAATTATGACTGTGTTGGCGTTGTGCATCAATGTCCCAAACTGAGATAGCAAATAGCAAAGGCGGTCCATGGAGTTCCTGGCCTATCATATGCTGCGCATAGAGGTTTTCCAGGTTTTATCCTCCTTTCCCATTTTCTTCACTTCCCCTCATCAGTGCAGTATTGTCCCCAGGTCGGCCCACCTCAAATAAAATTTAAGTAAATGTTAGTTTGTATTTCAATATTTTGACATGAACTTGATACTGAAGCTGATCAACATTAGTATAATTAACTCCAATTAGTCTGGAACTCCAGGCTTCAGGCTGCAGAGGAGTTACTTCATATCTAGATGTAGTAACCCAGTTGGTCACACTTCTGGCACTATTATGGGTATTGTTTTGACTGTCATTATTCTCCATAGCGTGATATAAATTTTCACTTGTAACAACTCAGAGCCCACTGTAGTAAGCATCACTTTTTTCTTGGGACATAAAAATAGACAACTGGCCAGGTTTTATATCTCATAAGGCAATAAAAAAATAGTCAATCAGCTGAGAAATCAAAACAACGTTGCTGAAAGCTATAAATTTTTAAATTTTATTTGAGGTGGCCGACCTGGGATGATACCGCACTGATTAGGGAAGTGAATAAAATGGGAAAGGAGGATAAAACCCGGAAAACCTTCATGTGTGGCGTATGATAGGCCAGGAACTCCATGGACCGCCTTTGCTATTCACTATCTCAGTTTGGGGCATTGGTGCGCAAAACCAACACAGTCAAAATCGTCCCCTACCCAAAGTCCATTACCAGGATTGAACTCAGGAGGCAGTGGTAGAGGGTCCATACTCTACCACTGGGGTATCCTCCCTGTTGCTCAAAGCTATAATTCCTGAAGAAGAATATTATTTAATAGATAAGTTGTTGGAGAATTACTTAACAAAAGTAAACAAAAAACCAGAGGTCAAAAATAAGTGATGTTTATTTTTAGTTAAAACTTTGTATAAAAATAGGAATTTAGGATTGTATTTATGAGGGCGATGTAATGGACCAGTTCTTTCCAGTAATGGACAAAGATATGGGGCAATACCAATCAGGTAATAGTCCATAAACTTGATAAATACCAGATAGGGTTCTGAAAGTCCTCATACCACTATGATGATGTTGCAATTATCCTTGGATAAGAGTTAAGATAATGCTTAACCTTAAAGATGATCCTTGACCCCAGGTGAGAGCAAATAGAGATACCTTTAGGAAGATGAGTTCATCATCATAGAAAAAGGCATTTATCATAGTATATAGTTCTATAAAAATAAAAATTAAAGGATTTTTAAGATATGTTTAAATGAGACAACTGAGTAAGAACACAGAATTGAGGATTAAAAATCTACTTAAAATCTTTTTTATAGTTTGTTAGTAAAAATTCTTAACTTTTTTAAGTATTATGGGATATTAGTCTGCAATAGTTGATAATTGTAATTTTAAAAATAGGAGTAAATTATTGGTTTTAGTTTAAAATATTTGATAATTATCAAAAATGTAGATAATAAGTGGCAATGATCATCAATTGCCATTATGCCAAATTTGGAAGGCCTATTTTTAGACCTGACAATCTGGTTTTGATCAAGTTGATTTTTGATAAAAATGATTAAATATGGGTCTCTTTTTATAGATTAATGTTGTATGCAAAAGTGGTGATTTCTCCATTTGCTTGAAGCTACTCCATTTCAGAACCCCTATAAATAGAGGTTCTTTTCAAGGTCCGCATTAAGAGAATCTGACATTGACACCATATTGATTATTAAGTAGTTTATAGATTTTTGGAGCTTGGATTTGTTGGATCCCTTGCAAGTATAAAAGGACCTTGATTTATTAATAAACTCTTCTCCAATTGGATGGCTTCTTCCCTCAATACTATTATTATTAAAATTATTTTTTTGCTTGTTATAATTAATTTTAATAACACTGTGATGGTCAGGAATTTCCTGTACCATCACATCACTCCCTTTGAAACAAAAAATTTCCTGATTTTCTCAGGACAGTGGCAACAACCTTCAGCTGTTTGCCATGTAGACTCTTTAATGGGTTAATTCTTCCATTTAACCAGAAATTTGCGTTGCCCCATGCCAACTTACTGTGTTAATATTTCTTCAACTTAATATTCAATATTTTTACATAGCACAGGTTGGAGGGGAAAGTTTTTTCTGAAAGTGCCCCTTTAAACAACTTGAGTTGATAAATATGGATAGTAGGATGTTCCCTTGATCCTTCTGGTAATGATAACTCAAAAGCTACTGGGTTTACTTGTTTAATCACAATGTATGGCCCAATCCATACAGTACCAAAATTTGTTATGTGAAACTTTGGTATTATAGTTCAGAGAGTGAATCATCACATAACTTACCACCTTAATTCCAGGATTGTCCCATCTTTTCTTGTACACCTTCTGTTTTCAGGATTTTGCAGCCTGATTAACATGCTGCTTTAGGAATTTCAAAATTTCCATACCCTTCTTGGCAATCTCATCTGCTGTGGGGTTCTGACCTCCCCCTGAAGGGTTCCAGGAATCTGGTTGAAATCCATAATTGGCAAAAAAGGAGACATTCCATTTGACTCATAAACCAAGTTGTTATATGAATGGGCTAATACTAACCAATCCCGCTTGTCTGACAGCCTGACACATAACAATGGAGGTACTGTTCAAGCACCTAATTTATTATCTCTATTTTTATCTGACTGAGGATGATAAAAAGGATCAACAAGGCTTGATTTGTAGGTTGTCAAGTAAATGGTTCCAAAATTTTAATACAAATTGAGGTCCTTGATCAGAAATTATTTCCTACAGTACTCCATGGTGAGAAAAAAGTTCCTCCAGAAACAAAGCTGCTGCTCCCTTTGAAGTGATCTGGGTGGAACATGGAATGAACTCCACATAATTGGTTAGACAGTCAACAGCAACCATTATTTTATCAAATCCTCTGGGATTGGGTAAAAGTTATAAAATCCACACTAATGGATGACCAAGGCTTGTGGGGTCCCTGCAAGGGCATTAGCTTCCCCACAGAAAATTTGCTCTATGGCTTGACACAAGCACAAGTCAGACATTGACTCACATAATCCTTAACCTGACTTACTATCCCAGACCAGGAGAATTGTCTAGTGATTGGTTCTAGGGTTTTGGTATTTCCTGGATGTCCAGCCAGTGGATGGTTATGAAAGGCCTCTAAAACCTCCTACTGTAAGTTCTTAGTGGGAACCCAAATCTTTCCCCTGGTAATTATTAGAATTTTGTGAGAAATTGCAATATTCAGGTGCTATGAAGGCTACAAAATTATTAGTTTTGTGGCTCTAGTGAAGGTGGAAACAAGGCAAAAAAATTATTAGTTTCGTTGCAATAATATTTTCTAATGGGAATACAGAATTTTGTTATAAATTGACCAAACTTGAGTTACGCAAGACAAAAATAGTAGTACTTTATTAGTTAAAAATGAGGGATACCTATATGAGTAGATTTGGTATTTCTTTGTGGGGATCTTTATGCTTTAATTAAGGTAAATTCTTTTCTTATAAAAAAGATCAATGTTAATGATTGTTATTAACATAATTGTGATGGTCAGATCTGATAAAGTTCTTATTATATGGGATCAACCTTCTTGTGGAGGGAATATCCCCTTTGGATTGCTTAGCCTAATTCATCAGAGGAGGCCAATAACTCTGAAGGGTCAATCTCTGGTCTAACTAAGAATCATATATCTTTGATGGGGTTTTTAAGATCTATTAGACTGATAAACCAAACTTTGATTTGGATTAGAATAAGTTATCACAGTTGAATCTCCAACAATGCACCCCTCAAGATCTTGCCTAGGGGGCACATACAAAGAAATCTGCGATGAAATCTATTGATAAAAGTCCCATTATCAATAGCTGAAAAGGAGTATTAATACCCTGATCATAAATATGGTAAGGACCAACCCATAAGGTATCAAGTTTGTGAATCCGTCCTCAAGGTCTATGATGATAAAAGAGTACAAGATCCCCAATTTTATATTCAGTAAATTAGGAAAGATAGCATTGGCTTTAGTTCCCTCTTTTAAGGTTGTAGCAGCAAGAGAACTCGAATCTAAGCGTTGTACTCTGATAATTTCATCAACCAGCCTCCTCATAGCTAAATCATTAGTTTGTGGGGTTGCAGCATCGAGTATAAGTTGTACACTTGAAGGTAAAATAGGATCCTAACTGTAAAGAGCCTTAAAGGGAGACATTAAAAGTATATGATGATAGCTAACCCTATATGTTAGTATTGCACTAGGTAAGTAGAGATTCCATCTACTAAACATTGGAAGCCATCTTTTGAAGAATGGCTACAAGGGTATCATTTGCTCTTTTGACCGCACCATTAGTGGAAAGATTATAAGGAGTTGTAAACGACTGATAGGTACCTATGAATTTAGTAAGCTCAGTTACCACCTGTGAAACAAAGTTGGTCCTATTATTAGATAGTAGAGTTTTTGGGCTACCATGCCATATGACAACTTGCTTAAAAAAGAAAGGACACAGTAGCCTTAGCGGTGACAATGGAAACAGAGACACATTCAATTCATTTGGTAAAATAGTCAATAGCTAATATAATATAACAATGTCCATAAATAGCAGTGGGGAGAGTTCCCACCACATCAATACTCATATTAGAAAAGGGTTCTTAAGGTCCCAGAATTTTGTGTTGGTAAATAGGATTTCCACTGCGTTGTTGTTGGCAATTGAGACAATTTTCCAACATATTGTACACCATTTCCAGCATGTAGTCCTTATAACAATGTCTTTTTAACCACTTTAAAGTCTTAGTGACATCTCCATGCCCTACAGTTTGATGAGCTTCCATAATAGTATCAGTCCTCACAGAAGGCCAAATAAAAGGTAACCATTTAGATCCCAAATTAATATATAAAGAACTTTCTTTAACTTGAGTATTCTCAGTTAAGGATTGTAGCTTCGCTATAATGTCCTTAGATTCACAATACCATAGTTCAATTCTGACAATCAGATCATAGGTACAATTTTCCTCAGCAGTAGTAAAGTTAGTATAGGTAATCAAGAAAGTCCATCAGCATTTTGGTTTATAGCTCCAGTGCAATGTTGAATTGAAATGTCACAATTCTGAAGCTTTAATGCCCATCTAGCTAAGTGTCCATCAGGATCTTTCATTTGTTGTAACCATTTTAAGGAAGCATGATTCATGATGATAGTAAAATGTTTGCCATAGAGATAAGGGCAAAAATGCTTGATAGCGGATAGGACTGTGAGGCATTCCTTCTCAATAACACTATGATTGCGTTCTGCTTTGAAAAGGGTCTTACTATAATAAGCAATAGGATGATCTACCAGGTTGGAATCATGCTGAGCCAGAATAGCCCCAATAGCTACATCACTGGCATTGATAAATAAGATAAAGGGCTTTAAAAACAGGATAGGCTAAAATTAGAGCACTAACTAAAGCTTGATGAAAAAGATCAAAAGCTTGCTGTTGCAATTCTTCCCATAATAAAGGAATTTGTGTAATAATTAGACTAAAGGCTTCATAATCTCAGCAAAATGGGGATGAATTGTCAGTATTAACCAACCATTCCTAAAAACACTTGAATATTGTGCAAGCTTTTAAGAACAAGCATGTCCAAAACAGCTTATATCTTATTAGATAAGGGAAAATCCAGCAACTTAGCTTTATAGCCTGAAAATTCCATCTCAGTAATGCAAAAAGCACACTTAGATGGTTTTAGTTTAAGTGAAGCATGGCATATTCGGCCAAATACTTCTTTTAAATGAGCTAAATGCTCATTAAAAGTGCGAGAGAAAACAGCAACATTGTCTAAATAGATTAAAATTCATGAAAGCTTAAAGTCCCCAAATAAGCCATTCATGGCTCTTTAAAAGTAGCATGGGAATTACAAAGCCTCTGCTGCATATGAGTAGGTTCAAATAACCCCTCACTAGAAATTAAGGTGCATTTCTGATGGTCTTTCAAAGAGAGGTCAATTTGCCAGTAGCCACTAGCAAGGTTCATGGCCAAGAAGAACTGTGACCCAGATAATAATCTTAATGAATCATCAATTTGAGGTAGGAGATAATAATCCTTTTAGGTAACAGCATTAAGCCAACAATAGTCTATAACCACTCTATGTCCTACATATTTTTTGGATGAGAAGTAGAGGGAAAGCCCATGGACTTTGATAAGGCGTTAGTAGCCCTGCATCGAGGAGTTGTTTCAATTCCACTGAGACCTGTGCCTCCTCAACTTTATATTTGTGATAGGGCTAAGCTTGAATAGGGAAAGTATCCACGGTTTTCACCTGATGCTGCACATCAATCATTAGCCCAAAATCTCTGGTACCCTTGATGAATATATCCGCATACTCTTCAATTAGAACCTCAGCTTCATGCTGTTGTTCTGAAGTAAGTGAAACTCCAAATTCAACGTCAACTATAGCAATGATAAGTGGTTTTTCCAACCCAAAAACACGTAAATCCCCACATCCCAAGATGGATAAAATTTCTTTCACAGGAGTAGGCCGCATATAAGTGATATGGTTACTTTTAATTCAATTGCATAGGTTGAGAGGTGAGATTAGCTAGTAAGACTAAAACAGTTCCATTATAAGCAGGATTAAGGATGCCAGGGCAGGTTAAGGTCTCCAAATGAGAAGGATTACTGTAACCAGAGATCTCTAATATATGATAAGCTGGCACAAATACTTGTACTCCAGTATCAATTATAAATTGAGCTTTTGGAGGAATAGTAATCGAATTTTTATAGTATAAAGGTATTTCTTCAGAGGCACAAACTGAAGGAGGTAGAAGAATAGTCTTAGGTCCCAAAATTTGGTATTTAAGACGAGAGATAGAAGTAGGATGTTATAATAAGCAAATGCATCGTTTAAGTTTGCCTTTGCTATTAGGGGACATCTTTTAAAATTAAAGTTACTCAGTATCCAATTACAAAAATATAGTTGTCCTTAAGATTAGTTATCACATCAAAATCAATGAGAAATTTGGTTCCCAGAAGCAAGTCATAGCAGTTATTGTCCAACACTACTGCAGGGGCTGAGTAAACCAGCTTTCCAAAGTGCATTGGAAGGAAAGAATAAGCTCCTATGGATTTAGTATATGAAGGACCAGAAGTTCTGTAGTCTTGAGAATTATTTAAGTCCAGCGCCACTTTTATTCTTTTCATAATCCTGGACAATATCACATTTGTAAATGATCCCATGTCAATCATAGCTAAAACTTTCACTTTGTGCACTATAACTTCTGCCTGAGTCACATCAGTTCCAATGTGCAGCATTGAAAATACTGATGGACTAAATGGTCTAATTGTATTAGAAGATGAAACAGAAATGTAAGAAGAAATAGTATCTTTGTGGTTAAATCAGGAATATCAAGTTCGCCAGGAGCGGATATCACATAACAGTCTTTTGGAGTATTAAAAGAATGCAATTGAGGCACAGGAGGTGGGTCATCAAAGGGAGCTTCTTATCCTATGATGACTCCTCTTTTTTGACTCTTCAGCTTGTTTCTTCCAACAATGAGTTTCCATATGACCCACTAAACCAAAGTAGCTACAAGGATCCTTCTTAGGTTTAGGTTTGGGTCTAGGTGGCATTTCATGGATAAAGAAATGAAGGTTATTAGTGGAGGTCAGGTGCACCACACCATTAGAAATCTCCATCAACATCTCTTTAATGTCAAGAATAGATCTAAATTTTTTTTAAGAGATTTTAAATGTAGTAACAGCTGAGTATGAGAAGCAAATGCACTCATCAAAGCCAAAATGGCATCTTATATGGTAGTACAATCACAAGTAGCAAGAGTCTGGACCTCATGATAAAATCTCTTAGCAAAATCTTGAATTGAGTCTCGTCTCTTGACTTGGATGCTCATAAAGGCTTACTTTTGATTAGATAGAATTTGATCACTTCTGAACTCTTTAATAAGGGCAGTTTTCACTTGAGCCCACATATTGCAAACCTTAAGTTAAGAACCATAAATTTGTTGAGCTAATTGGCTTAAACAAGAAGTAATATGCTGAACTTTCTGTTAATCCATTGCCCCATCCATTGCTCACTCATAGATTTATAGAAAATAATGAATGCTACTGTCAGAATTGCAGATATCCACATAGTCCAACCCTTTGACCAAATATGAGATTTAATGATTATGTTATAATTGTAGAGGGTCAGCAATAGTGGCTGACTGATGAGAATATTGTCAGGTGGAATCCCCAAAAATATTAGAGGTCGCCAACTATGAATTATTGTTGGGCATCATCCCCAATAATAATTGAGACCACTGACAGATGAAAATTTTGTTGGGAGTCATCCCCAATGCTAATTAAGCTATAATTTGATATTGGGATAATCCCCAATAGTCAAATTTTAGGAAATTGTTCAGAATGGAATGGATTGGAGTCATAAGAAAATACCAAAACGTTTGAACGTCAGAGGAAAGTGGAATCATCATTGGTTAAAGCAATCAGTTTCATGTACCTAATACCAATTGTTTGGATAGCTGAACGCCCAAGGATTACGCGGCCTAGAAAACTCAAGGCAACAGTACCTGACGATATTCAATACCTAACACTAAGGGTCAAAACCAGTATAGGAGCACAAATATAATCATCGGACAGCTGAAAAGTTGTGTGCTGATTCTAACTATAAAAACCCCACATAATTCCCTAATAAAAATAAGTTTAAGTTGATATTAACTTTATTGTTTAACATTGGTTGTTTAAACATTACTCTTAAGAGAAGAGTGAAAGGATCAGATATCCTTAGGTTAGTTTTATCAAAATCTCCACTTGGCTCTGTGAGAAGGGAATAAGGAAAGTGTTCCCTACCAGTATCAACATATCTAAAAGAAGAAGAAGCACCCATTTAGCGTTGGACTTTACTTTCAACGTGGCTTTGGGCAATCAACTTAATAATAGTCTTCATACTATTATTGCCCCAGTCTATCAACAACATACAAATAATCAATTCCAGGATCCACAAATCTGTGCAGTTGAAATCAAGGGCCAAAAAGCGAGCAATTAAGCCCAAGATTTTAACATTGGTGCTCACTACAGGGGTAGTTGAGTTGTTGAAAGCCAATTTAAAATAACAATTCCTTTTAAAGAAGAGCTTTGAAAGCTCTGGGCGGAACTTCAGGCCATCAATGAGAATGTGCTCAGTTCAGCATCTCAGGCCAACGTTAGTAAATTGGAGGAGCATATGATCAAGATTAAGGAAACTATCAAACAACTAGGAATAGTTAACAACTTATGCGGAAAAGTTGCCTCTTTAAAGTGGAAAGAGGGCGAACTCATCAAGGAAATTTTATTTCAGAAGACTGAATGGGAAGCGGATTTAGAACGCATCTGACGGTTTCATGAAGAGATGGCGAAAATGACTAAGCATATTGAGGAGTTGGAGAAACACCAATGTGATTGTGAACACTTCGAGGTGAATGATGCTAAAGCAAAGGCATGTGAAACGCCAAGCAATAAGACCTCTCCACCCCAAAACATGCCTAAACCATTCGCTGGTGTGTCAGAAATGACTTCTGAAGTCACTCCTATGGCTTCTTGAGTGGTCAGGTCAGGATCTTCTATTAGTGGAACAACTGAGGAATTTTGAAATATGCCAAAATTGCCCATCTTTACCGGGATAACGCCCCAGCGTTCTTCCACTTATTTGAGATGACCATGTTTGGCTATATGGACCAACAAAAAGCAGTAACCATAATAAACTGCCTTAACACAGACTGCCAAAATCTGGTGCTTCCTCACCTCAATGGGGACAATTGGTTATATGTGGAAGCCAAAGCTACCTTTATGTTGGAGTTTGGAAGCCCTACTCAGATGGCAAATCAAAAACAAGAGTTTATGGGTATTCAATTCCTCAAAGATGAGACTTTGGCTTGTTTCGCTGACTGTTTTTACCAAGCTCAGATCTTAGCAGGGGCAAAAGTGCTAGATGATTTTGATGCATGCATAGCCATGCAGGCGGCACTTTGGCCCTACTGCAAATTGCATCAGATTATGGCAGCAGCACTAATAACCAAAATAACGACCTCACAGATGGTGGACCATCTGAAGATGTTGGGAGCAACTTTTGATGCATCCAATCAATCTTATAACGAAATTTCAACTGAGGATGGTCACACTTTAGTGGAATTAGAAGATGATAGTTTAAACGTTGAAAAAGTTGAAAAAGTCATTATTCAGCAAAATCAAGTTGCAATGGGGAAAACCCCCAATGGATTCAAGTGGAAGAATAAATAAACTAGGCACTATTGGAAAGATGGAGCGATGAGACAAATTGCCACCCAAAATTGGCAGGAGAAATCACAACAATTTGTAAATGTTGTGATTCCTCAAGAGGAAGATAAAATTGCCCAAAATTTGGGAAAAGGTCTTAAAGTCTAGATGCGGAACTAATTAGTACTTCAAAAGAACCAGTTCCACCAGATATCCATATTGAATAAAGCCGTTGGCAGGACCAGCTTGGGTTGCAACTGGGTCTGCCGTGAGAAGTCCTGAGGCGTTAGATGAGATCAGAATTTGAGGCAATTAATTTAGAGAATATTGGATGAAGTCAGTTGAAGTTAAATTTGCTGTTTAATGAGCAAAACGTGAGAAATACCAAAAATAGCATCTGATCCAGATGACTTTAGCAAAGAAAGATGTTACCAAATTAATCTGTGTGAATAGTGGATAACTTAAATATCTATTAGCAGATTTAATCAAACTTTTGAATTGGCAATTAAAGCTGAGAAATAGGATCTGATCAAGACAAATTGGGATAGAGAAAAATGAATCCATTGACAAGAGATAAGATTAGATCCTGACAAATTTTGGAATAAGAAAACGCCATTTCAACTGTTATATGGGTGAAAAGCTGCATTACCGCCAATTTTGTATTCAGTAGTAGAACCATCTTTGGGGATGAGTGTCACAAAATATCTATCTGACTGGCCAATATCCTGATTGAATTTCAATCTTGGGTATTTGAAAGAGCTTTAAAAAATTAAAAAAAGGAAAAAAACGAGTTGGACGCCTATGAATGGAGCCATTCAAATGTTATCAAGTTGGCAAATGATGCCTATATGATTGAATATTGAAGATTTTTAAATAGGCAATAGGTCCACAAAAAATACTTAAAGTATTGATATTAAGAAAAAAATATATAAATATAAAAAAGGAAAAGAAAAAAAGAATAAAAAGATGCATAAAAAATAAAAAAGTAAAAAATATTAAAAACAATTTTAATTTGAGCAGTGATGCATCTAGTGATATTCCCACCTACTGAGCGTGGAGGAAGGAATAGTAGCGGGCATGAGTCCTGAGCGTCAGCAGGATTAGAAAGGGCTGAAACTAGGTCCGTCAGAATAGTCCCTATTAACAAGATGTTGAGACTCATCCTGGGGTTTGTACAGGTGGCAAGAGTGCCAACAACCTAACCTGGGGTTCATACAGATGGACAGTTGATCTCTTGAAACTGATGTGAAGATGGGACTGGTGTGGCATGATGTCATGGGAACTGCGCTTGAGAAGAGGTGGCAATGGGTAGAATTAAGGATACAAAGTCATCAAAATGAGCATAGCATATGGGCGTTGAGTGCGGACAGAGCTGCACTACACTGAGGACATAGAAATATGATAAACCAAATATGAGCTCCAGCTGAGACGGCTTCTATTCCTGAGGGTTCTATCTTCCATTGGATATCTGGTCAAGAAGGGGGATGTGTCAGAATTGCAGATGACCACATAGTCCAACTCTTTGACCAAATATAAGATTTGACAATTATGTTATAATCGTAGAGGGTCAGCAATAGTGGCCAACTAATGAGAATATTGTCAGGTGGAATCCCCAAAAATATTAGAGGTCGCCAACTATGAATTATTGTTGGGCATCATCCCCAATAATAATTGAGACCACTGACAGATGCTAATTTTGTTGGGAATCATCCCCAATGCTAATTAAGAAATAATTTGATATTGGGATAATCCCCAATAGTCAAATTATAAGGAATCGTTCAGAATGGAATTAATTGGAGTCATAAGAAAATACCAAAACGTTTGAACGCCAGAGGAAAGTGGAATCATCATTGGTTAAAGCAATCAGTTTCATGTACCTAATACCAATTGTTTGGACTGCTGAACGCCCGAGGATTACGCGGCCTAGAAAACCCAAGGCAACAGTACCTGACGAGATTCAGTACCTAACACTAAGGGTCAAAACCAGTATAGGAGCACAAATATAATCATCGGACAGCTGAAAAGTTGTGTGCTGATTCTAACTATAAAAACTCCACATAATTCCCTAATAAAAGTAAGTTTAAGTTGATATTAACTTTATTTTTTTAACATTGGTTGTTTAAACATTACTCTTAAGAGAAGAGTGAAAGGATCAGATATCCTTAGGTTAGTTTTATCAAAATCTCCACTTGGCTCTGCGAGAAGGGAATAGGGAAAGTGTTCCCTACCAGTATCAACATATCCAAAAGAAGAAGAAGCACCCGTTTAGCGTTGGGCTTTACTCTCAACGTGGCTTTGGGCAATCAACTTAATAATAGTCTTCATACTAATATTGCCCCAGTCTATCAACAACATACAAATAATCAATGCCAGGATCCACAAATCTGTGCAGTTGAGGTCAAGGGCCAAAAAATGAGAAATTAAGACCAAGATTTTAACAGCTACCTTCACCTGGCTCATACTTATCCTCAAAGATAGGTTTTAAAGCAATGGGTTCATTACTTAAGATCTGTACACCAGATACCATGACCAGATTAGCTTAGGAGAGTTTGGACTTATGGATAGGGGCTTGAGTAGGAATTTGGTCAACTAGTTGTCTTAAATGGTTATAGTCATTTGTAAATCTTGAACACATTGTGTATGTTGGTCATTTGCAGAAATTTGATTTAAGCTTAAAATCGCAGCAAGCATCTCTTCTTGGTTATTCTCAAGTACATAATATTTAGCAGTCAACCAATCAATGGAAGCTGTCAACTCTGCAAACTGAGTTTTTTGTGTAGATTGGTTAGCATCGCATAGATGATGAGCATTATAAACACCATCCAATAAGTTTGTTAGTAAATAATCTGGGTTAGTCAGAAGTCCTTCTAGAGATAAGAAACATCCTTGAGCTATGGCTCAGATTTGGTTTTCTAACGCCTGCACTCTTGTTACCAGTAGATTAAAGGTTCAGAATTGTGAACTGAAAGTGTTAAGCCGGGGGTCAGGTGGTCCTGGGGATCCTTGCAAACCATTTTGACTTGCAGGCTCAGGGGGGCCCTGTTTACCTGCAGAGTCTTGAGGACCTCATTCACCAGGGGGTCCTGGGGTCACCAAAGGAGAACTAGGTGGTCCAGGAGGACCAACAGGACCAGGTTACCTTTTCAAATAGTATCCACAATTTGGACAAGTTGTTGAAGTAGCCCATCAAGTTCAACAAAACGTTCCTCATGTTAGGCCTGCAATTGTCCCAGTTGTTTAGTAATCTCATCTTCAAGGGTAGAGATTTGTGGCTAGATAGGATTAGCGATATCATTAATCTGTTGAGATACTTCTTGATCAATGTAACCCACAACTCCATTGTCAATTATCACCATATGGTTATGTAGAGCATTGATTTCCCTCCTATTATTGAGTATGGCTTCATGACCATCCTGACCAAAGTTAGAAGCAGTCTCATAGAAAGAAGATAGCTGAGAATGAAATTGTTGTGCCAGGGTCAACTGGCGTTGGATCTAAAGATGATGTAACCCCAAAATCTGGAGTACGTGATGAATGGCAGGATACACGTACTTTCAGAGATACTGCTCTGTTCTAGACAAACTGACTTTGGTATGTTGTAAAACTGCCCAGTTATATAAGTCCATCATATTAGATGCAACCTTAGATGCTTGGTCTCAGTTAGGACGGGCACTGGGATTAATAGCCCCCTTATTAAGCCCTTGACCGTTTCTTCCACATCTGCAGATTAAAATTGATAATTATCTTGGTCAGGGCCCTCAATGGCCAAGTCCATAGATTCTTAAAAGTAAAGATCACTTATATTAATGGAAGGCATCTCCTGCCTGTTGGAGTGTACCCATTGGGTGATACTCATTGATTTCTCAGAATAGGGGCTTTCTTTGCTAGACATATTCATCGTCATGAAAATATGTTTTCACCAGGTAGCCTCAGAGCAGACCTGGCAGAAAACACAAGTATTGAAAATTTTGTGAGAAATTGTGATATTCAGGTGCTATGAAGGCTATAAAATTATTAGTTTTGTGGCTCTAGCAAAGGTGGAAATAAGGCAACAAAGTTATTTTTCGTTGCAATAATAAATTTAATTAGAATACAAAACTTTTTTATGTCTTGACTAGAATTGAGCTATTTGAGATAAAAATAGTGGTACTTTATTAGTTAAAAATGAAAAATATTTATAGGAGTAGATTTGGTAGTTCTTTGTAAGGATCTTTGTGCTTCAATTGAGGTAAGATAAATTTCTAACAAAAGAACAATATGATGATTGTTATTAACATACTTGTGATGGTCAGATATGATATAGTTCTTATTAGATGGGATCAACCTTCTTGTGGAGGGTTTAGCCCTTTTGGATTGTTTAGTCTCATCTGTCAGAGGAGGCAAATAACTCTGAAGGGTCGATTGTTGGTCTAACTAAACATTAGATATCTCCAATGGGGTTTTTAAGATCTTACTAGACTGAAATACTGAACATTGACCTTGATTATAATTAGCCATTGCAGTTGAATCTCTAACAGTAATGAATATCATTCTCCTCTTTGCTGAAATTTTTGAATTTGGTTGATGTCCATTAACCAACTCATGTAACAGTTTCCTTCTAAATTTAGTTTTTCCTTGGACAACTCGAATTTTCACACTATTTCCCTGAATCCATCTTTAATTAGTGCAAAGATGTCAGGAGGTAACATAGTGGCCATATTAATTTTATTTTACTCATGAAGAGTTATGATAACACAGGATCCTGGCTTTATATATCTGAGAGCAAATTCTCTTATCCTGGGCAGTATTCAACCTTGAACACAAAATTGGATAACTCCAGATGCCAGTGAGACTGTCTCTGATTCATCCATTTTGGTTTCTTATAGAACTTCAGAGCTTTATGATAAGTCTGAATAATGATAGGCCAGTGTGCATACATCAAGTGGTGTTGCCACTCCTGGAGGGCCACCACTATTGTTAATAACTCCTTATTGAAAATAGGGTAATTTGTTTCCATGGGCTGCATCTTACAGCTGAAGTAGCAGATGTGATGTTCTATTCCATCCTCCCCCTGTTGAAGAAGGACAGCACCAATTGCAAGTTGGAAGCATCAGAATCTAGTATAAATGGCTTCTCTGTGTCCTTAAGAGCTAAGACAGGGGCTTCAAAAAAAATTTCTCTTTATTTCTGAAAGGCTTCCCCATTTTCTGAACCGCACTGGAAGGGGACCTTTCCAGTTAATCTAGTTAGAGGTATTGCCACTGTTGAAAGATCTTTAAAAAACCATCTCTAAATGTTGACCACTCCTAAAAACTTTGCATCCCAGTTTGATCCGTTGAAGTCTTCTATTCCTTGATAGCCTTATGCTTGTCAGGGCATATCGCCAGCCCTCCTTTGAAAACTACGTTCCACAAAAACGTTACTGATGACTTGTGGAACTCACATTTTGCAGTTTTTGGCTTGAGTCTTACATCTCGAATGGCTTTCATGATTGAGTTGATATCCTTCATGTATTGTTCTTCCAATTTAGAGAGCACTATTATATTGTCCATATAGGCAATGCAAAACGTCCCAATAAATCACGGAGCACATGATTAATTACCCGTTGGAACACAGCTGGGGCATAATAAGGCCAAAAGGCATTACCCAATACTCAAAAATTCCCCAGTGGCACTTGAATTCCATGAATTTCTGATGATCATGGTGCACTGGCACTTGATGAAACGCCTCTACCAAGTCCAACTTGATAAAACAAGTGCTTTCAGAGATCATTGGCAAGATGTTCTCAAAGAGGGGCAGTGGTTAAAAGTATGATTCAGTCACCACATTCAGCTTGTGGAAATTCACACGAGGTCAAAGATCTCCACTAGCCTTAGATATTAACTGGATTAGGGAGGCCACAGAAGATTTGGAGGGAACAATTGATCTCAATTTCAGTATGGTATTAATGTACTTTTCTAGTGCATCCCTTGATCTTTGATTCGACGTATAAATGTGACATCCTTGGGGCAACTATGAGTTCTTTTAGTTCTGGAAATTGAGAGAAAATGGGCCACAATTATCAAACCTGGGTCATTCTTGAGGGCCAAATACACTATCAAAATCAGCATATTCCTTGGGCAAGACGCTGTTAGTGACTTCTCCAAACAAAAACCCAAGTTTGGATGATGTGGGCTCAAAAATGGTGAACTCCTATTGGAGATATAGGAACCCGTGGGATTAATAGTAATCTCTTTGGTCAGCATATTTAACTGAGTGATAAACCAATGCCACCGTTTCATTCCCAACATTACAGGATAAGGAAGGTGATTCAGAGTGAAAAAGCTCTCATCAAATAGTTGTTTCCTTTGACCAATTTTAAGACTTCCTTTCACCTTCCAAAACACAGCAATCTTAAAAAATCCGCTAGAGACACTTTACCCGCCTTCTTTATTGGCAGATTACATTTTGTCACAAGCTCAATTTGGATGCAGTTCTCATTAGCCCGTGTCTACTAAAGCTGTCACCTCTTCATGGTTTGACCATTGACTATTTTCAGTGGAAGGATTAAATAGGAGTAATGTGGAGAGTCTTCATTATTAGTATAAATTCATGGACTGGAGCAGAGGATGCAATTTTTTCTGATCTATCCTGAACAGATCCAAGGGTGTTTATTATGTCAAGATCATGACTTTCTTTTGACTGTGCAGATTGTTTTGCTTAAGGATGCTAGGTGAGATGTAGATGTTTAGACTCTCCAAAGCGAAAGTCTTTTCCTTTTGCACTTTTGTACCCTTGGGCATACAAAAGATCCCGCTTAGTTTTGCAATTTTAAGATAATTCACTACATTCATAGCACATCAGAGCTCCTTCTTTAAAGTTTCAGCAATAGGCGTTGCCGCCATGGCTGAAAGAAGGCCTGGGTGTAAGTTTTGTTTAAACATCCGTGGAAGCTGTGAGAGAGTAATTTTTGCTGCACAAGAAAGCGGACAAAATGAACGTGCATATTCTTCTACAGACCCCTTCCCCTGAGTTGTTAACAACAAAGATGACCAATCTGCATCTTGACCTTCATAAGGAAAAGCAACTTGATCAATCAACTGAAGACAATCATCAAGAGTTTCAGGAAGCTTCTGTTTATCCAGAAGATTTTTGGTCTAAGTGGCAGACTTATCAGGTGATACATTCAAAATTTGAAAAATATGATCAGCAAAATTAGAATTCCCCCCATGTTTTGGATAAGCGACCTTGGAAACGCTCTTTCACAAAACCTCATGTAATTTCTATAAAACCAAGGTTTCCATGATGGGCTGAGTATGACTGACTTTAATTGTAACTGCTTCATGGTTGACAGTACCCGACATCCACCCCTTCATTAACCAATAAATTTCATGAATCAAAAACACCAATGTAAAGGTGATCATAAGCATGGTAGGGGAATGTTGATACCAGGAAGGTAAGAGAGATTGAACAGGCACCTCTCTTGAAACTCTCACCACAGACCAAAAACTATATGAATTCTGTTTAATGTAAAAGATTCTTTCCAGTAATGGACAAAGGTATAGTGCAATACCAGCCAGTTAACAGTCTATAAACTTGATAAAGCTAAGATAAGGTTCTAAAAGTCCTCATACCATTATGATAATGTTAAAACCATCCTTGGATAAGAGTTAAGATAATTCTTAACCCTAAAAATGATCCTTGACCCCAGGTGAGAGCAAAAAGAGATTCCTTTAGGTGGATGAGTTCATTATCTTAGAAAAAGGCATTCATCATAGTGTATATAGTTCAATAAAAATAAAAATTAAAGGAATTTTTAGTATATATGTTTAAATGAGCCAACTGAGTAAGAACACCGAATTTAGGATTAAAAATCTACTTAAAATCTTTTTTATAGTTTGTTAGTAAAAATCTCTTAACTTTTTTAAGTCTTATGAATATTAGTCTGCAATAGTTGATAATTGTGATTTTAAAAATAGGAGTAAATTATTGGGTTTTAGTTTAAAATACTTGATAATTTTTAAGATTTAGGTAATAAGTGGCAATGATCATCAATTGCCATTATGCTAAATTTGGAAGGCCTATTTTTAGACCTGATGATCTGGTTTTGTAAAGTTGATTTTTGATAAAAATGATTAAATATGAGTCTCTTTTATAGATTAATGTTGTATGCAAAATGGGTGAAATACTCCGTTCACTTGAGAATTAAACCTTTTTGGAACCCCTATAAATATGGGTTCTTTTTGAGGCCCACGTTGGAGGGAATCTGACATTAATGATGGATCAATCATTAAGTAGTTCTAGATTTTTGGAGCTTGGATTTGTTGGATCCCTTGAAAGTATAAAAGGCCTTGATTTATTAATAAAATCTTCTCCAATTGGATGGCTTCTTCCCACAATATTATTATTATTAAAATTATTGTTTTGCTTGTTATAATTAATTTTAATAGCACTGTGATGGTCAGGAATATCCTGTTTCATCACAGGCGACTTCTAAGCTCTCTTCATACATGATCTTTAATCAACCACTGTCAGAATGCTAATCAAAAATATTTTACTAAGAGGTATTAGATGTAGTCATTTAAATCAGAAGCTGCCACTTTGTGGATATCTGAGTATTTCAACAATTGAGGATCAGGTGTATAAATGACTTTTTCATCAATTGATTTATCACTGATGGAATCTTCTTGGGGAGTAGAGTCAATTTCATCTATATTATTATCCCAATGTCCAATAGCGCCCATGGGTCAAACTGGAGATCTGAGTTTATTGTTATGGTAGATTCTTTATATTTTTTTCTCAAGAATTCTTTGGTCATATCTCACCCCTGAATCTCTTACCAGATAAGTACTTTTTAAATGGGGGCATGTGGAAGAGAAGTACTTCCAGGAGACAAAAATTTGATTCCCTAAACCCCTTAATTAGTGCATGTAAATGCAGAAACATCTTAGCCTTGAACAGAAGTATCCAATTGTGCCACTTGAGCTATTTTCTGGTAAAGGGGAGTGTTGAAATTGAAGCAGAGGCGTTATATATCTAGCAAACAGGTTGTAAATTCACACAAATCAAAGAGATGTTTGAAACAGTAAATAAAGAACTTTACAAAAAAACTGTTATTAAAAAGGCTCTTTATGACTACTTTAAGAAGCACACTGCAATATTCATTATTTCCAGTGGCTTCATGGCTCAATCTAGTAAAATTCTTAATTGAATGATGCTAATTTAAACTACCTAGGGAAGAGATCCTCTTTACAAATGACAATACCGCTCTGATATGCTCTCTCTAGCAGAGCTCTCATTGGTGCCTATCATGGTTACTAAGCAGCACTTAAGATCAACAGACTAAAAAGCTATATCTAAACAAGCTAGGATAGCAAATGACTAGAGTTTTTAAATATACATAATATGAGTAATGTGCTGATTGCAACCTATATACTGGAAGATGGCCGTAATAAAACTAGGGACCCTACTATCAGTTATTTTATGCCAGCGCGTGACAAGATAGAGATTAAAACCAGGATATAAATAGTAGATATCGCCCTGAGGTCAATATCTGAGGTGTCATTTAAAAAGGCAACGGAAGTTTTACTGGTGGGTATTAGGGATTCAAATGACCGTTGTAAAGGCTAATGAATGAAGGGCCCCATCAGATTTTCAACAGTAAATCAATACAACTTTAACAACTACATATAAAGTTGGGGGCCTCATGGTGAGTCAAAGTGCAAAAGTAATAAACCTTATATCTAAAATTTTTTTAAATAAAAAATTAAATAATGATTCTCATAGATTGTTGGTCAAACCAATTATAACATTTTACTCCACTTGACCAAACATTAGAAAGCAATGATATGTTTGGGTCAACTAACTCATTGGGAACTAGCGGTCATTGGGCCAGGATGATGCAGTTATACTTTTTTAAATCTAGCGTGCACCAGTTGATAATGTACCCTTTAATAGAAACCAGCAGAGTGTAGGCATCAGTGTATGGCATTTAAAATGATCTCAAAAGGCCTTTACATATGTGCTCTAGCTTTCTGGTTTATCCAAAGCCATGGTTATCATAGTATTCAACCAATTTTCCTGCAGCAAAGTGGGGTAAAGTCCGCTAGTCTTTGTTATCACGTTCATGAGACCTTACTTCTGAACCAGGCATTAGAATAGGTAGCACTTTGTAGTGGGATTAAAGCCTGAGTCAGTATTTCCATGTATATTTGGTGGGACACATGTCCTCTTGAACCAAAGAATATTAATTGAGGGAAGCGCTGGTTGCTTCCAATAAATTAAGGTAAATGGGGAGTGCCCATGACTGAGTGATAAGAGATATAGTATGCAACAAATGACGGAAGGCAAGAAAAGTTTCATCTGGACTCCTTCACCATGATGACTTATGTGAAGTTCCAATAAATTTACTATCTACCTGTTCCATGGTACCTTTGGACTCAGGGTGATAGGGCGTATACAATACCACTAATATACCCATCAAGTCGTTGATCTTGGAAATTATCTGTGATGTAAAGTTTAGCCCATTGTCTTTCAAAAAAAACTGGGACATCCATGCCAATAGATATCTTATAGGATAAACTTAGCCATCATAATGTCTCCTAAGTCCAAGACTGCTTTGGCCTCCACTCACTTAGTGAGTTTATCAATTGCCATAATAATATCTAAATTAACCCAAACCATTGGCTGGAGGGCCACAATGTCAATAGAGATGGTGTGCCTAGAAAATTTATAGTTTAACTAATTGTGAGGTGGTGGCTCTATATTAAAGGTCCATCCACTTGGCATTCCTTACAACATCGGAGGGTCTCATGAATATCAAAAATGCATTGTTTCCCAAAGGTTGTGCTGTTTAAACAGCTCAAGTGTCTTCTTAAAGAGCTGATTCCACATTGCTTTGTGGGCCCTGATAATAATATAGGGCTGCTCCGTTGGTTGAGGTATTTAAAATTGTTGATAATGATTTTATAGAGCAACTCATGTTTGACAGTAGTGTTCCTCCAAAATTTCTAAGGTGCGCTAAACTTCCACCAGTTTGTTGTCATATTTTTGGTTAGCATTTTAGTAAAAAATATTTTCTGAATCATATTCTAAGGCCACTTTGTTCAAACAAGATAAACCATCATCATTTTGATGTTCTACTCTGGGATGGTGCCAAATTTTGATATTATAGGCTTGTATTTTTGAAAGCCTATTGAGTCAGCCGCCCATATAGCTCCTTCAGATTCTTTAACCAAAAAGGAAGGTATGATTAGTTATAACAGTGAAATGCACTCTGTGAACATAAACTTGGAATTGTTTACGCACATGGATAACTGCCAGATATACTTCTCTGTTTCCAAATAATTTTGTTTGTGTACATGCAATGTCAGGATGCAGTAAGACATAGGGTGCTCAATTCCATAAGACTAAAATTGTAATAACACCATTCTAGTGTTGATGAGAGAAGAATCTGTTTGAATAATACCAGTTTATCAAAATTAGGTTACATCTCAGAGGCGCTTTAGTGCAGTAAAGCCTGAGTTATTAAAGGCTAATTGACAGTCCCAGTCAACTCAAAAGGTACTAAATATTTTAACAAATGAGATAAAGGCTCATCAATAGTATTATAATTCCCTATAAATTGGCAGTAATGAACCAATCATTCTATGTAACGCTTAAACTTTGCACCTGTTACTCAGTCATGCCATGTGTTCAATAGCCTCACCTTTTCCAGTTGAGGCCGCAATCCATGTTTATCAATGAAAACCCCCAGGTATTCAAGCTTCTCTCAGTAAGAAATATGCTTACTTGGCTAAATCTTCAAATAAGCCTTGTCACAAAGACGGAATTTTTCTTCCAACTAAAGCAGATGTTCATTATACGTTTGTGAGAAAACTTCTATATCATCAAATAAATTACACCACAATCCATAATAGAACACAAATTATACTATCCACAACCTACTGAAAGGTCACAGGGCATTGCAAAACCCCTGCATCATTCTTATTGATGATTAAGGCCTTAGGCCGTGTTTGTGGCGCATTTTTCCTTCTCCTTTTTTAGGCAGCTCAATTTTTCAATAGCCAGATATTAAATCCAAGGCTGAGAAGTATTGCGCGCTTACCAAGCAGTCTAATGCATCATTGATATGCAGTAAAGGATAGATACTTTTTGGTATATTTAAGCTTATTATAATCATTTACCATATGCTTTTACCTATTTTTCTTGATGACTATACCAGAGAAGCCCAATGCCCCTTAAAGGGCACTAACATCCCATATTGCACCAACTGTGTAATTCAATTTACTAGCAACTTGATTTGCCAACTTTGAGTATCTTGTAGGACTAAGGTGATAGGCGGATGGGCCCCACTATGGATAGGATTAATAAATCATGCACAACCCAAATTAGAGTCATTTTTCGCAAAAATCATATTGTACTTTTTAAAAAAGGCCAGTGCTTAGTCCTTTTTGTCATCCACTAACCCCAAGAGGCTTTCCCAAGGTACAATAAAACATACAGATTGACATTTGTCACCCCCAAGATAAGCTCATCAGAATTGCAAAATCATAACAATTAGTACTTCCTCCACTGGTAATATATGAACTTAATTAACAATTCAATTTGCTTAATTGAAGGCTTTAGGGATTTAAATTAGCTAAAAGCACCAAAATTTTCTATGGCTATAAGGATAAACCCAGGCATGGAAACCATTTCCAAGTTATATTGGCAGAATAATAAAAAACCTCTTCAATCCTTGGATAATTTCATTTTAATCTCTGTCCCTACTATTATTTGATGACCTATTGAAATAGCCATGATTAGATTAGATTGTATCAGAATACCCTTAGATTCCAAAATTTAGTTAGGTAACTGCCAGGTACATCCACAAAGTTGTTGATACCAAAGGGCACTTTGCCATCCTTGAACGTAAGTTTAACAAAACCAGAGTTTGAGGCACCAGGGCCCCATCTTTCCAGTTAGAAAAAATAAGAAAAGTTTGTCAAATATTTCAAAATATTCTCTTTAAAATCAGTTTGAGTCCATAAGTCCATATAAATGGGGTCCCAATAAGGAAGTCATAGGTTTAATATGGGATAACAATGTCCAGAGTGGATATTACCATTGAGCAAAAATGTAGTAACAATGTACTTTATGCGCCTTTAGAAGATATGGTCTGATGGCCGCGTTACCATGATTTTCTAATGATTCAGGTTGGGAGTGAGGCGCAGTTTCTTCACAGGTTTAGCGGACACTAAATTAACTAATGCCCCACTGTCAAAAAATTTCTCTGACTTTGAGCCTATTCATGGTAATATCAGTATTAGTACATTCAGAGTAATAAACACCCACTGAATTTATTGTGAGGGCATTCAAAGTATCGATTGAATGAGATAATTATGAATTTCTTTGCTTAGTTAAGGACTGTATTCCATTAAACTCTCATGGAAATATTCTTTTGGACCCCATATAACTTGAGGGATCTCATTTGATAAGACCAGAATCTCTTGTTGTTTTAACTGTAGAGTATAAGGCTTTTACACTATGGTGGACGCCAATTTGGCCCTGCATTTTTTGTGAGAAGATGATAAATGAAACTATATAATTCACCATAACTTGTTAAACTGATAGAGGGAGCATCATTGTCACACCTCTTTTAAGTGGATAGTGGTTTAGAGAATTTGCTTCCATAGGTTTTTTAAGAGTCAGAGGAAGAAAACCCAGATTTTACTCCATCCAGACTTTTTCCAAGATTTCCTTATCCCTGGGGTATAAGAAATAACACTTGGGTTTACAAACCAGACTAGGAAGCAAGTAGCGTAATGCCCCAGGTTTTTACAAAGATAACAGGTAATCTGAGTAAAGTCATACCCAATTGCAACAAGGCTAGAAGGCTGAGCTAATTCTTTCTTTGGGGTGATGGCCCAGTTGTATGGGTCATGAGGCTCAAGGTTTTTTTAACAGTTCAAAAGCCATGGTGCATTGGTAGAAATAATTTGCCATATGGTGACATCATCCTCCTCATTCAGTACTGGTATCAGAATTTATTACAATTTCTTGTAGGGCTTTCAGAAATTACAAAGAGAATCTGAGAATTTTATCATATACAATTTTAACCTCAAATAGCATCTGCACCTCCAGAAAGAAACACTCAGAAAAAATATAAATAAGTTCATCTCTATTAAAAAGATACTAAGAGATTAATTTATCAAGTGGTCAACCTTTCTGCGCCGTTAAACTCTTTGATGAAAAGATTTTTGGCATTGAGGTAGGACACGCCGGCCTTTTTCAATTTTAGTATCACAAATTCCTGATTTTTTTAGTCTAGAGAGTTTATCGTTACTGCCAACTTAGTGGCCTCAGATGCCCCACCCATATTAACCTTAAAGGGGCAAAGAAAATTGTACACGTTAACCTTCTTGTTAAACTTTGGTAAATAATACTAGTAACCTGACATTGAGTCTCATGACTGCATGGATAAAGGCCTTGCATTGTCCCTATATGTAACTATCTGGGTTATTAAGATGAAGAGTGGGAATAAATTGCTTTAAGCTTACAAAGCGGCCAAAGTGGAAGATTCTAAGGGAAAACCAGTAGTGTTTGAGGGTGGTGGTGGCATACAAATAAATTAGGCTGAATGCACAGTATGGTTAGTCATTGGAGTATTGGGTTGTATGAAAGCCCCAGTGGAAAGAAATAATGTAAAAAACCTAGGTCAGTTATAAGTTATCAGTACCTCAACATATTCACTATTAGGTTCCATCAAAAGGTTTCCCAATAAACTGACCATGTCAGCAGTTACATAGATCATTGAAAATCTTCCTCTTTTATTGGTCAAACATCTCATATAAAATGTGACGCTCTGCCTATAACTTGGTTTAAATATTAACAATCTTATGATTTTTGTGACCAGAAAGTCCACTTTTTAGATAATATTTTCACTCATTAGATATCTTACTTTTTGTCCTCAGTTTTAAGTTCTAGCCATAAGGAATTAAGTTCATGATACAAATTAGCGTTGAAGTGAACATCTCCATCCATATATTGGCATGAAGGCAGTCAAAGTGGCGTTAATGAGCTTTCATATCTTTTACTAATTCCTTTACTTGATAATAATGTACAATTATAATTACTGTTAATTGTACAATGAAAGCATCTAATTCAATTTGTACTTGACATATCTTATTGAAATACTTTGCTGGGACTTGTGGGCAGCCGCTTCAGTATCTATGGATTGTGCTACTCCACCTGGAGGTATTCCTCAACTGGGTTATCAGAATTATTATTTATATAGAAAAATGCTTAGGAAACAAGGTGTGGCCTCTTTTAGTGATCATAAAATGAAAAATTGACGCAGGGGCATCATATTTCTGGCGCACAGACTATGAATTCACTTAAGTATAAGGTACTTTTTAATATAATTAAATTAAAAATTTCACAAAAAGAAACCTTAATATTGGAAATGAGATTGAAAATCATAAATAAAAGAAGTACACTACTATACCTAATACTTCCAGTAGCTTTTTGGCTCACTATAGTAAACTTCTAACTGTAGGCTGCTGACTCAGGCTACCTAATAAAAAGATCCCTTTACCAATAACAATCCCACTCTGATATGCTCTCTCTAACAGAGTTCTCATTGGTGCCTTTCATAGTTGACAAGATGCTTTCAAGAATGGTAGACTAAAAGCGTTATATTTAAATCATGCTAGAATAGCAAATGATTTAGGTTTGGGGCATTATCATAATAGGAGCACTATGCTGATTACAAATTTATTAATTTTTGGGTGTCCATAATAAAACTAGGGACATTACTTTCAATTATCTTCACCTGCGCGGTTCTTGATGATAAATTCAAAACTAGAATAAATATTGGTGAATATGATCTCTGAGGCCTTGAGCTGAGGCGATCGTTAGATTAAGGCAGTGGAAGTTGCACTGGCAGGGATTATATATCTGATTGTTTATTATAAATGCTAATAAATGTAAGTCTCAATCAGATTTTCCACCAATATTACAATACAAGTTTGCCACTACATATATAGTCAGAGGCTATCAGTGTTTTAAAGTGTAATTAGCAATTGAACCCTATATTTTATATTTAGTAGAAAATTTATGTATCTGATAATACACAGATGTTTAGTCAAACCAATTACAACAAGTAGGATATACTGGAGCATCTGATATGCAATTACAGTTGGAAGATTAAATAAGAAAATACCATCTATCTGATATGTGACAAGTAGTTGTTAGCAATAGTCTTGTATCTGCAATAATTTAACATCACCTCATGCACATTTATTGGCCTAAAAATCTGCACTGAAAGACAATCCTTGACATTCTACCAGAAACTACAAAGGATATATCAGAAACCAGCCAGGTAGTACTTAATAACGATTTTTGATTTCAAATTTAACACTGTGTGGACATTTAGAACTTTCTGCCCAATAACTTAAGTCAAGACCCAGATTTTTCCTAGACTAATAAAGAGCTGGACAATATCAATACTGTAGTCAAATAATTTTCAAAAGTCATTGCTTTATTATAAGGTGGATCTAAGATCATAAATGGGATAATAAAGTCTTTTTAATTAAAGCCTGTTATGGAAAATTTCTTTTAAAAGTTGGTTAATGAGACTTCCAAAATCACTAAGGATTTTGTTTGCGTTAATAATAAAACCCAATACAGAAGAAAGATATGGGTTCCCAAAAAAGCATACAAATGGAGATCATGGAGGCTTATCATAGCCAATTAGTATCAGGGCACCCCTAAATTTACAAAAAAAATATTATACTGGTTATTAAACTCTAATTGTGGTCCATGTTAATTGGTTAAATTTATTTTTAAAATTTATAGATCTTATTTGAAGTACACCAACAAGGGGATGGACATCACTAATGTCCAAAAAGCAAACAAAAACTAAAGCAACAAAAAATGGAATGATAGACTAAAACAAAATCTTCCAAACTTTTCTTTCTCATAACAATCACTTTAGTTACTATGATTCGATTTGAACAGCAAATTTGGATAATCACACACAGCAAAGATGGGCGACTTTAATAACAAAAATAATACAACATGGGTGAGCGTCACGGCAAGCAGTGCGCTTAATGGTGCAACTAAGGGCAAGAAACGCCCTGGAGGGGGACCAGGAACCCATTCTGCAAAGAAATCGCAAACTCAGACACCATCTGGGTTTATGGTATTCACTGTTAAGCATGCACAATATATGTACATTCAGTTCAACCAACCCTTATCAAAGGTGGAACATGGGATCAGACTCTTCCTTGGGATGTGTCACTGACCCTGTGGGAGAAAACATGTGAGGCACATCCCTCACTTTTCCCTCACGCGGTGTATATAGCCACCAACAACATGGGCTGTGGCTGGATCAATATTGGTTTTGAAACAGGCGATGAAGCCGATGCCACAGCAAAAGTCTGCGTGAAAATTGCCCTCCCTGAGGGAAAAAAATTGTGCGCACCGCGCGCACCAGATGGAACAAAGCAAAAACTTTGTTCATCTCCTTTGATTCGCTCCCCACCAACCTTCCTCATAAGGTAATTGAGATGGAGCTCCGCAAAGGTCTTGTGGCCTACGGAGAAATTCATCAACTCAAATTACAGCGATTTTGCTTAGTGCCCAACCTGTGCACAGGCAAAGCTATCACTGTAATCAACCCCTTCCCAGAAGTGGAAGAGGATTTATCCAGAATTTCCGCGCAGCAGAATTTCACTTTGTAGATGGGGGCCAGTTGGCTGCATTCTGAGTTACACTGGAACGCGCACCACCCATTTGCAACCACTGTGGCTCACTGGGCCACAAGGAACATGCATGCCCTGTAAAAGAGGGCTTAATGAAAAATGATTTTTGTGAAGAAGCAATGGACAAAGATAATGAAAACTTCACCAAAATGACTGATGGCCACCACCCATTCCGCTGGGGTGAAGATGGACTTTACTCTATCATGGACCCAGTTACAGGTAAACAGCGTAAAGCAGCACAAAAAGCTTTCAAGAGAGCAGTGGCTGAAGCGGCGGCACACGCGGAATCCACCATTAACCACGGACAAATTCAGGAGGATATTTCAGATATTCACTGAACCAACCAATCAGAACAATATGCCCAGGTCAAAAATTTTCACAGTAACCAGACTGAGCCACAAAGCGGCATCAGTCATGCACATACTGAGGAACAATGCAACCGCAATTTGGGTGAAAATGCGGTGCACAATGCAACAAAAGTTGAACCTCAAAGATATAAAATCCAATCAACAACCCGCATCAAATCAACATGAGACCTGTGCAGGAAAGGTTGACGCAAATGCAAAAAATTGCAATTCCCTTAAATTATTGGGTCAGATCAAGGGAACCAACAATGGCAGTGAAAGAGTTGGAGTACAGACGTGGAGCATGGCTAAAATGAGCCGCGGTGGGATAGGACCAGAGGGTCCTTCCAACCACTCCTGAGGCGCCGCGGGCACCTCAGTGTCAATAGGGACGTTAAATATCGCGGGAGCCAGGGCTCATACATCCCAAGCCAAAAAGCTAGCATTCCTGCAAAAACCTCTTGTAGATATCTTGGCCATCCAAGAAACCCACTGCCTACAAGGGGAAGAAGAATCCTGGTCAACCAGGGTCGCACCATCACAATCAGTATGGACGTCTCACTGTGGGTGATAGTCCAAAACAACAAAAAATTAAAAATTACAAATTCATCATCACACTTGCATGGTCAAGTCCTGGTAGCAACAATCACATGCCAAGATGAAATAATTTCGTTAGCATGTATCTACACACCGTGCACTGCAACTGAGAGAAAAAAAATTTAAAAATTTCTACCCTCACCCTCCCACCAGATATCATCATGTTAGGCGATTTCAACTGCTGGGATAACCCCAATACAGATTGATGGCCTAATCCCAGGGGATACCCACCTGGACACATTGAATATCGCACAATGAAGGCATCTCTTGGCTTACAGGATGCTCTTCCCCCCAATTCACCAATCCTTCCCCATATGACAAGACCCAACATACGTGAGGGACTGCTCATATCAATGAGTCATATTGACCACATCCTCATCCCACAATCCCACCAATCAAGAATCTCCAAATTTACAACAAAAAAGATCAATTTTTCTGACCACTGATTAGTTACGGTGCAGTTAGCACCAACCCAATCCCACACACAGGTGTCGCCTTAGAGAAAGCTTTACCCAGAAAATATAAGATTGCCTGAGATATCTGACTGAGTTGAAAACAAGGCTACAAACCCAGAATTCACAGCCCCATTCACTTAGGATCCCATCAAAACATGGGAAAATTTCAAAAAATATTTAATCAACAAAACCTGACATATTGCATCACGCAAGTACACCGCGGACACAGCCACAATCAAGCGTACCTTGGCAGAACTAGACCACCTGGAACTAATACTCCAAGATCTGGCTATAGCCCTAATTGGGGACGCAAATGGGCAGAAATTTCAGCCTGACTTAACAATCTCATCTTAGAACACCAACACATAATCAAAGTATTGAACAAAGGTAAGTTTATAAAGGAAGGTGAAACCTGTTTGACATACTTTTTCCGCCAATTCCACTCCCGTGGAAACCAGCCCACGTGCACACAGGTCCGCAAGACCAATGGCAGCGTGGCAACTGACCCTGAGGAGGTCAAGGCGGAAGTACACCGCTATTACACCAAATTATATCGCGATATGCCAACAGATCCACAAAAAATTAAAGAATTTATACAAACTTCCAAGATACAAAGTACACCACCAAATTACAATATACTATCCCTTATCACACGGGAGGAGCTTTGGGAAACAATTCGCGGTGCACCACGTAGGAAGTGTGCACAGGGCCTGATGATATACCCTACAAATTTTACAAAAAAATATTTTCAACAAATTGCCCCCCTCCTATTGGCGTCTATGAACCAGAGCTTATTGGAAACATGCCTATTACCAGGAGGCCATAAATCCTACGTTATAACCTTGTATAAAAAGGGTGACAAGTTGGACCTGGCCAACTGGCGCCCAATTGCACTCTCCAACACTGACACAAAAATTCTAACAAAAATTCTAGCAGCTAGATTAGATGCAATGGCATTTGACGCCCTATCACTTAACCTGTTTGGGTTTATACCAGGGCGTTCAATCTAGAACAACATACACCCTGTTGCAAACATTTGCCAATCCAAAGCAACTGGTGCCCTGGTCTTCTTGGATCAGGAAAAGGCTTATGACCATGTTAGCTGGCCATACCTAAAAGAATGTCTACATGCCTTCAAACTCCCACCAAGATTCATAAAATGGGCGATGCTACTAACAGAATCTGCAACCATGGCTGTATGCGGCCCTGGATTCCTAACAAACAAGATTAAACCACACAGAGGGCTCAAACAAGGGGATTTTCTCAGCTCACTGCTATACAATTTCAGCTTTGACCCGCTCCTCTGAGTAACTGACTCACGTCTCATGGGGATAACCGCACAAGGACAACAAACAGTCAAGATACTGGCCTTTGCGGATGACTGCATAGCATGTATAGCAAACAATGAAGATGCCCGACAGCTGGAACGCACTCTAGAGGAATACTACAAGGTGAGAATTGCATCGCTCAACAAAAGGAAGACAGAAAATCATCCTCTTAGGCAAATACACAAACAATTGGGCCACAACGTCAGAACCTCATACCAACACTCGAAGAAAAAACCCAATCATTTTACCCTTTGCAACACCTCCCACCACCACTCCTATCTGACACCTTGGAATTTGGCTAGAATCAGGGGGATATGCTAATGAGACAATGGAAAGTAACCTGTTACAACGGGTATCCAAACGCGTTGCCTCCCTCAAGGGAAGAACCTCAGGACTAACAGGACGAGTTACAGTCGCTAACTCGCTCATCCTCCCAATACTGTGGTACCAGGCCCATGCGATAGCCTTCTCACCTACCTTTATAACCTTAATTCGCGCGCTTATCCAGGGCTGGCTGTGGCCTGGCTCTCACCCTCTCATACGGATGGAAACACTATTTGGCCCACGCTCAAGCGGAGGCATGGAACTAATAGATTTTGAGAGCCATGACAATCACATCCTAGGTACCTGGATAAAGGAAATCCTTGCTCCAGACCTCCCGCAACAACATTGGTCCAGAGCAGCAAGGACTAACTTTGCACAGGCGCTCAAATTAACCAACCCACATAGTCCATCCAGACTACTTTCATACCTTGCCAAGCACCCTACTGCAACGGGTCCGCATGAAACCTCCCTTCATTTCAAACATATCCTCCAAACTATCCGCCGTATGGGATGGACCATAGAGAACATGGGTACTATACATGGAAGGGGACGACCCAGCCCTAATTCAAATTAAGAAACCCAGAAAACCACCCCCAGAGGGATATGCTCGCAACAACCACAAGCATAGCTAGGATAGAATACCTAGATATGTTGGACATTCCCTATGATTTAACCACACAGAAGGCAATGTGGAAAATGACTCACCACCCACTACTACAGCCAAGGATAAGAGCAAACGCCTGGCGCTGTCTGAGAAGGACCAATAGGATGGCGGACCGCTCCAACTCCCTCCACAAAACATGTGCAGTATGTGGAGGGGAGGGATCCTTACATCACCGCCTAGAAACATGCCCCCCAACCAAAGCTATATGGCAGGAAGTCGCACGCCTGCTTAAGATCCAAAATGAACAAGAATTCTCGATACCAAAGAGCATTTTTGCGCTCCAGATTGAGCCACCATCCCATCTCCCTTCCATTCCCTAATAATACCCATTGCAATGTGTACAATACACACAATTGCATTAGATGTGTTCAAGGGTACGGTCCCAACCATTCATGGGATTAACAGATTACATGTCCACTTACTAGAGCACTTCCAATCCTGGCTCTATGGATATATGAGACCAAGGCAAAAAGCGCTCATAGAATCATGGTTCCCACTCTGGTTCCTCCACACAGACCCTTTCCTTCACACCTGCTCCATAGCAGGGGAAACCCCCTCAGAGTAGTGCACCAACCCTCATACCTGGAAGTCCCGCTGGCAACAGGGGTAACTTGAGTACCCTGGGGTGCCTAATTTTTATATTTGTCAATTATTTTCTTAGTTTTACATATATTCGGTAATGTCTGTCCCCTGGTCAGCTTACCTCAGTTAAATAAAAAATTGTAGTAATCAACAGTAAGTAGTTTGGGGTTACCCATTTTGGAAGAATACAATTTCTGTGAGGATACCTTGGTGATGATAACTCCAAAGAAAAGGTTGGAAAGGTTCCCGTTGAGTCCCAAGGATCAATGTATATCAATAATGTCCAAGAGTGTCAGGAAGTTCTCCATGGGTGGGGACAAGTTAATCAAGCAATCAATGCATCAAGGGGTAACATCTAGAAGGATTTTCTTAGTGAGAGCTATTGTGATGTTAGCAAGGGTTGTCTGGTGTCTAGTCTGTGCAGAGTAGACCCCCTGAGCAGCTAGTTGGTCTCTAAAGTTAAGCGAGCCCAGGTTGGCGTGCTGACTCCTGATAATACCTCCATTAAGGTCTTGCTGAGGGATATATGACTTTAGTAAAACCTTCCATGGACTTGATTAACAAAATTCAACATCCTGATGGAAGAGATAGAGTACATGTGGCCATGGAGTTATATCACTCAATAGGGTCCATAGCACAATACAACAAGCTTATTGCCTTTTACTCCAGGTTGATAATGGGCGAATAATACTAATCTCTTAATTAATATTTAAGTATGAGGGGTTTTTAGTATTAACATGATCAGTTTATCTTATGTAATAGTCTTATAATTTAGCCACCAGACCCATAGCCATACAATTACCTACTCCATCTCCTCATAGCTAG
Source organism: Massospora cicadina (assembly GCA_022478985.1). Taxonomy (NCBI): domain Eukaryota; kingdom Fungi; phylum Entomophthoromycota; class Entomophthoromycetes; order Entomophthorales; family Entomophthoraceae; genus Massospora; species Massospora cicadina. The sequence continues at coordinate 284,234 of JAKSZP010000024.1, read as the reverse complement.
ATCAGCCATATCAGGAGAAAAAGTCTCTAATACATGATGTACATAAGAGGGTAACATGAGGTCCTAACCATATTGAGCCTTAAAAGGGGACATCTAATACTTTGGTGATATCTTACCTGGTAAGCTATCAGAGCTCCAGGGAGATACTTGTTTTATCAAGACAGATCAGTTTGTGATATTTTATGTGAAATAGAGATAAATGTACCATTATCTTGCCTATGGCCTCATTAGTAAAAGGTTGATATGGGATGATGTGAATTTTCCAGTTTTGCAACAGTGATTAGGTAGCCCTGCTGATGGGCAGGGCTGATAATATGAAGGTTGCCAATCTACAATGCAATGTAATGGTTTTTCAGCTATGATCTAACAGTCTTCAGGAATTAAACCCCAATTTATAGCGCCAACTGAGAGATTTGCATCAGGCTCAACCAGCACCATCACCAGTAAGCGCCTTACATCCTCAAGAGCTATTGGACGGGTAGCCCATTTGGATCTTTCTACCACTAACCTCTTTCCCTGGGTAGCCCTCTAGCTCTTCACCCATCCTCACCAAAGGTGATTCAGCCTATTTCCTACATGATCTAGAATTACTTGGGAATGGTATTCACCTCTTGCTCCTCGCTTGGCAGCAAACTGGGGGACCAGTTTTGCACTTGTGGCTATAGATGAAATTTTCTGTTGTTGGTGTCTATTGCTGATGGTTGCGCCAATAATGGCACCTAAATCAGGATTGCAAACCCCAAGGATCGCTCCCTACTAAGAATGATACCAGAATTAAAAATACAAGGAATGATTGAAGTTAGTTATGAGATATTTATTAGAATAAATTGTAAGTCCTAAATAGGGCCAGCTTGAGATCTAGAGTGTGGCAAGTGGGAGTAGAATATTAAGATCAGGTTTATTTGGATTGGCATCATATTAATTTTGTGGTTAGCCAATAGATGGAATGAAATATATTAATATTCATAATGCAGATTAATTCTTCATATGTGAATATTCTAATACATTCTTCAAACTTAACCAGACTATATTCGCTTTTAAATCTCTTTATCATTAATGTAAGTGACTCAGAATCCTCTTCAAAGCTAATTCCACAGGGCAAGTGAGGCCTAACCTACAACTCAACCTGGGTTTAATGCTGCACTCATTATAGCTAAGGTTACACTATATCTAAAAAGATTATATTGCAACACATAATCCCACCAGCCTTGGTCATAAGGAGCATCACTGCACACACTCATAATGTCTAACTTTTCCTAGAATGTGCTCATCAACCAATTTCATCCTTATCTCTGATGACTAAAAAAGTTGATTAGCCAAGATCCATTGTGACCCACCAGCAGAGTCCCCATGTAGTGAGCAACATATGTTACGAAGCTGCAAATTTCGCAACAGTGACATGATATATCTGCTATTGGGCAGGGCTGACGATATATATTTTGCCAATTCATGACAAAACATAATGGTCTTACAACTATGCTCTTAACAGTTTGCTAGCACTGAACCCCAAATTTATAGCTTAAACTGAGAGATTCACATCATGATCAACTAGGCCATTTTCAGGTACAGCGCCTTACTACCTACAGAGCTATTGGACTGGGTAGCCTAGTTGGAGCTTTCTACCACTAGAGTCTTGCCTGGGTGGCCCGCTAGCCCTACACCCATCCTCATCCAAGGTGGTATGTCCACTCCCCTGCACAATCCTAGTTCACTTGGGACTTATCTTCACCTCTTGCCCCTCAATTGGCAGCAAAATGTGGCACCAGCGCTGCACAGGTGGCTCTAGCGTTTCCTGTTAGTAGCAGCAGTTGTGCGTGGTTGGGAAAGCCATGGCACCTAGATACATAAGGATGCCAACTTCAAAGATTGCACTCCACTGAACTTGATACCAGAAGCAAACGCAAGGTCAAAATCAAAGTTGGTGGAGAGAGATCTTTATAAAAAAATCGCTAGTCCTTAATTAGGACCGGAATATTCAAAAGTTGGAAAGTGGGGGTGGAATATTAAAAAGTTTTATATGGATCAGCAACTATTAGGTTTAGGGTTATACAATAGATGGAATGATTTAGATCTTAACAAAAAAGTAAATTAAACATAATCAATACTTTTAATCACTGCTTCTGACTCAATTTGACCTTGTTTTCTGCTAATCTCTCATTGATTAATGTAAATAACTCAGAACACTACTTCAGGATAATTACCACAGGGCAAGTGAGGCTTAGCTTCTGACTCAGCCTAGGGTTAAATGCTGAGTTCACCATAGCCAAGGCTACACCTTAGCTAAAGCAGTGAGATCACAACTGGGGCCATAAAGTCTTAATACGTCCACATCCGTAAATTGAGTTCAGCTGCCATCTGTGACACAAAATTTGTATAGTTATCTAGCAGAACTTTTAGGCTACAATGCCAGGTGAAGACATGTTTAAGTAATACTGATGCAGCGGCCTTAGCGGTTTTTAGGCTACCAATGTGCTTTGTACCATTTTGTTAAGTGATTTAAACAAGGATAACGTAGTGGAATCCATAAACAGCAATAGCAAAGGGCGCAATTACATCTATACTGATAATAGCAAAGGATGAGGTTGGCTCAATAACTTGAGGTTGATAAATTGGATTGGAAGGACCTTGAAATGCGCAAATGAGTCAGGAACTGATAGAATTGCATTTTGAGTTGGCCATTACCTCCCTGAACATTAAATACAAAGCCAGTGGTAAATTTTTACATAGAGCTATATTATTCATGGTGTCATGAATCTCCAGGATGGTTGAGGTTAAGCTAAGGGTGTACATAAGGTAGCCAGGCCATCCCATACATCTTTACAAAGCAACCCTACCTTAATTTGGTTTGATCTGTCATTTGTTCTAATCATAATTGAATGTTAGGGGTCACTTGATCCCACGTTTCAGGTCATTCAATTGGCTCATAAACAGATCTTCTTTAAAGCTTATGATGTAAGTATAAATAAGTGGGATATCTATCAGCATTTTGAATTATTAACTTCACCTGGCGCACAGTAGAAACATCATAAATCTGCAACTTGATGGCGCGTTGTGCAAGTCTCCCATTAGGATTATTCATTATTGTAACTACTTTAATGACGCACTAAAGGTTAAAATAGTGAAGTGTTCTCATAGAGGAAGAGAAATAATGCTTAAAGGCCAACAGCACAGCCAGACACTCCCTTTCTATAACACTATAGTTTTTGCTGCATTGATCAGAGTTTTACTGGAGTAAGCGATATGATGATTGGCTTGACTGAAGTAGAGTTGCAGCAATATTATTCCAACTTTGACATCTCTGGTGTCCATAAACAGGATGAATGTTTATATAATTTGGGGTAATTTTATAAAGTGCTGATATAAAAGCATCTTTCATGGAGTCAAAATCCTGTTGTTAATATTATTTTCAGTGGAATACTCTTTGTGAAGTAAATATACCAACGGCTTGATAAACTTAGCAAAATGAGGAATGAACTATTGATTAAAATGATTATTACTAGAAAGACATCTATATTGTGCAAGTTATTGGGCTGGGACATCCTCATTATGACAACGACCTTGTCAAGCAATAAAGAGATTCCTTGACGCGTAATATTATGGCTCAATAAATCTCATTCTCATCTAAAAACTACACTAGGAGGGCTTCAGCTTAAAGGAAGAATTTTGCATCTAAATTATGATTTTCATTGATGGTGAAGAATTTAGTTGAAGTTATGGAGTAACAAGGAAGCATCATCTATAAAACTACTACACAAGACATTTTGGTCACTTAGCATAATGTTCATTGCACGTTGGAAGGTTGCGGGGATATTAACAAGCCCCTGGAGCATGTGGTTCTGCTCATACAATCTGACTGGAGATTAGCGCGAATTTCGCTCTGCCTTCAGGAGCAAGTTTGATCTTCCAACTATACTGGCAAGATCCATGGTGAAAAAACTGGGATCTAGAAAAAAGTTGGAGAAAGTCATCTTTATGAGGTAGCAGGTGTAATGGGAGGGTTCACGCTAATATGCCATGAAGGAATTGGGAAATAAGAGCCACGTCGCTGACCATACTAGGGACAGGCCTGCTGAAGCCCATCCCCAAACCCTTCCACCATGCCTCATCATTGCCACGTATTCCCGGACCACTGTTTCCCATGACGCTGCACATCAACAGCAGGGTCTGAGTCCAGGAAAGGGCCAAGAACGACGCCAACGCCACGCCAATCTCACTGGTTGAGCTCATAATTCCAATCCAATACTATAATTGTATTAAAATAATATATTTTGTTATCTAGTAATACTTATTAGATTTTCTTATATTTTTATAGATGATGTAACTGGCCATTTAGGGCCAAAGCATCCCCCAACAAATAGCACTCCGCTAGAATTGTTTAAGCTCCCTCCTATGCTAGTTCTCTCAAATACCATCCAGTACATTGCTCACAAAGGCTCCACATCCAACCAGATCATCATCCATGCCATGCATAATCCTGTCGTCATATTTTTTGGATGCCTTTCATTTTTGAGATGTCAAATCTTCCTACCTCCAACTTTATTGAGTTTGGGACCCTCTGTATCAAAGCAATATTTGGATCTAATGCTACCCAATCTGAGGTAATGTACGGATAAGGTGCTGCCTGATCCATTACATAGCCCCCTGTGAGACCCAAAACTCCTGGACCTTCCCTGGGCATTGCGTGCAGTCTTCCTACATCAGCCACGTCGCCTCCTCCACCAGATAACCTTTACACTTCACCAGCAGTTGCTACCAGCCCCTTACACATCTCACATCCAATATCCATTCCACCTCATATTCCGGAACATCCCCTTCCCTAGGGTTTAACAGTCCCAGTCAATCTGGACCTATTTCTTTGAACACCCGTAACTGGGAAGCATGAATTAATGCATGGGCCTTAGAACCTATTGGCAGACTTAATTCAAAAGCAACCTGATAATGGCTTAAATGATCTGGTATGGGCTCAAAAACTTTGGTCCCATCTTATGACTATTAACTGGAACAGCATAGTTCCTAGTTGCTACCAATACCCAGCCCCTAGGCTTAAATGCTGAATCCGGCGCTCTTCATTAATCTGCTGTTATTTCTGCTGAACCACTGCCCACTCCAAATTTTCTCATAGCTTTTTCCCAATATCACCATGGTACATGCCATCTCATCTGCCCCCTGACACACTCCGCCCATGGATCCCACATTTGATCTGGGATTGAGACCATGATTCATGAAAAACAGAGTCATTCCTGTTGATAATTGATAATGATTGTTATAGGTGAACTGAGCCATTCAAACCCATGGAAACAATCATCCTGCCAATCGGAGATGTAACACTAAAGATATTGCTCATGTATCTGATTCACCCTCTCCATCTGTCCATCAGATTGGGGATGGTACACCAAGGACTGATCAGGCCTGATTTGCAAATTCCCTAAAAAACTCAACCAGAATTTAGAGACAAATTGTGGAACCCAGTGCAAATAATTTTTCATTTACCCAAGCTGGGAAAACACTTCATCAATGAAGATCCTTACTGCGTCCTTTGCCAAAAATCTCCATATGCATGGGAAAAACTTGGCGTATCTGGTCAGTCTATCCCTGACCACCATAACTGCATCAATCCCCTACACCTTTGGAAGACCCACTATGAAATTGACGCTAATTGAACTCCATGTTGCACGTGGTATCTGCAGTGGGTTTAACTTACCTTATGGAGTCCCTGAAGGTTTTGATTTTTCACATACTAAACACTCACTCACGTACTTCTTGACATACAAATGCAGGCCCATCCATGAATAGTCTCATTGCACCAAACTACACCATCTTCTCCACTCCCAGATGACCTTTCAATGAATGATCATAAGAGCCAAAGTAACTCCCGTTGTAATGATGAGTTGGGCACCCATATGCGAGAATTGTGGTATACCAACTCACACCTCTTCATGAAGGCCCTATGGCACTTGTGCGGCCATCCCTCCTTCATCTTGGCCTTCAATCACCGGCCAAATTCTGACCTTATTTTCTTCTGGCGGACTTCCTCCCCCAAATCACTTACCTCATTATCAATCATTTGAGAATTGGTCCAGATGAAACATTGTGACTGTATTAAACTCCTCCAATTCCTCCTTCTTATATGCTAAGATTTTGTCTTGACTCAACCAGTCTGCTAGAACATTTGACGATCCTGGCCTGTATTCTACCTGAAAGTTGTATTGGACTAGCTCCACATGCCATCTGGCTTGCCACTGGTTCATCTTCCTTGGTTCACGATAATATTCTATCTCTTTATGGTTTTTAAATAACGAAAGGGTGTCAGGAATAGAGCAGGTGGTGCTGCCATTACTGCAAGGCCACCATCACCACCAGGAGTTCCTTATCATATAATGGATAATTAGTTTTGGCAAGGAGCATTTTGTGGCTAAAAAACATGGGGTATTTGAGCCCTTCTTCCCCCTCCTGTAATAACACTGCACCTATGGCATAATTAAAAGCATCAGTTTTTGCCACAAATGGCTTCCTGGGATCCAGATGGACCATGACAGGCGCAATAAGTAACTTATCTTTTAGTAAAATTGAATTCCTGCTTCTCTTTTCTTCCCCACATGAACGGGACATCCTGCATTAGACGCATGAGAGGTAAGGCCACTTGGGATAGATTTTCACAAATTGTCATAGGAAGTTCAATGTTCCCAAAAAACTCTGCACCCCATTCAATCATTAGGTGCCTTCCTTGCTCATAATGCGCGCAGTTTATCCGGACATACTCCCAAACCATTCTGGAAACCACGTTACCTAGGAACGTCACCAAACTTTGATTGAATCAACACTTGGAAGGTTATTAATCTCAAACCTATCCAGCCAATTGCCCCCAGAACTTCCCAGACATCTTGGCCATGATCCTCTCAGGACTATGAAAACACCAAGATATCATCCATATAGGTGGTACAGCATTGATCAATCATCCCTCCAAGGACATTATTAATCATCCGCTGAAATACCGCTGGGGCATTTCTAAGACCAAATGTAATGATGCAATATTGATACACCCTCAAGTGAACTTAAACGCGGTTTATTTTTTGATGTTCCAGTCTCACCAGTACTTGATTGAATGCATCTGCAAGGTCTAACTTCAGAAAAATGGTGCATCATGTAACCATTGGGAGAATATCCTCCAACAAAGGCATTGGATATGGATCAGACTCAGTGACCATGTTCAGACGTCGGAAATCCATGCATGGGCGTAGTTTTCCAATCACTTTTGGCACCAGTAATACAGAAACACCACTGACGACTTAAAAAGTTCAATTAAAAATTTTTGTCCAACATTGATTTTACATGGCCCTCCACTGCTTCTTTTGCTCATATATTAAGAGGGTATACCAGACATCCCCTGGAAAGCTCTGACCCTTCCTTAAACTGGAATGAAAACACAAAAGAATCAATAGGGGAAAAAGGCGAGTTCCTAATAGGACCAAATACACCCACAAAGTCGCTATATTAAGCTGGTAACTCTACCTCCTGCATTCTACCCATATTACTGCATCCACTTGGAACATTGCTCCCAACCTCCATCTTCCATACCATCTGAGGCCCCATTGGAGGATTCAAAGTATATGTATTATGCGGCAGATTAACCTGGGGCTGGAAATGATGCCCCCATCACATCCCCAATACCTCAGGATGGGCCAGATTTCTTATTGCACAGAATCCACTCTGAACCAAAACTGGGTCTGCCAAACAACTGCCAAGGCATTAAACGCCATGAGGGAGCTCTCCTTGACATGTCAGCAAACACCACCTCAGGACCATTCTTCATTCCCAACTTCAAACGTTCTGCCAGGGAGAATTCCTCATAGTTTTCCTCAACCCCTGTATCCACCAGGGCCAACACCTTCTCCATCCAACCTTGTGAATATAACTCCACTGGAATAAATAACCGAGGATAAAGCAAAGAAAAAGATTTAATGCTTAAAGCATTCTCAGATTGCAAATTTGCAGGTAAGGTAGTTCTGAGACTATTACTCTTTTTGGGTCCTTGACCTCCTGTCCTCCCCGGCTCTTCAACGTTTCCCTGGAAAAACCCTCCATGAATATTTCCAAAATTCCTGGGTAATCTCTGCCAACCTCCTTGACCTCTACATGCCACTGCGGGCAACTGGCCCCTTCCTGGAGACATAGAAACCTCCCACTAGTTTTGCACCAAGGCCAATTGTTTCTCAACCTGTACCACTAACGCAATTTATTCAGCCAACATACTCTGAACTTTTAGCAGCCGCCATAGCGGCCAACGTATCCGCTTGCAGCCCCTGTTGAAACATTCACAATGATTGCAAATATGATATTCGTGCTGCTTTTTCCAAAGGTTGGAAAATCCGCCCATATTCTTCAATTGATCCTTGCCCCTGACACACTGTCAGCAAAGCTGACCACGCCTCGTCCTGCACCTCATCTGGATAGGCAGCCCAGACAATCCAATTGACACACTCATTCATGGATCCTAGGAGGCGACCTTGCTTCTCAATCAGTTCTTGCACCCACCCCACCAGGTCTGAGGGTAGTGCCTCTACAATTTGCACATCTTTAGCAAGAAAGGGGTCTCTTCTCCCATCGCTTGAGCCAACTGCACCTGAAAATGGATTTATGACACCACTTGGTGAATTTTCTCCAAAGCTTCCATGGGCAATGTCGCCCAAACTTTTGGAGATGTAGATCCTCCGTGGCTCTCCTCTACCTTCATGGGCCTTGCACCACATAATTGAACCACCTCTCTTATCACGAATGTTAGTGAATAACTCACCATCACAACTGTCAAAACATGGAGATACCATTCCTCCCCTACTGGGGCTACCACCTCCTCTTGGGTCCCCCACTAGGCCAACAAATACGTATTTGAGTTGCACCTAATGTAACGTGCAGGTTTACGCCAATATGCCACAAAGGAATTGGGAAGTAAGAGCCACGTCGCTGACCATACTAGGGACAGGCCTGCTGAAGCCCATCCTTAAACCCTTCCACCATGCCTTGTCATTGCCACATATTCCCGCACTATTGTCCTCACGATGCTTCACATCAACAGCAGGGTCTGGGTCCAGAAAAGGGCCGAGAATGACGCCAACGCCACGCCAATCTCACTAAATGAGATCATATTTTCAATCTAATACTATAATTGTAATATAAAAAATATCTTTTTAGCAAGCGATTTTTATTGGATTTTCTAAATTTTTTGTAGAAGATGCAACTGGTCATTTAAGGCCAAAACATCCCCTAATAAATAGTACTCCACTATAATTGTGTAAGCTCCCTCATATGCTAGGCTCACTCAAACACCATAAAGAATATCGTTTGTGAAGACTCCACATCCCACCAGATCATTCATGCCGTGCACAATCCCAACGTCATATTTCCTTAAATGACTTTTGGTTTTGGGATGTTGAATCTCTCTATCTCTGACTTTCTCAATTTCAAGACCCTCTATATCAAAGCAAAATTTGAATCAAATGCCACTCAATCCAAATCAATGTATGTATCAGGTGCCACCTGATACATTACAGCGGCTAGCTGTCCTTCCTAGTTATTGCATTTAGTTGCCTGTTATCCCTCATAACGCAATAGCCTGAAGCTTTTTATAGGCCAACAATATGGAATAAGTCCTTGAGCTCTTAGAAGGTTCTAGTAGGCCGGCCCTTAATAAACTGTTTTAATTTTTTAAGTCGCTTGGGCTTCTCTAACTTTTAGATTTTGATAGGTCTTGGCCCATAAGATTGAGTATCACCGGTATGCACCTTGCGTTAGACCCCCTTATCACTTAAAAGTCCATTGGGGCCCTTAATTTATATGACAACATGTTCTTCTAATAGGCAATCTACAGATTGTTAGTGCTTAAGTTAATTAAATTGTCAAACTTTACCTCCACTCACACTATAATAGGGGATCCATCAAGTCTTAAGTCAATCAGAGATCCACAGCTAGAGATGGAGCCAACTTGGTCAATCAAGTGAGTGCAAATATAAGCTATTGGATAATTTTGAGTCATAATAAGGGGTTTTTTTGGTGAGATTAGCTACTGTTATGGTAAAAGTCATCAATGCATGGGATGGGGTATTCCCAGTTAATTCAGAGGTTCGCATATAGGCTATGTGTTTTCTCCATAAGCCTTTAATGGATGAGATAAAGTATAGTGACTTGAATTCTCATATTCATCAGAATCTGAGATTAAGAGGAATGACTACCATATTGACTAGGAAATTAGGTTTCCCTCTTGAGCATTGACTGTGGATGGAGGTAACTTAGTCTTTGATCCCTTTACTCAATATTACAGCTAAACCATGGACTTGGAATGCTCCAGTAAGAATTTCTGGGGTTTTCTCCTTCCTTTCTTCTTATGCAGGTTCTGAATGATGAGCGATATGCAAGACCCAGTATGGAGAAATAAAGATCTTTGTGACTCATTTTGGTGTCAAATTATATCAAGAACTGAGTGCCTATGAGTAAATTAAATCTATTGTTGTCCATGATAATTTCTGATGCAGTTACTACTAAGAACTCAAATTGGTTCGGGTTGGGACCATCTAGTACTAATAAAAAGAAATCAAATTGGATGGTCAACATTTAGTAATCTTGAGGGATTTAGTGCAGTAAGGTATGAAGGTTCCCTATTCAATTTTATGATTACAATTTGGGTGATCTTAGTACACTTCATCAGGTGGGAGGGGATAATAATGGGGAGCCAATGTCAACAACAGCACGACCATCATCTTGTGCGCCGCTACCTCTACATAAATGCCATTGGAGCAAGGTTAAAGGGTATAATGAGATATATTTGGATACAATAGTCTTGTTATGGGTGTTAAAGAGTTTACTTGAAGAATATCATTATGAATGAAGACTTTATTACCATCAATAGTGTTGAGGATGTTGAGTCTATCAGGAGCATACATATGAAGCACTTGAGCTGTGAAGGTTTCTTATTAAGTTGTTGGGGAATAGACACATTGGAATAGGAGCCTCGCGCTCTAAGCAGACGCCTCTTTTTCCGTCTAATCTGACCTCTTCTTCCTGAACTGACTCTTATTGATTGAAGAACCCAAAATAGGAGCAGGAGTTTTGTCTGGATTGAAACTTTGGGTTTTTCCAATAGCATGGATATGAGGTATAAACCTTAATTAGATGAGGAATGATGAATCGACAGTTTGGGAAGTTCCATAATATCCACCTTGATGACAATTATTGATTAAAGAAACTTTTTAACTCCTTTTATGTGGAGCACAACGTGTCAATCAAAAGAAGAAGCAAATATCTCAGTGGCTTTTGCATCGTCTAAGGTATTCTTGTCATAAGAATCTATGGCCTGGGCTTTATAATAGTAATGGTTAGAAAAAATTATGCAGATTTTCCTCTTTTTGGATGTATGCGCATTAAGGCTCATCCAATTAGGCAGGGTCAAGTTGCTATTAAAAAATTTGTAAAGGTCTGCATTCAGTTGATCCCAAGATGTACATTCCTAGAAGTAAGGAATTACTATCTCATGGATTCTACTGTAAATACAGGCTTTAATTTTTCAAAATTTATGACTGATGGTGGCTGAGCACATGTCCCTAGTTTATGAATAGGAAAGTTTAAATGCTCTCTGTACCAGGGGCATACTTCTCCCCATAGTAAGGCTCAAAGGTCTTTACAGGCTCATAGAGGATGTGTATAGCTAAAGTTATTGTCTCCCAGTTTCTGAAGGCCCAGTATCAAGAAGTTTGGTCACATGGGTTCGATTGAGTTTTAATCAAATAAGATTGAGATCCTCTTGAAAATTTACCTCAGTTGTTCAAATAAGTAGTGGTAGCCTTAGGGCTATTTTCTTAGTAATCCTAAAAAAATTTGTAAGCTTGATTAATGAGTTACTACAATATATCCTCTTGGTGATTTCAAAATCCTGGAATCAAGAGATAAATTGATCTATATTGGTATCTTAAGTAGATTTATGGGTTATTTGTTAATAATCATATCTAAAAAAATGCTTTATAGTGACAATATTGTTATAAAGGACAGTCAAAATTAAGTTGGTGTCAAGATAGTTTCTTTAATGACTATCTGTTGGGATTTTTGCCCATCTTTCTAGCCGTCTAGATTACCATGGATTGCTAGGGGATAATTCCCTATGTCAAGTGAATTGGATATCAGTTGGCCCCAATTTTAAGTTAATAAGGTTTGGGTGACAGGTTGGGACCATCTAGTACTAAAAAAAAGGTTTGGGTGATTTTAGGTAACTCACTTGGTTCAGATCCCTTGAGGATCAATCTGGGTGAATGCTTAAGATCTTATTGGGCAGAGTTGCTAACGAAATGGGGCCATCAGATAGTTGTTCAATGATTTGCTTCAGGTGTATCAATTGGGATTGGTCAGGTTTCACTTAATAATTGGTAATTTAAGGATCAAGTTGCAAGGCAATTAATGCCACCTGCAACTAGTGAATCAATTAGTTGGTTCATGACCTGCCTTAATGGTTAACAAGTCCCATCACCTGATCAGTTGCTTGCCAAATATGGTTGGTTTGCTGGTATTGAGAGTAAAATGTTAGGGACACATTTTATGACTCTTTCCAATTTTAGGTCTCAAGGATGTCCAATGACGGAATCCTATCCAGGATGGGAAAGACCATCGCTTATGAAACGATTTTAAGTAAATCAACAAAAACAGCTGCCGTTTCACTGATGAGGTGCCAACTGAGGGTTGGGCGCCAAATTCCCACTATAAATTCCCTGAGAATTCAATCAATAAAAAACTCAAATTTAGAAGTAATTAGCAAAATTCATTGTTGGTTTAGTTCTATTCATCTTCAGAAAATTATTGCTGTGTGCTTTAATTGGGGGCTCTTTAGTAGGATAAAGAGTAAGGATCAATGATCTTTAGAAGAGAAGCTGAGCTGAGATGAGAAATTACTGTTGACTTCGTGTCACCAGAGGAAAGGACATAAAGTAAAGATCTGATCATGGATCAAGTTAGGCGTATAAGGGTATAAATCCCTACTGAAGACATCAGGAGTATTTTAAGGAGAAATACAGGCCAAGCATTGGGCCAGATTTGGTTAACTATTCAACTACATATAATAACCTTCATACTATTATCAATCAAATGGCATATTCTATCAGAAAACGCAAAGAGTGCACATATAGAACCTGTGCAGGTAACCATCTTGAGAACTATCAATTGGTGAATAACCCAGGTTTTTAACACTATATAACTCCCATGAGCCACCCCCTCAATTGTGCATTCCAAACTTTTGAGGTTGGATTTTATGATCCTCATCTTGAGTTGGCTCAATGTGTGGATGGCATCAGGAGGCCTTGGGGGCCTTATGGGTCTCTAGGTCCCTCTGGTCCAAAAGGCCCTATAAGCTAATGGTTCTGGGAGTTTCTTATCCAATGCGCACCATAGAAATATATTGGACATTGGCTCTTTTATTTGTCTGGCGAATCTAATTAGTTAACTCCTATCTGGTATTCATAGGTTTGCTATTGTTCATTCAATTAATCTAATAACTGGCTACAGCTTATTCCAATAGTCCATGTGGGGTTGCTGAGACAGTGGCAGTATGCTAAGCATTTCGTTATGAAGGTATCCACCAACTCCATTATAGACCTGAAAGATTTAATTTTGTAACCCATTTATTTCTTTTTATTTGTCTAAAATAGCTCTTCAATTGCTCCTTAAAAAATTGAAGCAGTGTATTATAATTCAAGTAGGTGGTAATGAAGCTGCTGGGTAAGACTAAATTGTATTTGGATCTCCGTTTGATGCAAACCCAAAAATTGCAATCAATAATGAAGAGTAATATGGACAAACAGGCGGAGGTATGTTTTGATTTGGGTAATTCCCACTTCTGTACTTGAAAGGGAAACAGCAGTGTATAGGTATATTAGACCTCTGCACTTTAAGTAGGATGGCTTTAATTAATCATCCTCCAAATTATATAGTTTTGTAAAGTAAAGATTCTAAAGTACTGCTACTTACCTGATTAGGTTTGATAGGTTTAATCATCAGGGCTGGAAGGTTAAATGTCGTTGGCGCTCTAAGTTTGTAAGTCTCTCATATTCTAAACAAGCAATATCTTGTTGGTTGTAACTGCTTAACTTCTCGCATACATAGTTTCCCCCATATAAAGAATGCCATCTCTGCCAGTATTCCTCAGTAAAGTACATTTTCATCTGGTAGCCTTGGAAGGTACCTATCAGAAAATACTAGTTCAGTTTTCCAAGTATGTTAGCCAGTTGCTTTATAAGCTAAACAATTATTAGTCATATTAACGTCAGTGTCTTCCTAGTGGTATTATTTGTCATTAAGTTATTGCATTTTGGAAGTAATATAACCAGATAAGATAGAGTAAAGTATTTTTTAAACACTTACTTTTTATTTGAGGTGGGCCAACCTGAGGACAATATCACACCAATTAGGGGAAGTGAAAAAATGGGGAAGGAGGATAAAATCTGGAAAACCTTTATGCGCAGCATATGATAGGCCAGGAACTCCATGGACCGCCTTTGCTATTTGCTATCTCAGTTTGGGGCATTGGTGCGCAACACACACAGTCATAATTGTCCCCTACCCAAAGTTCATGTACCAGAATTGAACTCATGGAGGCAGCGGTAGAGGTTCCTATTCTACCACTGGGGTATCCTCCCCTAGTGTTTTAAACACTTAATAGAGGGTACATTTATAGTCTTGAAGGGATATACCTTCATTCAGTATATCAACACCTTTAGTTTTAAAATACTTTCCCCCAATCCTTGAGGGACCATTTTATAGTATTTGAAGCTATTAGACCCTTTGTACTTAATGAGGGAATTTTAGATTAAATATACTCTGTATATCCTTAGGGACTAAGTTCCAATCATTAAAAACATTGGGCAGTAATCTCCGTTGATCAATGGCCAACTTTTCAGAGGTTCAGCTTGAACCCAAAGTTAAATTAAGCTTGTGTTTTCCTGAGAAGTATATTGTTTATTCAAGGTAGGAGGACCATGGGACTAACGCTACCAAAATGATAATATATGAAAATAAAGAAAAAAGAAAATACACACAGGAGCCCTGAATACCAATGACAGTATTTTATCCAACACCAACCCTGTAATCAAGGGTAGGGGGTATAGGACTGGGGAAAGACCTGAGGGTCTCAGGGTGACGTCCTGATATTGCTTCACAGGAATAGTAGTTAATTTCCAGGAACCAGTTAATCATCCATGACTGGATCAGGAAGCGCATATATGAAGCATAATTTTTAAAGAACTGATTTTGGAAAATTTACAAGTTAGATAATAATGGAACTGTGACTTTCTCTTTTGCTTCGTTTACTTAATTTTTCAAATTTTTTTTAAAAAGTTAAAAAAAAGTTTATTCTCAACCAGATTTTTTGCCTGCGCTACTCCAAGTTCATGTTGACACTAATATTGCCTGCTGACATGACATGGCAGTGATGCACTGCCTCCTGAAATTTATTGGCCACCGTCAAGTTATGCCCAGGCTGACCAGCAAGCCCTGTGAAACTTCTGGTCACTATAGCTCACCTCAGGTTCTATCCCACCACCTCTCACGCTCCCAGGCAGACAATAGAAGCCCCCTGGTGCTTCCTCAGAGCAACCTGATTCTTGGCCTTTGGGTAATTATAGGAACCTCTTTCCTTACATGAACAAAGACATAATTAAGATAACCAAATCGATTTAAAAACCCGCCAGATTTATAGTTTTCTGACCCTTCAAGGGTTACTTCAATTTTGGCTTATCTTTTGAAGCTTATGCTATGGCAGCAGCACAGCTGCCCTTAATTTATAAAAGTACACTCATCCTGACTATCTGAACTAGATTGCCGGATGAGGCCACACTAGTGGTCCAGTTTGAAGGTTTTCCTTCCTACCTTTCCCCCAAATACCTCTGCCACAAACTCATGGAAGTCTTGGCTACCTATGGCACTGGAGCCATGTTGAAGTTTGTGGTTCCCAATGGCACTAAGCATCTCACTGTGCCTCGTGCATTTTTAACAATCAACCCCTTCTGTCATGACACTAACCTGCAATACCCCTGCCATGATCAGATCTTTCCCTGATTATCTCTTCTGAGCATGCGTCTTAAATGACCATGCCATCTGTCCCTTGTGCCTCAAACTTGCCAATCTAAAGCGCAAGTGCACATCCATTTTCACTAAAGCTGCCTCCGCCGGTCCTCCCTCTAGTTTCAGCCCCAACACTGTTTCAAATAATTTTTTTTGAGTTTTGATTATCCCTCTACCTCATCCAACAAGGGCACTGCTCCCATGGCGCTGCCAAATTGGTTCTTTTCCACCAGAATTTTAGAGAATATTGTGGCTCATGTGCCAGTGTATTCACTATGGTTTACTGTGCGCAGCCAATCAGCATCTTCCACCCAACCAACACCTGTTTCTGACTCAGCGCTGGACATATCAAATCCTTTTGAGGCTCTCAAATGGATCAACGATTAAGAACAAGCCTACAGAATCAAACCCAACTCTGACTAAAAAAATATTCAAAAAACACCTATAACTCCCTGCCACTATTTCCATCCTCACAATGGGTATTCAATCTTTGAAAAATTAATCAAAAATCTGTCAAAGCAGCCACTGACACACTAACTTCAATCTCTGCCAAGCCCTCCAAATGGTGATCAAGCCTCTTTGTTAGAGTATTCCCACTCCCTAAATTCCCCAAAGATTTCCTTGATGAAACCATGCACAATATTGAATAACTCGCATTTGCAGCAGGCTGCGCATGAGTTGACATGGTGAGATATCGTTTTTTATTCCAACTACCCTCAAACTCGCCAATGCATCAAGTCATTCACTTGGGTGCCTGAACTTATTACCTTAGCTGAATACCTGCTTGCTCAATAAGTTAAAGCGATTCACACTGCTGGACTCATTGAAAAGGAGAACCTTCACATCTTTCTCCTTATTCCCACGCTGCTGATGCTCCAACCCTTTTTTTGTCTGCCTTTGCCCGCCACCTGAAGAAACTGGAGCCAGAAAAAAACCCGGACCCCTCTTCCCTTTCTAATATAGATGTTTAGGCCAAATGCCGCGGCAAGATGTTATGGTTTTTTTAACTATATGATCCCTTTAGTTGGCACAACGCAAATTAAGATGAATGGATGCTCCTCTCTTGGGTTGACACCAAATGTACTAAAAATGACAATGGGGCTGTGCCAGTGCTTCTGGTCATGGTGGGGAGGCCTTGTTGTTAGCTTCCATTTGATAGTCTGGATTGACCACAAAGCTGTGGCTGCTATCAGGGCTCTAAGCATCGGTGGAATTGGGGAAAACACTGTCAAGATTTCAATATGACTGGGCAATAAGCTAGTGTTCCAGTAAATCGTTAATTAGATGTGAAGCGAGCTCTGAGGGTGAGTAATAGGTTAGAGAAATGTGAGGTGAATCAATCAAATCGATTAGGGTTTGGTAATTGAGTAATTCTGTTGAAGCCTAGAGGGTCAAACAAATTCTACATTGATAGTGAATCGAGAATTACTAAGAAAAATATGTCAAATCCATTGAGGAATAAAAAGGGGTTAGAGGTAGAGCGAGAGAGAGGTTTTTAGTAGAAGAAAGAAGAAGTGAGTAGGAAGAAGGAGAGAATGTAAGCAGAGAGGGTCTGCCAGTTAAATCATATTAAAATAAATAGTAGTGACATTGGGGCGATTGCCTCACATTTTTTATATAAGTTTATTACATTTAATTGAGGGACCAACAATCTCCATATCATTTGTCCGTTGCTCAGTGGACTAAACCCTGCGCAATTCATCCAGCGGAAATAGGCCATATCTACCAAAAAAGTTAACAGTGGTGCTCACTACAGAGGGCCTATTGATCAACTAATTACAACTTCATCAATGATACCTATGGCGCAACCAGCTCGCTTTGATGGTGTACTACCCCGATGGTTGAAATAACTCACTATGGGGAACTAAAGCTTGCTTTGGATACCTTACTTCAGGCGTAAAAAATTCTTTTTCATGAGAATAAGAATATTACTAAGCAGCTCAACTATGCCTTCCGCCAACTGCTCCTGGTAGGTGACCATGCCAAACAACTTGCCAACCTCTTGAGCAGCACGACTGAGTGGCTAGACTGTGCAGAGTATAAATTAGATAAGGTTGCTAAGGAAAAAGAAATCTGCAGTGACAGGCTGCCCCCCATTTAACCGTGATGGTAAATACATGGGTTTTTTTAAGAGGTTTGAGTTTTCCATAGAGGGGACTTCTGATCAACGAAAAGCGAAACTATTGTTATATGCGTTGGATGTTTCAAGTGCTGATCAAGTTACTTGTTATCTTAAAAACAGTACTGTAGCTTACCAAAAGGTGAAGGAGACTGTAATTCACTTGTTTGGGGGCATAGCAAAAACGGCTCAGCGCAAGGCGGACTTTTTAACAATATATATTCAAAAATGAGTCTTTAATACAGTTTTTGGAGCGATTCAATAATGAGGCTCATGTGTTGTTGGGTGCCAATGTCTTATCTAATGAGGAGGTGGGCATAGTGATGACAGCAGCTATCAAGCCCTACTGCGAATTGCATAATGCTATGGCATACACTCTTCAGGAGGATGCGGAGTTACTCAAAATCATCCATCATTTACGCCATTTATCCGCTACCTTTAGTGCTCCCAATGTGGAGAGGAAGGATCCTGTATCTGTTATGGATATTTCGCTAAATGAAGAATCCCACCAATATGGGGGTAATTGGTGGGTCACTCCTCAGCCACCTAATTCATGGGCGGGTCCTCTACGTCCTTATTATGATCAAACTGTTTATCCTTGGGCCCATAATAAACCATGGTTTAATAGTAGACCTAGACCTTAAGGATGATTCCAAGATGAGTGCCGATCCCAAACGCTTGTTTCTCATGTGGCAAAACAGGTCATTATGTGGTCAGTTGTCAGGCCAAACCAAGGGTCCACGCAGTATCCGTTGTCTCATATGAGCAGGGAAAAGGGCGAGCGGAGTAGAGACAAGACGCTCTGCTTCCACTAATTCAATTGTAATTGTCCCTGATGTACATCATGAATCACCTTGTATCACCTCCATGGCACACTCTGAGGATTTACTATACCAACAGATCCCTTACCACCTTCTGTCCTCAAGCTGAGTTAGAGACCCCAATAATGTAAACATGGGGTTCCGCCAAGACATGTATAAGCCGTACGCCTGGCAAATTCTTGAGCAGAATGGTACAATCAGCGGTGAACCCTCCACATATGTCGCTGCTTTGGAGGGGGTGGATGTGGCTGTTCCTGTAGAAAAGATTGCTCAAGAGTATCCTCATGTTGGGGCTGGTGTGTACACTTTTCTGGGTAATCAAACGCCCTTGAATATTTATGTATCAAATACCAAAGTTTCTTCTTATTTGGAATGCACCTACTGTGACATATTTGTACAGAAACCAAAATTTGGGCGATCATTGATACAGGCGCTCCTGTCAATATAATATCCACCAAACTTGTGGCTAAGCTTCCGCTAAAGACAGATGTGGACCACTGAGTAGTGTATGGAACTGCATGGGCACAGAGTACTGTGTCAGAAGGCGCATATAGCTCATTGCCTGTGAGGTTCATGTCAGCTGGCATATCCACTCTAGCTGTAGTGTTGCCTAATGACCACTATGACATGTTGATTGAGGCTGCATTTATGCGACACTTTGGGGCTGTGGTTATTATGGCGGACGAAACCATCAGTATCCTGGGACAGCAGATCCCTATATATTTTACTTCCAGCAGAGTCCTAGAGGACCCAATCTGCTCCAGGAAAATTAATCTTGCCTACAGCGATGGTGTGATTCCTATAAGATATTGATGGATGAAGCAGAAGACCCAAATGCTTCCAAACCAGATTTATGAGTACAAAGATATTCTGCTACAAGCTGCAAATGCTTGGGCTATCCCTTCAGGGCATCAAGTCATAATGGGGACAAAATCAAAATTGATATGCTGGGAGGGCCGTATGGAGAGGTTGTGAGGCCTTATTGACAATCAGCGGCTTGAACCTCATGTGGCTCCTGGGTTACTTTTACCAGTGCAGGGGATAGAAGGTGTTGGTAGTGAATCTGCAAAAGGAGGTGATGAAGGTTCAGCGGCACCAAGTGGTGGCTTACCTACACCTGGTTCCTATTGATGAGGTCCACCAGGTACATGACTTTGGTTCCTGGGAAGAGCTTGGCTTGCCTTAAAAAACCATCTTCAGCATAACGATGGTGGCTCTGTGGGAGACACTAACTGGTCTATCGGAGGATTAGAAGGACAGAGTGATGGATCTGTTTAAGAAATATCGCAGCATTTTTGCAACTAATGATCACAACTTGGGTTGCGCTTGTGAGGTTGTGCATCAGGTGGACACGGGAGACCACCCCCTATCAGGTCATGACCTATCTGATGCTTGAAGGCATCAGAAGAAATTGTATCTGCAGAAATAGATACATTGGTGGATCAGGGAATGTTGGAGCCATCAAAGAGTCCCTGAGCATCTCTGGTGCTCATTGTCAAAAAGAAAGATGGCTCCAATTAAGTAGTAATCAATTATCAGAAGCTTAACAGCATTACAAAAAAAGATTCATACCTGCTTCCACGGATTGATGACGCTTTAGATTGGTTAGGTAGGACCAAGTATTTCTCTGCTATGGACTTGATATCAGGGTACTGGCAGATCAAGTTGCCAAAGGCAGAATAAGAAAAGTGCACTATAATTACCACAAAGGGATTTTTCCAGCTTACACATATGACACAGGGTTTATGCAATGCCCCTGCTACGTTCCAGTGGACTATGGACACTATTTTGGGTGACCTAAAGCTGTCTTGCAGTCTTGTCTCCCTTGAAGATATCAACATATTTTCACGGACGT
Organism: Massospora cicadina; assembly: GCA_022478985.1. Lineage (NCBI taxonomy): Eukaryota > Fungi > Entomophthoromycota > Entomophthoromycetes > Entomophthorales > Entomophthoraceae > Massospora > Massospora cicadina. The sequence continues at coordinate 263,353 of JAKSZP010000024.1, read as the reverse complement.
TCACGGAGCATCTTGAACACCTGGAGCAAGTATTCCGCCGCCTAGCTGAAGCTAATATCAAGATTAAGCCCCAAAAGTGCCACTTTTTAAGGGTCAATTGAAATACCATGGCTTTGTGGTAGACTTCAAAGGGCTTATTCCGCAGCCAGCCAAGGTGGAAGCCATCTGCAAGATGACTCAGCCAAGCAATAAGTGAGATATTCAGGTGTTCTTGGGGATGGCCAGTTACTACCAACAGTTCATTCCCAACTTCAGCTGTATTGGGGCTCCAATCTTTGAGCTACTTAAGAAAAACGCTGCCCTCAACCGGATGGATTGATGTCAAACTGCTTTTGATGTCTTACAAACCGCGTTGGCTAGTGCGCCTGTTTTACAATACCCCAATTTTGAAAAAGAGTTTATTGTGCAAATGGACGCTTTGATTTCTGCTGTAGGGGCTGTGTTATCACAAAAAGACGATGACGGTGTGGAGCACCCCATTGCATATTGCAGCCGCAGTTTAACTGGCCCTGAAATGAATTACAAAGTGACTGAGCAAAAGTGTTTAGTGGTAGTTTATGCATATAAACAATTCTGGTCTACCTCCATGGGGTGAAATTCAAAGTGGTAACAGATCATGCCTCCTTGAGCTGGCTACATAATTTGTGAGAACCTGAAGAGCAACTCGCGCGATGGGCTTTATAGCTCCAAGCATATAATTTTGAGATCACACATCAGCCAGGGGCAAAGCATCAGAATGCGGACTATCTTTCTCGATTACCCACAGTTACCATTACAGCAGATGTGGCAGATATAATGTACAAAAAAATGATTGTGGGCAAATATCATGATGAGCTAATGCCCGTGATCAAAGTGTTAGATGGGCTTAGACAGGATACATTCTTGCGCAACGGGGAATTATATAATCAGATGGGGGAATTGACACTGAGTTTTCCAAAACCCTCTGCCAGGCCTGCGATCATTATGGATGCCCATAAGGCAATAGGTCATGGAGGGTTAAAAAAGATTCTGGAGTTCTTGTGACCCCACTACTATTGGGAGAGTATGCACTACAATGTGCTTGAGATGGTTTGTTGTTGCCATCAGTGCCAAGTGGAGAAACCATTCCACCAAAAAACTACCTACCAGTTAGTCAAGCCCCAGTTTGCATGGCATACAGTTTTGTTAGACGTAGTGGGGCCTCTGCCAACTGGTGCAAACCACTCCAGATATATAATAGTTGCCATAAACCAATTGACAAGATGGGTGGAAGCAAGGGATATCAAGGATTTGGGGTCTGTCACTACCACCAAGTTCATCCTGGAGCGTGTTATACAGTGCCATGGTTGTCCTCAATTTATCCTAATGGACAAATGGAACCAATTTCACATCACATATATTGGCCAAGTTGAACGAGCTCATGGCAATCCACAGGGTTTTAACTACCCCCTACCACCCTGAATCTAGCGGTATGGTGGAACAGGTCAATGGGACCTTGGTAAATATTCTATTCAAGCTTGTAAACAAGTGGCTATCAGACTGGAGCATCCTTTTATCCACCGCTGTCTTTGCATACAATATCAGCTACCACTCAGCAACCGGTAAAAGTCATTCTCAATTGCTCTATGGACGACATCCAGCGCTACCTGCATTGCTTTACTCCTGTGTGGAGGATACTGATGGAGTCAAACCCCACCGCTATTTTTCTACCTTAACAAATGCATTGATTAAACTCCAAACTGAGGCATATTCCACTAGCCTTGCCATGAAGATTTGGAAACATGCAGCTGATCAATGTAGACGCAGAAGTCTTCCACAGTTTGGGGTAGGGGAATTGGTCCTGTTTCATGTCCAACATGGGTTTGGAAGAAGGAACAAGCTCGCCAGCATATGGAGCGGACCATTTGAGATCATTGAGAAGACTGGGGCTGATGCATACACCATTAAGGCACCCATGGGTGGTTGAATAATCAACTGAGTACACATGAAGTTCTTTCAGGCCTACAAGCAATAAGCGCTTATTGTCCAGTCAAGGGGGGTAATGTCGAGATTTTAATATGACTGGGCAATAAGCTTGTTCCAGTGAATTGTTAATTAGATGCGAAGCAAGCTCTGAGGGCGAGTAATAGGTTAGAACAATGTGAGGTGAATCAATTGAATCAATTAGGGTTTGGTAATTGAGGAAATTCCGTTGAAGCCTCAAGGGTCAAAAAAATTCTACATTGATAGTAAATTGAGAATTACTAAGCAAAATATGTTGAATCCGTTGAGGAATAACAAGGGCTAAAGGTTGAGCGAGAGAGAGAAGGAGAGAGAGGTTTTTTAGTATAAGAAAGAAGAAGTGATTAGGAAGAAGGAGAGAACGTAAGCAGAGAAGGTCTGCCAGTTAGATCATATTAAAATAAATAGTTATGACATTGGGGCGATTGCCTCATATTTTTATATAAGTTTATTACATTTAATTGAGGGACCAACGATCTCCATATCATTTGGCCGTTTCTCAGTGGGCTAAACCCTGCGCAATTCATTCAGCGGAAATAGGCCATATCCACCAAAAAAGCTAACAATCACCCACATGGCAAATGGGTCAATGATAGGTTAAAATTTTCTATGGGCAGGAAGCTGTAACAGTTAGGAAACTTAATTCTATATAATACATTATATGTGGGACACCACTCTATCTTATGGACGAGAGTATTATGGCTGCCACAAACTGGACAAAGTTGTTTAACAGCGTTGGACCAGTCTATTATATTATACCCATGCAAATCATTTTCAGAAGTGAGCTTAATTTTTTATGGAGTAATTCATTATAAGTATACTCCCACATCTTCTTATGATCCCATGTGGGGTATGATATTTAATAATCCCAAAGAATCAAAATTGCTGGAATGACCATGTTCCTGGAGAAGAAGTATTCTGGAGTCACTAGCATTATATTAAAAGTTGGAGGCATATCGAGCTATCCCTTGCAGAGTTGGTTGCAAGTAAAATTTCTACAAGTTCAAACTTGGAATGCTTGACAATACAAAGAATACTTCTAATATAGTGATTAGTGCAATGGTTTACTGCTGCATTAGGTGATAGGCTAGGTATCTCAATAAAGTGATTCAAGTGGTAGGCTTTTCCAGCCCAAATGCTATTGCAAAGTTGCCTCATGATGCAGTGGACCAATATAGTTTGTGTGGGATAGTAATGGAACCTGAATAATACATTTACTAAAAAGATGTATGGATTGTTGGTGGTATTTGATAAGACCCATGCCACTTTAAGGGCATGAGCCAAAGAGCTTTATAATCTTAATAATTGCCCATTGTCTGTCCCAAAACCATACGTGTGATATAGCTCAGGTTAAGTTGAAAAATGAAGTTGATAATGGTATGGTGTGAGCTTTGTACTATCTTTTCTAAAGCAATCTGTGTGTTTGATAATATAACTTTCTTAACAAGGTCAGTTGAGCGTCCATGAAAGTTGGCTGCGCAATTAGAGATACTAGATAGGAGATCACTATCCATAAATGTAGATGCATACCCTACATAATCCAGTCATACACATAAGTGGCGCATGGTTTGAGTAGGGGGTTGCTTAAAGAGAGATGATTGTCTTCCTGGAAAGGTGTATAAACTTGGCCTTGTGGTGATTAATCTTAGCATCTCTAACTATGTCATATTGGCTGATGATAGTCTCAAGGGAGCGAGCTTCTGTTGAGTTAAAAACATCTACTACACAATCATCTATGAGTTCTAATACTTTAAGAGGTTTTGACTTGGAGAAAAGTGTTTTTGTCTGATTTATGACGCGCAGAACTTTGTTCAGCCCCAAGTTTCACAACAAAGGTCTAAGCATGTTGCCATGTCAAAACAACGTTATGGGATAATGAGGTCAGTAACAAACCCTTTGACACGAATAACCATGGTAGCTGAATTGGATGAAAGTATCACTCAGTTACTAAAATAAGGTGGAAGGCTTAAAGTTTCTAGATTTGGCCTAAGATACTTACTATGCATGCAATCATATGCTTTTTGTTGTACTAGAAGATAAGTACACCACCTGACTTGGACTGGTGCACATCAGCAGCAGTATGGATGTTGTCCTATATACTATGTTTAGGAAAAAACCCATATTTTTATGTGATATGGAGCTTTAGCGATCTTACACAGACACTCTGATATTATCTTGGTCACTATTTTAAAATCCGCGTTAGTAAGAATAGATTGATCTCCTGTTACCCAGATTGCTAAGATAACCCTTTTTTAGAAGGTGATCATAAAGGCTTTTGACCCTCCAGGCAGTAGATAGGTCTTTAGGAATAAACTTATTGATGAAGGCATTGAGTAGTATAGAAATTAAATTAGTGTGTTCAATAGAACATATAATGAATGTCATCTGGATCAGGGCTATTTGTGGTGAAGTGCCCTGTGTACAGAATCTCAAAGTTCCTCATAAGATACAACACTACCTAGACTAAGTAAATTAAGAGGATAATAAATAATATCTTTGGTAAAAATTGTTTTATGTCCTTTGGGTCATAATCATCTGCTTGCTACAGGGTGGTGTAAAATTGTTAAACTGTTTCAGTCACCTCACTGAGGGAGGAAACAATTGCGCTTATGTTAGACCAAACTCAGGTACAATAAGTCCCTTCTTTTTGTGCAGTATATCGGGATATAAAGTCCTGGTTAACATCTCCCATTTAGTGATCTGTAAGACGCCATCTATAATGCTTAGATGTTGTTGGTGTGCAATACCAAGCTCTTTCAAGCTAATAGTTATAGCAGCCCATTCACAAGTACAGCTAAATGTATCTATTGCGAGGAGCTTTTTTCCAGATTGTAAGATAATGTTTGAGGCTGTATCTGCCATTATAAACGCGTGTTTCCGCCGTGTGGCATTCCATTTTGTAGCAGTTGTGATGTTTGTTTCATCAAATCCCATGTTAAAAATGATCTTTGTAAAATGGCACATCATATGGGGTAATGATGCTTTTTGGGACATCCACTGAGAGAACTCCACTCTGGATATTATATAAATACTTACCTTAATCCAGTGTGGCTAAGTATGGATTTGGTCAAGTGCGTCCAGGGTAATCACTAAAAAACTATAGTTTAAAAAATCACACCAAATTAGTATAAAACCTGGAGATTCTAAGTTTAAAACCAATGGGAGTGTTTTAATCTAAGTAAATCATTGGTAAAGATGTACCCTAATGTACATGAGGCTTTGACATGTGAGTTCACCAGTTAAAAAACCCAGGGAAGGGGATCATATGATTCTTTATGTGATTTGAGCACCAAAAATTCTTTACAAAATGGCGGATAGTGAGATGTTAGTGGCTAGCGATCAGTTGCAGCTTTTGACCAGCGGTTAGTATCACCCAGAATAAAGGTTGTATCTGGAAGATTAAGTTTGTTAACCCTCACAAAAAAATTCAATGTGATCAGTTTAGTTATTAGGGACATATATGTTAAAGTGAACAACCTCCTCACTATTTTATAATAACATTGCAGTTAGTGCCCATTCATTTCTAAATTTAGGATTTTTTAACCACACTAATCCTTTTAATAAGATGAATAATGAACTCACAGTAATGATAATATCTGGAGTTCATACAAAGAAGAGTTTTTGACCACTCCTCATCATCTCCTAATGGACAATGGGTTTATTAGATCCCCAATATGTCAGCAGGTAGGTTGCACAAATAATTTTAGTTTTTTATCCTGAAATGCAGAAGCCCTGAAAGCTCTGAGGTTGAGAACCTCTATATTTAGTTTGACTTGGGCCGCTTTAGGTGTAGTGAGCTGTGTCAATAGACCCAAAACGCCCATAGGACCATATTGTCTTTAGGTGAGAGGACTAACGGAACGCGCCAGTGGAGAATTACTTGAGGCCCAATCCTTTGGGGGCAGTGCTTCAAAGTCTGAAAGGTTGGATGATATATTAGACATTAAAATAAATTATAGCTTATTAGCTTAAAGTATATAAAAAATTCTGTATTAAATATTACTTTATAAAAAAGTAAGCTAGTAATATTTATAGTACTTTGAAAACAAAAGGAGATTCATTATTACTGGGAAATGCAATGAGTGATTTATTAATCATTCTTGAACCTTAGTGATTTAAACATCAACTTGTCCCACATTTAAGGTCAGTTGAGCTTCTTGATCACCTGGTAATATCTTTATAGTGTTAGTTAAATTGGTATTAAACTCAAACAGGATCTCTTCTAATGGTTCTGGTATAGAGAACCAACTTGCTAAAGTCCATAATGAACAGCTAATTAAGATATTGGAATTGTGGGCCATTAATGATGGAGTCATATGAATGTGGCCTCAGACTTAGATAAAACAATTGAGAATATAAGCATAATTCTTATTAATCAATTTCAGAGTAATACAAGTAAAATCCCAAATTCAAAGTCTAAACTGATGATGTGTAATCAAATCTTGATTTGTGACTTATCAGACCATTTGAGCAGCTCATAAATCAACTTCTGAATACTGTTATCTGTTGATTTTCTCCACATGATAAGGCTTCCACCTTGTATAAGGAGAATCCTGACAGAGACCCCCTCAAGCCTTGTCCAAGGGGAGTAAGTCTTGGTCCTTTGGAAATAATTGACCCAATTAATTGTTGTAGTACTTGCAATATATTTTTGTTATTAATGGAATGATGCATTTTGTCTCAGAACTCAGAAATGTTCATTAGATGGTAGTCAGTCGATGTCTGAGCCTTCTCAGTTTAGGTTGAGGTATGAAAGAGGTCTTGAGATAGAATACTGGTTGAACTTGACATATAAAATTATTGAGAAGGAGGTTTGGTGTTAGCTGGAGAATTCTGTACAACGCAAAACTTAAGCTTGATGGAAACTCTTTCATATAGGTGAGTAAACCTTTTGACGTGAAGTTAATCCCTGAGATATATATATAATATTGAGTTGTTGCTTTCATGTTAGACCGATGGGAACTTTTGGGCCCAGCCTCAATATTGGTACGCTGCTCTTCAATGTTGATGGCAAAACTGACTTGACATCTGCACCACTGCAAAGTTCTTGGTTGATGCTCAGATTTGATAAGATATCCTTTATGATTCTGTTGTTAGCTTTTGTATTTACCACTCAGAAGGTGGCATCCTTGAAGCTGAAGGTGTTTATGGTTACATTTTAAGAGTGTCAAGCTTGAGATTTGAGAACTACAGAGGACTTGAGCTCAAAAAGAGGTGGAGCCACATGCTTAATGTAGTCAATGGCGTGGTGGTTTATCTTAGTGCATTCTGTTGGGCGCAGCTTGTCTGAGCTGACAACCTTGTTTTAACTTTGGGGCAAATCCCTATTCATGTGAATGCTCAGTTGGCGGTGCCTTGCCGGTTGGGACAACAGTTTACCTTACAGAGGTAGTTCTCAGCTTTCAATATTAAAATTAACTCCTCATTATTATATTAAAGGCCACTTAAATTATTTTCAGGACACATTTTTCAGGACCAGCGTTATCCCAAGCTGAGAGCTGAACCAGGTAGGCTGATAATTCCTTTTAGCAATATCTTGACAATCAATGAGAAGTCATTGAGCTTGTCACTACTTGCATGAAGGTAAGTCTCAGGTATTATGTCTGGCACTTTTGGTGCATCTTTGCACTGACCGTTCTTGGGGCTTCTCATGATTCTTGAGGTTTGACACCATAGTTTAGTTTGGAAGCTAGTTCTCAGCTTGTCCCAATTTTATGGTCCAATGTTTTAGTCAATGCTTATTGGCTGAGTTTAATTTGTCATTAAGCACTTTTAAGTCCAAATAGCCAATAAACATTGTTTTCACTTTCTGATATGTAAAAACAAAGTTTAAACAATATTGAAGTATGCAATTTTTATTTTGGTTTCTTTAGTAAATATTCTTTTTAGTAATTAAAGTGTTCTTTTTTAATAAATTCTGAGCAAAGTGTATTGAGTTGATTTTTGCTTTAGCTTAAAGAATAAGTTGTAGCTTATATAATTTCTTTTAGTTTTTTTTTAATCTGGAAGATGTTTAAAAAAAACTTTTTTCATCAAAGTAAACAAGTCCTAGTTTCACAAGATTCATTCCTTTGAGTGATATCTAAAAAGGCTTGCTTTCTCCTAGTATCTAACATCTCCTTATAACGTAGTGCTTGATCCTTGTAATAAAGTATAGCCTTCAATAATCCTTTTTCTTTATGATACTGTCGTTTTTGATCAAAAGCATCTCTTTCTAAATTCTTTGGGCGTTCTTAAAAGGTCAAGAAAAGCTTTGAGCTGACTTTGAGATTAATAGATACATAAAGTCTTCTGGATTGCACTCAAAGAATTTTTGGAAAGTTGTTCCCCACAGTTACTGCGTCTTGTCCATTACAAAGCAGGTATGCCATAAGGTTATGGTTTTTTATAGCATGATTTTTATCTAAGGTTGAGGGTATATCCTCATGGTGTGACTCAGAAGCGCCTCTGCAGTGAGCACAACTTCTGTTGGACCATTCCAGGGGAGAATCACTTGAGGTGTGATACTTTGTGATAGGGCTTTGAATTATGCAAGGTTGGATGAGACTTTAGACATTAGAATAAATTAACAACTAAAAAATTAAAGTACATGAATATCTTGAGTTAAAAAAGTACTTTTCTTAAAAATAAGTCAGTATTATTTATAGTACTGTTAAAAAAAGGAGATTCATTATTACTAGGAATTGAAAGGAGTTATTCATTGATAATTCTTAATTCCTAAGTGATTTAAACATCACCTTGTCCCACCTTTAAGGTCAGCTGAGCTTCTTGATCTCCTGGTAATATCTTTATAGTATTAGTTAAATTGGCATTTTCCTCAAAAAGTAGCTCTTTTAATAGTCCTGGTATAGTGACCCAACTTGCTAAAGTCCAAAATGAACAACTGACTAAGATATTGGGATTGTTGTTCCATTGGTAATGGAGTCATATGAATGTGGCTTTAGAATTATGTAAAGCATTTGAGAATGTAAACATAATGCTTATTAACCAAATTCATAGTAATAAAAGTAATAACCCAAATCCAAAGTATAAACTGATAATGTGGAACAAACCCTCAATTTGGGACTTATCAGGACATTTGTGAAGCTCAGAAATCAAATCCTGCATACTGAAAACTGTTGATCTTTTTCCTGGGACAAGGCTCTCAACTTTTAAAGGAAGAATACTGACAAGAACAAGGACCTGATCCAGGTCTTCTGGTTGACTGTGATTTCATATTTTTATGTGGAGGTGGCTTAGAACCAAGCTCAGTTTAACTTAAAAACAGTCTGATTTTCTGGAAGGTTAACAATTTGAATAAGCTTGGTCAATTGCGTCATTTTCATAAGTATTGTGGGATGGATAAAGTGGATCAAGAGCATATTTATTGAGTAGTTCTCAGATCAGTCTTCCACCTGGGCACTCACTAGTGCTGATGAGTGTGGGGGGCAGTATGTCTGTTTCTATGCAATCAGTTTGTGATTCAGGGGGAATTAAAATCTTATTCTTCCTTCTTGTCATCCTTTTTGAGCTCCTTTTGATGCGATTTTAATTACTTAGTAGATATAGAAGCCACAACTATATGATCACCAGCCTCACCAAAAGTTAGTGGCATAGAAGCATCATTAGTTTTATTATAATTGGATCATAGATCATCTATGAGGGTTTCCACTTCAGGCCCCTTCTATACTTCCTATTATTAATAGTGATGACCAGAATTTAAATAATCCTCTATTGAAGCTTATGGTTGGAGAAAAGTGAATATTACCAAACTGCTTCTAAGATGTTATAATAATTTATTTTAATCTCAAAGTTCTTTATCATTAAAGAATTGTCAGGTGGCGATTTATATACTCAAAATAGACCTTTCCCCATAAATTGGCTTGATTATACCATTGTACTCATTGTACGCATTGTGCCCATTGTACTACTTGACAAGCTTGATTATAATCTGGAGACATCGGTGTTCCATGGCTAGAGATTCCCTTATAAATACCTTTCCTTATATTCCAATACTTTTCATCATTTGCTCAAAGTATCTTATTTTATAGGAAGTTGCTCTTTCAGGGAAATTTACTATTTCAATATGTAAAAGGGATATTGAGTATCATATAACACCATGTATGATATTTTGTGGAAATTACCTCGTTACTTAATTAAGGTGTTACAATCATGTAGGATCAACAGAGTTTCTGGAATGAATCAACTTGTGCCCAATGAGCGCTTGTCCCACACTCTACATTTTGGTGATCACTACACGGGGTGGCCCATGTTCAATTAACTTTTTTATTAAAATGGATTCTCTGTCTAGGGGAAGAAAACAATCAGAATAACTAAGTGCTCATACTTTATGTCAACCAACCTAGTCCTTCTCATCTGGCTGTTGTAGAAGCAATATGGAGTTACTCCTTCCATTTCGAAGGGTTCAATTCTTTCACCTTCTCCTAGTAGAAGCACCACCAGATTGGCCAAATGTTGCTAAGAAGGATCCAGTTATCTAATCATGAGTCAGCTGACCTTATACCCTCCATATTTTATTGGTGCCATGACCAATACTAACATATCAGGATTATGAGTAGTTATGTAGCATTAATTGCAATCAATAACTTTTCTCAATGAGTAGCATCAGATGTTCAGGAAATATATTATGAGATATCTACAGCCCACCATGAGAAATTCTCAATTGATTATTCTTCATCATCATGCTCTAATTAAGGAGGTCTTCTAGCAGAAACAACATAATGTAGAAGCAATGCGCTCTTTAAAGAATTAACTTGAGTCCAGTATCATGGGCTATGTTAAGCTGTTGACTCAAATCATAAGCTCAGGTTGAAAGTCTCCCAATATCTGGATGAGCTCATCATCCAACTAAACTGAAATGTGATTGAGATCTGTTGTCAGTCTATGAATAACAAGGCGTCACAGCCTTCAGGAAGTAAAAGTAAATCATTATCAGGCAGAAGCTAAAAAATGATAAATAATACTAGAGTAGAAGTTCAACAATCCAAAGTTAGTGAAGGATCTCAGCCAATATACCTAACAAGAGATGTGGGTTGCTGCCCAACATATTGGAAGCACAGCTAAAGTGACACTAAACTTGAGGAACTACAAAATCTCTGAAGCCAACAGATATCCATAAACTATGACATTGTCGCCTTAAGACCACTTGTGTTTCCTTTAATGATGATTTTAAAAATGTCTTAGTGGTAACAACGAGCTCTACCTTATTACATGAGAGTTTATGGGACGCCAGCAGAGACCAAAAGGCCAAGAATATCAAGCTTTGGATTCTAAATGTGATCTACAAAATGAGGTTAACAATCTGAAACTATTCAAGAGATTCACAGAATGAGTTTGTGGAGAATGCCTGACTTAGGTTTGACGCATGGAGACTGATCTGAGAAAAGACGTTGCAAATGCAAGTTTTGAGTCCATCACTAAGAGCAAAGTACACCAATTGAAGAAGTCCCCTCTGAAGTGGAGTCAACCCAAGCTGAATTGGCTCATTCCCAAAATCCATACCAGCTGTGTTATTGGCACTGCCCCTTTGACCAGCCGTTCTATCCAGCCCCAAGGCCCTACTGGGGAAGCCAGCAACCTGGGACCTCGCGTCAGGTCTTCACAGGCTACATTCAGACCTTCTCCTCCAGTATGCACTTCTGGTCTTTACAATTATTCAACCCCGTTAACCTACCTAATTTCAATTGATAGGCAATGTTCAGTCATTTATAAAAAAATATAATGATGATGCATGAAGCTAAATATTTTTTCAAGGCCACTAATATAATCAATTGCTTAGACAGTCAAAGTTGAGACTTATCCATGACTTATCTTCCAAAAAATTTATGGAGTTACGCCGATGTTGAGAGCACAGTACTACATAAATTTAGTAGCCCTGAAAAATTGGCTACTCGCAAGGGTGATTTTATGTCAATTCAGTTTTAAAAAATGCAACTATTTCTGAGTTTGCTGATCATTTCTACCACAAGGCCCAGGCCTAGTTTGAAGCCAAGGCTATAGTCAAATCTAATATGAAAAGACTTGCAAAATGCTACCAAGAACTACCCTGACCTCCACAGTTCAATGCTTCTTGCGTTGGCTAAGGTGTTGGTACACCTTCCTTGATTGATAACATTAAGCGATGTGAGGTTACCTTAAACCACCAAACAATAAAGTGCATGACCCTCGCTTTAACCCCTGTCAAGGTGATGCTAAGCTCCCTATAGGAGTTAGCTATAATTGGTATGAAAATATTGGCCCTTGAAAAACACTTTCTAAAGTCACTTGCTATATTTGTGATTCAAAGGGCACTATTCTGCCAGATATCGCAAGACATGCCCCAATATCAACTACATCTCTTCCCCTATGGATGAGGATGATCAGGGAAAAGATGGTCAACAATAGAGATGAGATATTCTATTGTCAAACAACCATCTATGCCACCTCAGACACTGGTTTAATCCCAACCAGTGCTCACTGTGACCTGAGTTGCCAAGCTTAATTTTAAAAAGAATTACAGTGAATTAATTTTTTAACTCTACGCTAAGCAGCTTGCTGAATGGAAACATTATGAAGAACCCAATGAATCAAATGAGTTACCTAGCATAAGAGGCGTCAAAGTAGACTTAACTCTCAAATCTTGAATACTCATTTTCAGATGTAGGGGAGAAGATCAAAAATATGATTTATCAAATTGATGATCCCACTGTCCTCACATTAGATGCAAATCCTGATTATTTTTATGGTTGCACTTGTATTAACATACTTGCAAATATGATCTGTGTACACATGATTGTTGACAGAAGAGAAACAATTAATGTAAACTTGAGCCACTTTGCAAAGAATTTAAGAATCACTCCTGACGTGGCCCTAGTCAAAAATATGGGACTGCAGGTCCATACACTACATTAGCAAAGGAGCCTATAGTGCTTTTCCATTAGAATTAAATTGTTACAAGCTAGCACCCATTCTATAGTATTACCTAATTAAAAATACCAATTTTTTATTGGCACAAACTTCCTCAAATTTTTGGGAAAGTCATCAGCTATGAGAAAAAAATTTTTGATTCTCAGTCATATCTTGCCTTAAATTACTCTCAGGATGAGCAGGTTGCTTTTACGTTTTTTACAATTTTATTGATGTAGCTTATATGGATAGAATAATCCATATTCAATATTAGCAGAATGGTCATTATAGTAGGGTCCCACTTTCCTTCATCTATAAAAATCAGGGAATTCATTTACGTGCTTCCTCCACTTGTGAGCTGCTTCCAGGGGGCAACAATTTGTAAATATAGGTCTGACTCTGAACCTGCCAGGTAGGATAATGAGAAAAGTTTACTCCCCATGAAAAGCTTAAATTGAACCTCATGCTTCACCCAGGTTAATTGTTCCAAGGCACCAGGAGATCTGTTTACTCCTTGCTAGCCTGAAAGCTCGAAAAATTATTGTAAAAAGGGCAGAAAATTGCTTTTGTACACTTGCTGCCCCAAAATGAGGTACTGCACGTTGAGAGTATTGGTGACCTGTCAGTGTTTGATGTACTTGACGCCACACTTAATGCATGTGCTCTTATAGCTTGAGACTAATTAGAAGGCTTGACTGAAGAGCAAAAGAACCAAGCCTTAGCCTTGCTGAAAAAGCATGCACATGCATTTGCTACTGGAGATTATGACCTGAGGTGCGCCAAAGGTATAATGCATCACAATGAGCTGGGATTCCCAGCTCATACATTCTCGCCCCATCTGATGCAGTTGAGCCAGTGAAGAAGTCATCTAGAAAGAGCTCAACAAATTGCTATGACAAGGGATGATCATGCCCTCATACAGACCCTGAGACAGTCCTAAACTTATTGTTAAGAAGAAAAACGCCTCCAACCAAGTTGTGATTAATTTTTTCACCTGAATAATAACACTAAAAAGAACTCTGATCAGCTATTCTGTATAGCTGACTCTTTTGATTGATTATGGGAGCCAAGTACATTACCACCATGGATCTCATCAGCTGCTATCGGCAAATCAATCTACCCAAGGCTGAGCAGGAAAAGTGCACTATTATCACTCCCAAGGGCTGTATCAACCTACCCGCATGCACTAAGGCTTATGTAACGCGCCGGCCACCTTCCAAACAGCCATGGAAACCATCCTGGGACTTAAATATGAGCTTTGTCCTAGTATACCTTGACAGTAGCAATGTATTTTCGCGCACTTTTAACCAGCATCTTTCCATTTGGAAGAATCTTTCAAGCAAGTAGTTAAGGATCAACTTAAATTTAAACACAATAAATGTCTGTTTTTAGGAAGCAGATGGAGTACCTGGATCACATTGTCAATGCTTAACTGATCCAAAAACAGCCTCAGAAGATTGAGGCTTTTAATTGGATGAAAAGTCTTGAGATCAAGTGGTAGTTACAAGTAATTTTAGGTATGGTGGGAACTACCACTTATTAATAAAAGGATTCTCTAAATTGTTTAAGCCTCTGTTTCACCTACTCTGAAGTGGAGTAACTTGTCTTTAATCACTCAAATGTAAAATTATTTTCAACAAGTTTAAGAGGATGCTAATGTAAGTTTTCATGCCATGTTAAAAAGATTTTGAGTAATCTTTCATTATCTAATCTGATACTTCATTGACAGCCAGCGGGGCTAAACCCTCAGCAGGATGAACAAGGATAGGAGCACCTGGTGATTTTCTGTAGTCACGCCCTTATCAAACAGAAAAGGAATTATATAGTAACAGAACGTGAACGTTTGGTCATAATTTTTCCTGTAAACAATTCTACATTTACATCTACAGCACTAGGTTCTAGGTGATCGATCATCCTCTTTGCAGTGTCTGAATAACTTTAAAGATCTTAAAGGTCAGCTGGCAAGGTGGGCGTTGGAACTCCTGACTTGCAACTATGAGGTTGAACATTGATCCAGACCTCTCAATAAAATGCCAACTGGACTTTCTCTGCTTATCATTGTACATGCACTGATCCCATATGCTGACCAACTGTTTAAGAAAATAAAAGCTCATGAATATGATGACAAATAACCTCTTCTTAGGCATAGTTTGGATTGATTAATAAAAAATACTAAAATTTAGAATGGGGTACTATATAAAATCGATAGAAATGGCAGAAGGTGAGTATAACCCACGCCTTCTGAACAACCGTCAACCATTATGCAAGACCATCACATCATTGGGCATGGAGGACTAGTTAAGATGCTAAATCAGAATCAACATAGTTAAAATTAGGAGTCAATGAGGTTTGATATCCAGGACCTCTTGAAGTACAATGAATGTCAATCACAACAACCTTCTAAGTCCTCCACCACCTATCAGCTGATTAAGCCCAACTAGGCTTGGCACACCATCTTGAATGACGTTATTGGTCCCCTACCAGTCAGCAACATCACCATTCATACATAATCGTGGCCATTAACTAATTAACCAAGTAATTTGAAGCTAAGCCCTTATGCAATATTAGGGCAGTTACCATTGCCAAGTTTATCATAGAGCATATCATTCTCAGACATGTGTGTCTGCAGGTTATCCAGATATACAATGCTACCAACTTCTTCTCAAAAATAATTGCAGAACTGAACTAGCTTAGGGGGATTAGGGTTTTCTCTGCTCCATACCATACAGAGACCAATGGTGCCATTGATAGTGTTAATGGAAACCTAGATCAAATCCTTTGTAAGTTGATTGCCTCTTTTCCTTCCCAATGAATTCTTTACATCAATTCCACTGTTTTTGCCTACAATATTGGGCATCATAGTGCTGCTGGATTTTCCCTTTTTAATTACTGTATGTTTAACAGCCCACTTTACTGATCATATTATAACTTATTGTCAGGGATGAAGATGAAGTCTGCCTGAAGAGTACCTTAATTGTCTAATCAAGTCTAATTCAAAATTCAGGCCAAGACTTATGGGTCCACATTGACTAGAAAAAATAACCATAAAGCACAGGATGATATCCATCAAACACCTTTGTATGAGGTCAATGCTGACAATTGAATGTAATGCAACTACTATTAATTGGATGAACCTATGTTATGTCAACGCTTTGAAAAAGGTCATATGAAATTTTAGAAAACTCATCCTCTGAGTCTATAACATCAAGAACTTGCTCAATGGTAAAATTTCTAATAGAGCTCACACTAAACTCCTCAGACTTTACCATAGCTGTCCAACTTCATGCCAGCTTTTTCCAGAAATTAAGTCAAGTTAAGGGGGGGAGGTTGTCAATGGTGTTGACTCAACTCTGAATAATCCTCTAGCAAATGCCTATGGTCAGAAAAATGAAACACAATCAGACTATGTCTAAAATGTTCTAATAACTTTCTCTACTCTCTGAGTTCCCTACTTATTCCAAAATTGTCATGCGGCAATTTCTACCCTCTAAATTGACCTTTTCTCATAGATTAGCATGATAGGCCCATTGTACTCATTGTATGCATTGTTCCCATTGTACTCCTTGACAATTGCGATCCTCACTTGGAAACATCAATCTTCAATAGCTAGAGAATCCCTTATAAATACCCTTTCCTAATATTTCCAAAAATTATATTGTCACTTGCCCAATGTTATATTAGTTTATTGGAGGTCACTCTCACAGTAGAGATTTAATCTAATGAGAATTTAAAGGGATATTGAGTATTTTATAGCACTCTGTACAATAATCTGTGGAAATACCCCATTGTTAAACCAAGGTGTTACATTCTTGTAGAATCAACATAGTAATCAGACAAAATTATTGCTGTGCCCATAGAGTGCTTGTCCCAAGATCTAAACTTCTTTTGAAAGCGGCAGAATATTCCTTGTGGCCCAGAGCTTTGCATTAAGTGCAACTAGGGGCTACTCTTATAGAGAGGATGGTTTACGGATCAGAGTGGGTACATCAGGCACATTAAAGTTAGCAACTTGTGAGATTTTAGACAAATTGTCTCAGATTTCTAAGTGGGGGTCAATAACAGTAATAACTTTTCCATTGCTGAGCGTTAGCATTATATAAAATATTTTGATTCAAACTTTTTGATAACTCTACATTTTTATAAGTCTTGTCTTAAATTGCTCAAATAAATTTGTGTTGGAAGGTACTTTAAGGTCAGCAAAACTGATAAAGATTTTTCAAGATTCAAACTTAATTAAAGATTCATGTGCATCTGATGATGAGATCAAACTTTAATCCAAATGTATAACCAAATTTATTGTCATAGATAATCCCTGACTAAATTCAAGGCCTCCAGATATCAGGGTTCAACACTAACTTGTGTAATCAATTATTACTCAACCAAAACCCCCCAATATTGGGGTGTAAACCCAATCTATGTAGCAATCAAATCATGCTTTACAGAAGTGACCAGAATATCACAGAATCCATAATTGCTATTTAGTATAAATAAGGGTTGGTTTAAATAAGCCCTAGTTTGATCTGGTTGCACCCTGGCGGGTACCTTTCAGCCACCAGAGTACCCAAGCAACTGCTGTCATGGTGGCCCTAAAACCCTCTAGTTGATTTGGGGAGCAGCATCTTTTCAGCTGTACTAAGATGATTTGGATGTGCGCCATAGTGCTTAAAAATATCAGAGATGACAAAAACATATGCAAGGAGGGTTACGTTTTTTTTAAATTAAAACGTAAACTAGAAAGCAAAAATAGGTCAGTACCCTTACCAATAAGGGCACTGGCCTTTATATAAGGAAAAGGGGGTTTTAAGGCTTGCACCACTGTCCTTGGGTCCTGAAGCTCTTGGTTGGCATCTTCTTCAGCTGCAGAGTTCCAGGGTGCATGCTTGAGGGGAGAGGATCAGTTTGCAAGTTGGCATGAGAACTGAGGGTGAAAGAGGGGTAATTTATGAGGTGGCATAAGAAGTGAGGTTAAAAGAAGTGATGGGGCGCACTATGATTGGCTGCTCCTCAATTTAGCTATTTTTAATTTTTTTAAAAAAGAGGTGAGTTCCTCCTTCAGAAATCTGGCTCAAATAACAGCAAATTTCTAAAATTGTTGGAAAGGAATATTAAGGAAATAATAAAAGGGAAGGTAAAATTGGGGTCAAAATTCTCAAAAATCTGTTAACAAAATCGAATTTTTTTATCTGGGATGCCAAAACAGCGTTAGATTTTCTGAAATTTTGGATTTTTGGGAAAATGAGAGGCAGTATTGTTGGACTTACCTGGGGTATTTCTAACGTTTTGGTAGGGTTGAGGGACTCTCTGCTCAGGAGCTTAATCTTTTTAACATACCAAATGCTTGGCAGAAGGGGGATTCGGGTGGGTTCAAGGTTAGTATTTATAATATTAAATTGGCCTCTTCTATCTGAAAATGGGTATAGGCACCACCTAGATTCTTGCCCTTAATGGAAAGCCTTACATTACCCTTTTAATTTTTGCATCCTTCCAATAAGGTGGACACAGGGTAAGTTTATAATTGAGGGGGTAAGGTGGGGGAATGATATCATGACGTTAGGGGTTGAATTAGAAGGACCGCCTACCTTTTGACAAGGATATGGTTTACCAACCTTAAAAACAGGATAATTGAGAATGTTATGGACGACCTGGGCTGAAAAGGGATGTCATGTGGTGATCAGCAATTGGAAGACCCATTATTAGGCAGGATACCTAAAGCAAGTGGCAAGATCTCTTTACCAGAACTGTCATGCATTGTGCAGCAGCTTGTAGAAAGTGGTTGTAGGAACTGTACAAGAAGATGTGACAACTAACTGACAAATTCACACGCTAGGGAAAGGATGAGAAGGGACAGAAAGGGCGATGAGGAAAGTCCAATCTGCACTGCATCAGATTTAGTAATTATGGCTGGCCTATTTGTTAGGTTTTGGTGGGCCCAAGTTTGCTCTGGTTAACCCTGTCAGGTACTTTTCAGCCACCAGAGTACACAAGCAACTGCTGTCATGGTGGCCCCAAAACCCTCTAACTGATTTGGGGAGCGCCATCTTTGTGGCTGAACTAAAATGACCTGAATTGGCGCCATGGTGCTCAAAAATCTTTAAGATGACAAAAACAAATGGGAGGAGAGGAAACCTTTTTATTTAAAGTGATAAAAACTAGAATGCAAATTAGACCAGTACCCTCAATAATAAGAGCACTAGCCTTTAAATAGGGAAAAGGTGTTCTACAGATTGCAACACCGTCATTGGGTTCTGCAGCTATGTGGTCATATCTTCTCTGGCTGCAGGGTTCCAATGTCACAAAATTGGCAAGTAAAATTTAGACTAGCCTGCCAGTCTGGATGCAAAGATACTAAATAGCAAGCCCAGATGCTAGAGGCACTGCTGCTTAAACAATGTTAAATTTGTGCTGTGAGAGATTACACCAGCGAGCTCCAATAGGCCATAATAGTAAATTACAACCTGGCAACAAACCAGGATGCCATGGCCAAGGGCCCGTGGGTTTGGTTCTGGAAAAAGTGAGATTGGAATGGGAGGTTTGAATTTTATCATAGTTAAATTGAATTTGGGGTTCAGTAATTTTAATAAATTTAAAGATAGAAAATTGACAGTCAATTTTCTCTTTGTTTTACAACTGCTTAAATAGATGATTAATTTTGGGAATAACTCAGGAAAGTGCAGGTTTAGGGCCCTTGAGATTCAGTCTAACCCAGCAAACTTTGAGTAAGAAAGGGGGAACCTGAACTTAATTAGAACCCACTTCAAAAGTATTGTCTATGGGCTGAGTTGCTGTTGGTTCATCCGGATGCCTGAATTGCCAATTTCTTTAGTTTCAGTGACAAGATTGATGGTGTCTCACCCAACAGGGCAGCAGGAACCTCTCAAGGTCACCCCATATAGGGGTGGTCCCATAAGGTTGGAAACAGGTTGGGATGGTCACCCACCTACATCTGGTTGCTCCAGCGTCCATTTGGCCAAGATAGAATGTCAGACATAAATTTTGATGCTTTCAGTGGGGGTTTCAAACTCATGGCAGCATTTCCCTATAACCCAATGCCATTGGTGAGATTTGCTAAAAATTTGACACTAAACACTTTATCCGCCAAAAGTACACACCCATCAGGCTCTGTTACCAACTGTTTGGGACTAACTGGCCTTTATGCAAAAGGCTTGTGGCCATCAACTTCATTTGAACCTTTTGTCCCATGAGAACGCTGACTCTCTGATAGCTCAGCACAAATCCCCTTGTTTTGTAGTATCAATTTATTTGAAGTTAATACTGAAATGGGTGGCAGGGTCCTTAAAGGATAAGCAGTGACTCACCGCTTATCAACTACATAATCAAGGTCACCCTGGGAGATGAGGGGGGCCACCAGCCTTCTTGGCCTCTACTTGGATGGGAAAGGGAACACTCCCTAATCCAAATGGAGGGGATGCTCCCAAAGACTTACATTTAGGGTGCGCACTTGAGGGGAGAGGGTCAGTTCATGAGTTGACACATGAACTGAGGGTGGAAGGGGGTAATTTGCAAGGTGGCGCAAGAACTGAGGTTGGGGAAGGAGATGGGTTACGTCACGATTGGCTACCACCTCAATTTAGTCATTTTGAAAGTTTTGAAATTTTTCCAAATTGAGGTGCACTCCACCTTTGGAGGTCCTTCTCTCAATTGAAAGTAACTTTTAAAATCATCAGAAAGGTATATTGTGGAAATATAAAAGGGAGGGTAAAATTGGAGTTAAAAATCTAAAATTCTTTAATGAAATCAAATTATTGTATCTGAGACGTTAAAACAGCATTGGATTTTTGAGATTCTCAGCTTTTTGGGAATATTAAAGGTGGTATTGTTGGGCTTACCTTAGTTACTTCTTACATGTTGGTAGAGTTGAGGGATTTCTCTGCACAGAAGCTTAATCTTTTTAACATACAAGTGCTAGGCAGATGGGGGATTGGGGTGGGTGCAAGTATAAAAAATTTTCCAAAAATAGGATTGACCTTCCCTATCTGAAAAGGGGTTATAGGCAACACCTGGTAACTTGCCCTTAGTGTAAATCCTTGTAATATTAACTTGAATTGCTTATAGATTTTAACCTGAGAATAACTCTTTGATCTTTTATATAATACTGTTTTAAATAAAATAAAAACTCTCTTTTGCCATAAATAATTTGGCCTACCTCTATTTAATTAGGGATAAAAACATCTTTAGGATTTACCACTCAAGGAATTTTTATCATTAGTGAAGAATTTTCTTAAAGAAAAGTAAAACTTATAATCCATCACCTAGGAACTTTGGGTCTCCTAGCCTCTATAAAAGGATAAGCGGTTTAATATCCCCCTCACTCCAACAAATATTGTATTATCTTTGTTCCAGTGGGTAAGGTCAACATACACTGTGAAACTCCACAGACTTTTACCCTTAATTTTAACCTTTGCAGCTTTTTCAGATGCCTTTATAGTGGGGAAACCTAAGTCAAACTAACTACAATCAAAGCTTCCTTTGAGGAAGGCAGAAGCAGAGAATAGCTTCTCCTGCTGCTCTGGCACCTTCTCAAAGAAAATGGGGTCTACTACCCCATAATATATGTGGATGACATGGTGCACTGTTAATATTGGCAGAGAGTGAGATATCTTGCAATACAGCATAAATATGATATAAACAATGGTAAAAGTCTGTAGGTGGTAGACCTCTGATTTATGTGTTATTGTGCCCTGTAAGCACTGATGACTCCTTGAGTGTACGCTTACTACCAGGGAGATTAGCACAGCCATTGGGTGGGCCCCCTTTAGCCACAGTGGCATATAGGCATTGGTTTTTGTCAAACATATTTCTTTTTAGTACTAGATGGTCCTAACCCGAGGGGGGGATTCATCGATGTATTGTCAAACATATTTCTATCCTTCCAAAGGTATATTGATTTTCTTAGTTAAGAGTCAATTTGAAATAGTCATTAGCAA
This sequence comes from Massospora cicadina, assembly GCA_022478985.1. Lineage (NCBI taxonomy): Eukaryota > Fungi > Entomophthoromycota > Entomophthoromycetes > Entomophthorales > Entomophthoraceae > Massospora > Massospora cicadina. The sequence continues at coordinate 241,544 of JAKSZP010000024.1, read as the reverse complement.
CTAAGTGTTGCTAATGAGAGAAAGAGCCTCCCTAACAAGTATATTGATAGTAGTAAAGTAATAACACAATTAAAGTTTTAACTCTAATCTTTCTAGTATCAGCAGGAAATACTATAACCTCATTTAAGCTAAGCTGCTGACAAAGACTAAAGTATATAAAAATAAAGTGCAATAAAAATTTACAGCGGTGAAAAAATTTTAATGTAAAATATATCTTTTTTCATTTAAGCTTCTTGTAAATAGTAGTTTGTTTTTAAGATAAATACTATGGCATAATACAATGATTATTTGAAGACACATACGTTGGAGTTGGAAAAGTGCTCAAGCTTAACTGCAAAATATGGTATAATATTGGTTTTACCCACTTTGGAGGCGATTCTCGAGTCGATCCTAATTACGTATCTAGCGTTGCTCTCGCTTTCCTTACTTTAATGAATCATCACTAATCTTCACAAAATCAATCTTACTTGAGGCTTTGCTAATTTGAGAGCTTTAATAGTGCCGTCACGTATTAAAATTGTTTATATAATTTTGAGCATTACTCACCTATACAACCTTAATTTATAACTTAAACTAAAGTGGTTTTAGACATATTATGAATGCCATTATAATCTTTGTTATAAGTTAAAGTATGAATATAATCCATAGCTAAATTTGTTTGCTTTGACGTCTTGTAGTTAGTGGGTTTGAGGGCAGCTAAGGGGATTACCGGTTTTAAAATAAAACCAAATCACTCAATTTCTGATAGTAATATTTTATAAATGAGAAAAAGTTAAAAAGTTGAAAGGAAATGCGATTTTTAACCCCAAAACTTGATATTCTTAATTTTTTACTAATATATCTGCAAATTCCTGAATATCCTGATTGTAAAAAAGAGAGTCTCAAATTTGTATCTCAGAGTTTTTGTAAGGGCTTGAGGAATTCTCACAACTACAAATAAAGACGATTAAGGTATGGCAGAAGCTAATAATTAACTTAATATCATATTGCCTCTAAATTATATAAGGTTTGGAAAATTTGTGAAGTATAATGAAAGTATCACATTGTATATCAAACAAGGTCAATCTCATAGACAATATCCTATAAAAACGTATAAGAGAAAAAAGGATGTTATTTATCTGGATAATTTTTTTTATTTTTGGGTCAGCGAATTATCGAGAGCAGTGAGCTGAAGTCTGTTAGACAAAAGTTGAAAATAATTCTTACTGGATATTAAAATATACTAATCTAAAATGTCTACAAAAAAAGCAGGTAAATAGTAAACCATACTGAATTGAGCAAATTTTATTCGAACTTGCAAATTATATTATATCAGAAATCGTCAATAAGTTTTTCAGGGTTTCTCTAAAAATGTAAAAAGTGAAACGTTTGAGATAAATAATAGATTTCAGATTGAGGATAAATGGTTTAAAGATAAAATATGTATAATAGAGAAGACACCAGAAGGTGGCTTTAACAATCAGAATAAATGATTTAATTTTGAGTGAAGTAGTTCAATATTAGAAGGATTGAAATTATTTTTAATATAAAACATTCCGTATGGTTTAAACTATTCCTTCCAACTTTGAATTCCTTATCTTTTAATCGTGATATTTCTTTAAAAGGCCAACGGCTAAACTGTCAGATATCCAGTTTAGGTTAGTCATCTGACCAGTTTAGCCATCAGTTCCAATAAGTGAAATTAGTATCTGATAGAAAACTAGGCATACTTTATTCAAAGTGCTATGGTTAAATAGCCTAATAATAGACTATATACTTCAAGCTCTTATCAGTTCAAACATATCAGTTTTATACAGTAGCCATTTTGAACAGTATTTTATCTTAAATATAGGGTTTTACAGGCCAATTCGTATATTTTTCATTGAATTTCACGTTTTTCCATATTTTTTTTATTCGAGGTGGGCCGACCTGGGGACGATACCGCACCGATGAAAGGAAGTGAAGAAAATGGGAAAGGAGGATAAAACCCGGAAAACCTCCATGCGCGGCGTATAATAGGCCAGGAACTCCATGGATCGCCTTTGCTATTCGCTATCTCGGTTCGGGGCATTGGTGCGCAACTCCAACGCAGTCATAATCGTCCCCTACCCAAAGTTCACTACCGGGATTGAACTCGGGGAGGCAGTGATAATCTGTTATTAGATAGCTCAACAATAAGCAGATATCTAAAGCAGGAGATTGATATCCTCGATACTTTTTGCTTAAACTGAACAAACTTTTATAGGGATCTAAATTAAGATATCCATCTCCTATAAATGTAAAAATACTAAAGCTACTTTATCCTTATTAAAATTCTATAAGTATATTCACTAACTGGGTTTGATTAAACAAAACTATAACTTGACAGGGTATAATATTTGGATAGCTAGAGCTGAATTATAGATCCTTAAACTGACTTACTTACATATTAGCCACATATATTGATCCACTAATTAGGAATCTTTTTAACATTTAATTTAAGATAAATCCACAATGGCTTAGGTTCAATTAGTTAGGAAGCATATATATCACTAAAAAGTATTAAATCTATTATCATAATGGAAACTGGTTTTTTTTCAACGTCTACTAGAGAATTTAAAATTGCTAACTGGTTAAGTGTGATAGGTGCTACAATTGTAGTGCTTTCTGTTGTGATTTTGAGTAATCTGCGTTTCTCATCTTGTTTCTAATTTACTCTAGAGAGATTTAGAGCGCCTGCTGTTGACCGCTTTACTTTTAATTTACAAGCAGCGATTGCGCTGGTGGATATTCCACGCCATATTATCCTTATATATACTTTTAACAATAATAAGGCTGTTTGCTCGTTCTTAGCTTTCCTGACTTTATTTTGTGTTCATATCCATATTCTCTTTAACGTTGCTATAGCCGCAAATCTTCAGCGTGTTTATATCCAGGATACTATTCCAGGCTCACTATGGAGGAAAGCTTTATATGTACTTCCAGTAATCTTATCCTTGGTGTTAGATGCTATACCAATGGGTAACTATCTTTTTTATTAAATGTCTAACCTTATAGCACTTGGTGCTTATGGGTTAAATAGATACAAAGCTTGTCATTTGACAGATGATTATACTAATGTCAATGTTATGAGAATTATACTTATATATATAACTCAAGTTCCTGGCTATCTTTACTGCTTGATGGTGTTTATTATTACTGCAATAAAACTTCGATATACATACCCATATACCATAGAAGAAGATGGAGATCTGGAGGCATCTCTGTTATACAACAATCAAACTTTAGAAAATCGCCAGCTTGCGTTAGGAATGTAAGTCAAATTTATGCTCTAACTAATTTCTAGCTCATTCTACCCACTTAGCTGCTTTTTGTGCTACTCTGGTTCAATGGCAAGAAATATACATGATTTCTTCTTTGAAGACAGTTCTTTTATTTTAAACACCTGGTGCTTTATCGGATTAAGTTCATCTGGAATTCTTAATTTAGTGTCATTTTTATTCGACCCTGCATTGAAATCAGTTTTTAAAGGGCCTCCAGAGGAAGTAATTGTAAGACCTTCAAGTCCATATACTCAGCGGCAAAAAAATTTCAGAAACCGCCACCGCGCACCTACTCCCCCGAGGCCTCCAGTTCCCGAACAGCAACCTGTAGAGTATGGACCTCATCCAGAGTCAAAGCATGCAAGGCTTATAAGGGAGTCTACTGAGCGAGAAGAGAAAATACAATTCGGGCCCTCTTATAGAGTCTGGTAACTATCAAGACTAGTAAAATTCTTTTGGCTTGTAACTAAAACTTATACTTTGATACTTTTTATAATTTTACATAAGTTATAAAAATTCATATATAAATCATATAGTTTCCTATTTCAAATAGTTCTAAAATAACTTGTATCTTCTTTTACTAATACCAAGAAAAATGTTTTGCTTATCAAAAGTTTTGTTATATCAGCCAAACAGTTATAATTTATTATGTACCAAAAGATAGTAATCAGGTAAAGTAGTGCAGATTACAGTTTAAAAAGTTGCGCTAACTATCAGATATATACTCTTAGCCAAATAATTGTTTGCCAAGTCTACTAGGGTTAGCATGATTCGTAACATTAGCCATTATCTGTAAACATAAATTACATACTTTACTCTGTTTACTAAAACATAAAATCATCTTATAACAGTGCATATGAGGGCATCAAAAAAGTTCATGATTTCATTTTGTAGATGGCATATGAAGCAAAAAATTGTATCTTAGCACCAGTAGATTTAGAAAATAAAGTAATCTGCTTAATCTATTAAGCTTAAAGTGATACTTTGATTTTTTATGAGACTGTCATAATAATATAATAGTATATTAATAAACTTTATAATTGATATTTACTTTTTTAAACAACAAATTAAAATTTAAACTAGACAATGAGATTTAATGAGATTAGTAAGTTTATATTAGTGCTATCTAGTAAGAATATGCAATTTGCCTGATAAAATTACCTTCTTTAATTAATCATGTTATATCCTTGTCAGACATTTACATGTTTGATATAGTGGAAAGAGTACTTTGGTACCATCTAGTACTAAAAAAAAGAAAGAGTACTTTGGTGGTAAATAATTCAAATAGTACCCAAAAACCCACAGTTGATTCTTGGTGAATCCCTCAACTTGGAGTAATCCTTCTACCCCCAACCTCTGGCTAAAACCCTTTGATCAAAATGGTGTGGACACTCTGAAACCTCAGAAAAATAGGCCAAGTCACCTGGAACATCACCCAAGCACCAGTTTGAAAGTAGCTCAACTTGCTAAGGAAAAGCCTCCCCCTTTTACAGATCTGAAGGGGGTCCAGGTGAGTGAAAATATTTTATCCTTCAAACAACTTAGGAACTTCAGTATCTGCCCAAACCACTTCTATGTGCAAGATGGCAGATTGGTGGAATTGCATTAAAATGCTTCCCCATAATCATGTGATTCCAGTAGTTGAACTCACATCTAAAATCCAAGCTTATCAACGTGGTATGGCTCTTCAGTGCAGTAATAGGCTGAACCATCATTTAGCCAAATTGGGACGCCATCTGCCTAATTCAGATTCCATTGCCTCCCACTACTAAGCTTCAAATTAGTATAAATACTAAGCATGATTAATGTGATAAGGGTTCTTCTTTCCTAGCATCCTAGTTTTTATTTATAGGATAAAATCTCATAAAAATCAAACCTCCCTATCATTTATATTATAATCTTTCCAAGTAAATTTAAAATAGCTAATTCAGGTTTTAACTGCTCCAGTGAAGGCTATAATGTTGAAATCCTGTGCAATTAGCGCCTAGATTACTCACCCCTGCCAGGATTTCATCCTCTCTTCTTGTGCCATAATTTTTTTAGTACAGAGCTTTGTAAGAAAAATATCTGTAACTTCCATTCCCAGAGAGGTGGTGCAAGATGCACAGCCACACCGCCAGGGAACCAGGCATTAATAAGATGGTAAACAAAGCACTGCAGAGGATGCCAGAGCCAAAGTAACCCAGGGCAAGGGTGTACAATGCAGTACATAGTAGCTGATAACAAATAAACAATAACACTTGGGTGGACCCCAAAGGGAAGTTCATAATCAAGTGGAGGTATGTGCAGGAGTGCTTGGGTGCCTCAATCTGGAGGGGACCAGGGCAGCCCAGTGGTGTACCAGATATGGTAGATAATTTTGTTAAAATGAAACGGCCTACATTGTTAGAGACCTCCCCAAGGAGGTCTGCGCACAGGTGTAACAAATGAAACCCCAGTTCCATCCGCCATATAATTTTACATATTGTTTTAGTGCACCAACAAGCAACCAAAATGGCCTAACTGAGTAGCGAGAGGTTTGGGGCATCAACAAGCAGCCAAACATTCACCTCTCATTGGTGGGCTATGTAAGTTCTCTGTGTAGTTGGTCCAACCCAACCATGTGAAAGCTCTTTGAAACAGAAACATCCAAAAAAGACCACAGGTATGTGAGGTATGTGAACCCTAAAACATCTTTTTTTATTTTTATTCTGGATCATAAAAACCAAGGCACCCACTGACCAGAGCTCATCTGGGGAGCAACTGACAATGCTCCCCAGGAAGGGAATGCTAGAGTCCTTATAGAAGTTCTGAAGTAAACTTTAGAAATGGGCATGCGCGCCTTGTAAGGGCAGCGCTTTGGGGACCTCACCTGAGCAATCTATTAGCCTTGCACAAGCCTAAGTTACAGATTGGGCGAGGCACAACCTGATGTCAAAAATGACCAAACTAAAATTTTTTTAAAGCAATCTGACTCAGATTTGGAAAATCTGAATCTGAGTTGGAATATAACAAACAAGATGAGATCTTCCGTTACAACAGGTTTGCCTAAGGAACCATATTAAGAAAATGTAAACAGATGGAAAATTTTTACTAAAGACGTTGACCAATGAGGAAATTTGGCCTTGAGAACCATACTTTAAACAATGGGAGGTGAGTTGTCAATTGGGAAAATGGTGCCAAGCCTAAGTGAACCAATAGGTGCACCCTACCAATGATCAGTATACTGTAGCTCAAGGTTGACTGAACATAAGTGATTGATTGCAGGTCAGTCTGTCCCAATTTGGCAATACTAAAAATTGAATGGGGTTTATACTTAAATCCTCTGAGCAAACAAATCAAACTATCATCAATAAGAAGATAGCTAGTGCGTTTTAATGCCCTTGCTGTAACGCAGGGCTGAGCATCACGCACATCCCCTGTAACAAATTGGAAAAACCCCAGTTCTGACCACCATATAATAAATAATTCTTTGGTGCACCAACAAGCAACCAAAGTAGCTTAACTGTGTAGGGAGAGGTTTGGGGCACTGACAGTTGCAAACATTGCCTTCTACAAGTTGGTTATGCAAGGGTTGAATAGTGGTTGGTCTGACCCAACCATGTAAAAGCTTTCTTAAAACAAAATCACCCAAAAAAGATCACAGGTATGTGAAGTATGTGAACCCCAAACATCCTTTATTTTTATTTTTGACCATAAAAATGAAGGTGTCCGGTGACCAGAGCTTATCTGGGGAGCAACCAACAATGCTCTCCAGGAAAGGACATACTAGGGTAAGAATTCCAAACTGAGGTTTGGAATGGGTGGGCGCGGCTTATGAAGGCAACACTTTGGGGCCCTCTCTAAGCTATCAATTAGGCTTATGAGAGCCTAATTAACAGCTCAGGTGAGGCGCAACCCAACGTCCAAAGCGACCAAACCTAAAAATGTTTTATAAATGATCTGACTCGAGTTCAGAAAATCCTAATCCAAGTTGGAATGTAATGGATGGGACAAACCCATTCGTTACATCCCCTGGACCAACCTAGGCATATATAGCATGCACCCAGCGTTAGTCCAAGGTATGTTTTAATTCAGAGAGGCCTTGCAGCTTGACCTTTTTAGACTCCTGAAATCCAGCCCTATCTTTTCAATAGGTTCTTTCAATCATTTCATGTAGCCATGACATTACCCTCTTGTTCTTTTGTGGCTCTACTCCCCTCCATGAACTTTTGCCAAGGAAAAGTTATTGTGGACTAGGGCCAACTTCATGGCAGCTGTCAAGTGATTGTCTGTAACTCTCTCATTCTCAGCAAGGTGGTGTGGGATGCAAACCCACACTGCTAGGGAACTAGCCATTAGGAGAATGGGAAACAAGGCACCAAAAATGGTGCTAGTACAAAAGGGACCCAAGGCAAGGGTGTAGAGCGCGGTATACAATATCAGGTAAGCGAAAAACAACAAAACTTGTGTGGGCCCCAAAGGGGAATCCATAATCAAATGTAAATCGGTGCTAGGAGGCTTAGGTGCTTCAATCTGGAGGGGACCTGAGCTGCTTAAGGGAGCACCCAAAACTTTTGTTATTTGTGATAGTATGTAGTGGCCAACGTAGTTGGAGACCTCATTGAAGAGGTATGCACCCAGGTTTGCCCAATGAACCATAAGTAAAATGCAAATAAAACGGGAAAGTTTATTTTGTGAAAAGTTGACCAACAAGGAGTGTTGGTCACGAAAACCATATTTAAACATAGTCAGAGTAATTATAGGTCTGCAGAAGTGGGCACAAGCCTTGACACTTCAATAGGCAAACGCTCCCATCTACATTGGTAGGATATTCCAAAACTGTCTTCACTTGAGTAATCAATTGAAATTGTACTCTACTTGAATGCATAATTTCATAACTGGAAAAAATTTTGAACCCCCGTTCCCCAATCAACTGAATCAAACTGTCTTCATCTAATAAATAGCTCATCCGTTTTAATGCCTGAGCCAATACAAGGGGCTGAGCGCTTTGCACCTCACTAGTACTAACATGGGCATATTTGGCTTGTACCCAGCGTTGGCCTAAAGTGTTCTTGAGGTCAGGGAGGGCCTGAAGTTTCACCTTCTGGGCCTCCTGCCGCCCAGACTTATCATTGGGGTTGGTACCTACTATCAAGTCATTTAACCATAACAGTGACAATGGTTTGCTTTGACTTGGATCCTGCAGCCTTAGTGAAACACTTGTGAAAGACTTTAATAAGATCTTGGGTATGGGCGCAGTCATGCGCTGGTACCCAACTGTTCACTGCTGCATCAAATACCTTACAGGATAAAAGATACTAAAGTCTTCTTATTAACTGATGGAAGGCTACTATCTCCTCCACTTCCCACTCTGGCGCACCATTTAAAAGATAATCCTCAAGAGTCTCTGGTGAGGGCCCTCAAACAACTTCAGCTTAATTTTATGGAAGATAGCAAAGATCTGGAACAATGAAGAAAGATCCAACTGATATGAGGTGTGGCCCAGTTTTCTGACAATGCGGTAAGGCCCAATCCTCTTTGGTCACAGATTTTTGCATGGTTGCCTGATTAAAATGTTTTTAACATCCAGCATCATGAGATCTCCTTTCTTGTATTCTGGACCAACTCATCTCTTACCATCAGCATTCTCCTTGTAAGCTTGCATGGCCGCATCCAAATTGGTGCTCACCCCCTGGTGTACTTTCTTGATTGTCTTTGCAAAGTCCACCTATACTTCCACCTTATATCCACAACTGGGATCCATGTTGAAGATGGGTCTGAAGCTATATTTTGGTGAGAATGGCACATAATAGATCAATGTTGGGCATTGTTATAGCTGAATTGGGCCAGTGGGGAGATGGGACACCTAATCTGAATAATCTGCGGCGGTGTAATACTACATGAATGTTCCAAGCACTGGTTCACACTTTCACTCTGCCCATCTGATTGTGGATGATATACAGTCAAATGGCAGGGGCAAATCTGAAGAGTCTTACAAAACTCTTCCCAAAAGACAGAGATAAAATGGGCTCAAAATTTCTAATTATTTATTGGGGGACCCTGTGAAGAGCAAACACATGAGGGATGAAGAGCCTAGCCATATCAGCTGTGGTTACCATGGTTCTTTATGGAATAAAGTAGGTGAACTTTTTAAAACGGTCCACCACTACCATGATGGCATCATAGCCATCAGATAAAGGTATTACATAACTAAAATCCACTAATAAAGAAGTCCAAGGCCCTTCAGCCTTTTGAACTGGTACCAACAGCCCTGCTAGTGGCTGGTGATTTGGCTTCATTTGGTTACAGACCAAGCACTCCTTACAATACCTGGTCACCTGAGCAGATAACCCTTTCAAATTGTAAGTGTGGCAAATTAGCTCCAGAGCCTTTGCCTTTCTAGGATAGCCAGCTGTGATTATGTTATGATGGTACTAGATGAGTTTCAGGTGAAGTATTCCATCAGGAGCCCATAAGTGCCACTGGAACCACACCATCTTATCACTCACATGGTAACTCCTGATAATTTCCTCCTGATTTAACTCACTCTTGGAGAGGACCATAGTATACCTGGCTGAAAAAGTCTGTGAAAGGACTACCTTTTGGAACATACCATATTCCTCCAAATTTTCCAGAGGAGCAATAACTGGCCCATGGGTTAAGGGAAAAGGAAGTTGAGACAAAATTTTACTCAGCAGAATCATCAAGTGGGTACTGTGTACCTTCACATCCTTAGTATTGGGAGCTAACACATTGCTTTGACTTGAAGCATCTTCTAAATCATTTTCTTTTTCTTTGTAAATTTATAGGAGAACACAAATTAGGCCAGAGTCTTATGCCAGAAGGTTTGCCATGGATTCAAGACATGAGGTGCGTGGTAGTTTAACAATGCACAGTGGACTGTACATATGTGATATAGTTGGGATGAGCCATGACAGTGATGATGTCGATAGGTAACTCCTCAACCACTGCCAATAACTCTTTGTCATAATTGGCATAGTTTAATTCAGGCAGGGACATATTAAAAAATAACCCACCAGATGATCTATTCCATCTTCGCCTACTTGTGATAAGGCTGCCACTATGGCAAAGTTGGAGGCATTAGTAGCTAAAATGAACTCCTTATGGGATCTACATGGTGAAGGATGGACATGTACAACAGGGTGCACTTTACTTTTTAGAAGGCATCCTGAAAAGTGGGGATCACTGGAGCACTTTTTCTCCACTTGCTGTCATGGAGCATCCTAATAATATTAATAAGACTGACCTGGAACTCTGGGTGAGTTACCACCCAGAACCCAAGCCAGAATGCCGCAGGCACAGCTATCCAAATTGACGAGTTGAAAATGAGAGTACAGCCATGAAGACCAGCCAGGGTGTGCCTAAAAAGCGGGATCATCTCTCCTTTTTATAAATAATTAAAGACCAAAATCTGGTGTTTATTTTGTTTATTTTGCAAATTTTTATTTGAGATATAGATAGGAAAAATTAAGAAAATTGGAGTGATAATGGTACCTGTTGGGGACCACTGCTTATAAGCTCACTGGAGATAATTGCATCAATTGCATAACTATCATCTGGGATTTAATTTGAACCAAGCTGTTAGATTGTGTTCCTGGACCTAGTTTTTAACTGACATGGGTCTGGACTGATTAGCAAAATTCCTTTTGGGCTCATTACTCAAATTTAATGCTTTTGTTGTGCGCATGCATTTGCTATGGCATCAACATTTTGGGTGGATGGCAGGTTGCACCCAGGGCCAAGCCATATAGACTAGACACATTTTAAGGGAAAGGGGTTGATCACCTCCATAACTATTGGGGGCGGATATGCCATTAACACAATGGTGGGATTTTGGAAGGTTTGTGGAGTTTTGCACAATTATACCACCTCCTGGAAAACCTGTCAAATGTTTTCCACCAGCTCAGTGGAGGATAATGCTAGGAGAGGCACTGCAACTCTCAGGGGGTACGCCGTGACCCACTTCTCATCCACCACATAGGCCATATCACCCTAGGTGAGATGCACTGGTGCTGGCCTCCAACCCTTTTTTGAGCGTAACAGGAATTGCTCCCAATACAAATGGAGTTGTTCCTGTAAAAAACTTATACTTGCATTGTACAAGGGTGCCACCACCTCAGAAAGGTTCAGAATGAATTTATTCAGAAACGTACACATCCCAAGAAACTCCTTAATTTCTTAATTGAAGTTGGGGTGGGCCACTCTTGGATCGCCTTTGCCTTATCTGGAGTTATCATGTGGCCTTGATCAATGACGTTGCCCAGAAAGGTGACCTGGGACTTAAAGATATCACAATTCTGGTTTTCAGCGTAAGGTTATCCGCCTTTAAACTCTCCACCACTTGCTGCAGGTGTATAGCATGGAATGCTAGATCAGGGGATTACACCAGAATATCATCCATGTAAGCCACCGCGCACAAACCCAATATATCCCCAAGGCCACATTGTTACAGTGTTGAAAGATAGCTGAGGCGTTTTTCAGCCCAAATGGCATAACCTGAAACTAAAAAATTCTAGACGCAGAATGCGGTTAGCCACTCCTGTCCCTTAATAAAACAATCTGATTGAACGCATTCTAGCAGTCCCATTTGGAGAAGACTTTCGCCTTCTTAAAATATAAAGAAATCTGAGAATCCAACGGGATGGGATGCAAGTCTGATACTGTGACGTTGTTGAGATTCCCATAGTCTACATATTGGCGTAAGGTACCATATGCCTTTTATACAAAGAGGAGTGGGGAGCATACCAGGGAGGTATGCTGAAATAGTGCTCCTTTAGCTAACTGCTCCTTAACCTACACATCTAAGGCCGTTTACTCCTGTACAGTTAAAGGGTAAATGGGAGAAGATATATGAATCAGATCAACAGTGATCTTGAACTCATAATCAAACTCTGAACGAGCTGGTAACACTTTGTTTGAAACAACATCAAACGAATATTCCAGCCTCTCCAAATAGGAAGATAAGGGTACTTTCAGAGAGGGCTTCAGAAATGGAGCAAGGCTGAGAGTGTGAATATTGAGCAGTGGGGCAAATCGCCCTGAGAAATTAGCCTTAGACAGGGGGACAACTAATAAATGGCTGTTCTTAAATTTAAGGACAAGGTATTTGTCAGGATTTCGCCAAATTCTTTTATCTCTGATAATTCTGCCCCATTGATTCTCCCAGCGTCATTGGAAGGAGAGAGCAATATATCTCAATCTATCAAGCTTAATGATCAATCTTATCCCAATCAATTGATTGGGATAAGATTGATCACTCAGAGATTAATTTGCTCTGATAGATTGCGATCTGTTACAAAGCCTATAAATATCCCCACTTTTTGATAATAAAAATTAGGTCAAATTATAACCTGTCTTTTCATTTAGTTTTTACTGCTTTTTGGAGAATATGCCCAGTGTAGCTTCGAGAGAAAACCTGCCCCATTGGAAGTGTAATTCAAAACTTCCAGAATGGTGCTCACTACAGGGGTAGCTCTGAGTTATGCACCAGTGAAAACGTCAATCACTACCATGGGTTCTCATTTTTTGCCTGAAGAAGCTCAAGACCATGAGCAAGGCCGCATATTACAATGGGTTTGTTTATCTGAAACCCAAATCTCAAAATTACCTTCCACGTTGGAATTTCGTGGCTACTTGGAATTTTATGGTCCTAACTTAAGCTTTACCTCAGATTTTTAACTACCACCTGAGGTTTTATGAAATATTATCAATTAACTGCTTGAAGGTGCTTTAATTACTGGAATCCATGCTACCCAATCTCAATCTAATGCCATACCCTCTATTTTATGGGAAGTATTAAAATCCTCCCAAATGATAGGAATTGGCCCCAAACAATACTTACACCAGCTCGTTCACCCCACCTTATACCATTTATTACCCATAGTGAGAATGCACCATCAAGGAAAGCTCAATTTACTAGAAGGACTTAGATCCTTTAATAATCATGTTTCCAAATTTTTTAAGTCTGCCTCCAAATTTAGCTGAGATAATTGCGAGGCCATTATCAGTAATTGGACCCTTCTCAACGAAATTCATCAACAGCTTATTCAGCTCAATACTGGGATGTCTAGTTTTGTTGATATTAAGTTCAAAAGGCAAGTAAAGCAGATTCAGAGAGAATAGAGATAGGGTCTCTCCCAACTCTCTAAGCATAAACAATCAATGGAGGTGGAAGTTAGAAACTGTATAGTTCACTTGGAGCAGTTGTACTCAGGAATTCAATTTTGGGTTAATGAGGTAGAGAAAACCACTAAGGCTATGGGTCCCCAGGGGTTGAAGGACCTTGTGGACCACCTGGGGGTGTAGGAACAAGTGGACCACCCAGTGCCAATGGACCATGGGGACCCCCGGGAATGTAGGGCATCATGGTCCACCAGGCGTTGAAGGACCTTGAGGCTCCAGGTGCTGATGAGCATTCCAGATCTCTTCAACAAATTGACTCTCTCTTGAGTATGATGGATTGCTTGCATGAACAATTATATAAATTGGCCAAGGAATGTAACTTAACCTCTGAGGGGTATCAATTGATCCCCTCTTGTCACTTCAGTCTTTATCTGATGAGTTAGTCAATTTGGGTAAATGGGAAAAGGATACCGATTTCCTACTCCATGCTTGTGAATCTAAAGGAGAAATGCTCCAAGCAAAGATTGAGACGCTGGAACTTAAGTATAATGCCCAACAGGAACAGATCTTTGAGCTATCCCGCCAATTAAATGAGAAAGTGGGGCTTGCTGAGCTGAACTGTCAGATTAGTGAAATGTTTACTGAAACTGCTGGTCCTTATCCTCAATTTTCTTCTCATGCATCGGACTCCAATTTGTATGTTTCCACTCAATCCAAAAAACCTGGAGTACATTTTTTGACCTCTAATGCACCCATGAGTTTCAAACTGGTATTCAAGAATAAGTACTCACCGGGGGAAGGCAGCATTATTTCCCAACTCTATCTTTATGAAAAGGCGCTAAGTGAGGCTACAGATCACCAGAAGATGAATTATTTGCCAAATTGTCTTACTCTTTTGGCTCAGGATATCATGGTACCCCACTTGATGACTTGCTCTACCTATTCTCAGGTGAAGGAAGCGCTTTTTAAAGAATTTGGGAGTGAGCAAACTCTTTCCTCTCAAAAACAGGCTTTTATGGGTATACAGCCCCACCAAAATGAATCTATCAAAGACTTTGCTCATTGGTTCTATTGGGAAGCTCAGACTCTAGTGGCTTGTGGTTGGTTAAATTTAGATGGTGCAATCATGGCAGTTATATCAGCTTTTTCTTCCAAAATGCATTTGCAAGTTTATCTAAAACAGTGTAAAAAAGAATTTACAAAGTATCTTAGACATTAAGGAGGCCTTATTGAAAGCCTCCTCAATTATTTGAAAAACCCCAAGTTTATGAGTCTCCTAGACCTAGTCGCCCCAAAGTCTATGCTATGCTTGATAATACTAGGGCGATCCAGTATAACTACTATCATCAATATTTTCATACTGAGGATCATTATTTGTAAGAAGGAAGCAGATGAGAAGAAGAAAAGAGATAAGTCCAATAATATTCTCCACCTTGATAATGAGATAAGTGCGCATCAAGAGTATCAAAGCCCAAACTGAGTATAATAAAGATGAACATTCTTCTTATTCCTTGCCCTACTTGTTGGCTTTATCCTCTCAGTTTGGAAGCACCATTACCTGTATTGAATTCTGAGTGAATCAAATCAATGCCAAAGCTATTATAGATACAGGATCTCCAGTGAATTTTGTTTCATCAAAATTCATCAAGTGGATCAAATTAACTCCTGATATTTCCCACTTTAAAGAATATGGCACAGCTGGACCTCAGAGTACTCGGTCAATTGGAGCTTTTTTTCCCTTTACCTGAAGATTAGGAAATTAACTTTTACAATCCCAGCCATTATACTTAATAACTTGAGTTATGACCTACTTTTGGGAACTTAATTTTTACAAGAATTTGATGGAAGTATCAATTACCCCAAATCGTCATTGTCTCTTTTGGGGTATAGAGTCACCTTACTTTTATCTGATCATGCTTCTACCTGACGTCAGTTATGTTTGCTAGAAGGAAACAAAAAGTCAAATTCTCCTCAATATCACTTTGGAGATTCTTATGTAAAATTACCCCCTACACTGGCTGATATTGAGGAGAGGATGCCTATTTTCTCCCCCAAAAGCTTAGTTATACCTCAAAAATCACAGGTAATTGTTAACAGTTCTTTGCTTTTTTCAGTTCCCAAAGGACATTCGTTACAAGTTCAAGGCATTTTCAACCCTTCAGCTAAAGAACTCTTGTCTTGTCTTGGAGTATTAGAGTATGCTTATTCAGAAACATTGTCTGACTTACTGGCGAACCTTACAAATGAGCTGAAATTGGTAGATCAAGAGCATCCAATTGCTTATGTCAAGTTAATGTCCTTATTTTGGATTTATGATGGTAAACCCTTTGGAAGCCTACAAGATTTTGGGTTGGAAAGTGATCAAGAAATCCCTACTGTGGGTCCTTCTATTGGGAAACATCTCTCTAGTGAACAGGAGAGACAAGTGCTTCAATTGTTAGATGAATATTCTGACATTCTCGCTAAGTATACTTACAATTTTGGGAAGATGAAAGGAGTAATGCACTCTGTTGAAACTGGAGATCGCCTTCCTATTCGTGCAAAGCCCTATTGGAAGTCTAAAGTAGAAGAAGCCCAGGTTACTAAGGAGCTGCATCAATTGTTGGAGGCAGGATTGTTGAAGCCTTTAATAGTCCTTGGGCATCTCCATTGTTATTGGTTAAGAAGAAAGATAGTTCTCACTGAGTTGTTATGGATTATTGCAGACTGAATGCTATTACTCGATGGGATTGTTATCCCTTACCTAGGATAAATGATTCTCTTAGGCTGTTGGCTGGATCCACCTATTTTTCAGCCATGGACTTAGCCAGTGGATATTGGCAAATCGAGTTATCACCAGAAGTTCGTGCTAGGTATGCCTTGATATTGAGTGAAGGGTTGTTTGAACCAACTCATATGCCTCAAGGACTAAGCAATTCTCCTGCAACTTTCCAAAGGGCCATGGATAGTATGTTACAGGATCTAAAGCTTATTGTGTTCTGGTATATCTTGATGATAGTAACATGTTTTCCAAAACTTTTCTGAGAATTTGGATCATCTAAAAGAAGTTTTCAGATGAATTTAGAGCTCTTTCTCGAAACTCAAACCCTCCAAATGTTCATTCTTTCAAAACGAAATGGACTTTTTAGGACATCAGGTCTCAGCTAAAGGGATTTGACCCCTCTTGGACAAAATTAAAGCCATCCAACGAATGTCTCCTCTAACCTCTCTGCGGGATATTCAAGTCTTTATCATCATGGTTGGGTATTACCTGCAATTTATACCCAATTTTGCTGTTATGGCTGAACCCCTATTTCACCTGTTGCAGAAAGGAGTGCCCTTTGAGTGGGGATCAGCTTAAGGACAAGTGTTCACTTCTATACGTACTGCCTTGATCAAGGCGCCTGTTCTAATTTATCCCCAATTACACAAGACTTTCTTTATATATACTGATGCAAGCAATGTCGCTAATGAGGCTATCTTATACCAGTGTGATGAAGATAAGAATAATCATCCCGTCGCTTTCTATAGCAAAACTTTGTCAAAGGCTGAATTTAATTACAGTGTCACTGAGCGGGAGTGTTTGGATGTAATTCTAGCAATCAAGCACTTCCTTCCCTTCTTATATGGTAACCAATTTACTGTTATTACCGACCATTCTTCCTTAAGATAGTTGCAGAACATGAAGGATCCTGACAGGAGGTTGGCCTGTTGGGCTTTAAGGTTGCAAAATTACGATTTCTCCATTGTTCATCGCTCAGGTGCTCAATATCAAAATGATGATGGGCTGTCCAAATTGCCTATTATGACCTTGGGACTAGAAAAGGAAGAACGCTTATATAATCTTATTGGATGACTTAAGTTGTGGGATCAAGAAACTGAAGAGGATCTTGCCTTTTTAAAATCAATTACCAAAGCTACTATGATTCAGGATGGAGGTTTGTATAAGAAAGTCAAATCCAAGTGGTTGCCCTTTCTGCATCCCAGCTCTAAATTTCGTGCTGTAATGGAAAGTCATAAACATGTTGGTCATAGCGGTTTAAAAAGACTCAAGAATGGTGGAAGGCTCAATACTATTAGAACAACATGACTGAATTCATCTGAGAGACCCTTAACTCATGTCTTATTTGTAAACGCCATGGAACTACTGAACCTACTTTTTAACATCAAGTTATGCCTCCAACTAAAGCATTTGAGGTGGTTAGCATTGACATTGTGGGTCCTTTTCCTCAAGGATTGCATAACATCAGTATATCATTATGGTTGTTGACCATTTAACTAAATGAGATAAGGCCATTTCCAATGCTACCACCTCAGCTAAAACTACAGCGCTATTCCTTACCAACATATCATTTCTCAACATGGGTGTCCCAAGGTCCTTATGTCAGATAATGGGACTAACTTCACATCGCAACTTATACAGGAGTTATCCAAATTACTTAAAGCTGCTCAGCGATTTGTTGTCGCATATAATCCATCTACAAATGGGGCCATTGAACGATTTAATGGAACCCTAGTCTCAATTCTAAGGAAGATGGCATCCACTGACTCAACTTGGTGGAATTTTACTTGCCTAGTGCCTTGTTTGCTTATCAGATAAGCTATCATCACATTATCAAGATGTCCCCTTTTAAGTGCACATATGGGCGGGATCCTTCAGTCCCTTCTAGTGTTCAGACAATCCTTGATAAAGCATTCCAGAAAATTCTTATATAATTATGAGGAATCTGGCCGATGAGATTATCCATCTTCAAGATCAAGCAATGAAATCAATGGAAACAACCACTCAAAAAGAGACTCAAAGGAGTAATCAACACAAATCTGCCTTACCTGAATACCAGATTGGGTATTACGTTATGTACTATCATTCTCAGCCTGGTGGGCAAACTGAAAAGTTAGGAACTAATTGGTCTGGTCCCTATTGAGTTATATTTTAAAAAGGATTAGAGTATTCAATTGTTCATGTTGATATCAGTATAGTGGTAAATTGTATTCATCCTAGGTTTTTAAGTAGTCACCCTCCACCGTGATCAAAGATTGAGGGGGAAATTTTGGGATTTTACCAAATTCTCTTATCTCTGAAAATTCCGCCCCATTAATTCTTCCAGCATCATTGGAAGGTGAGAGCAATATATCTCAATCTATCAAGCTTAATGATCAATCTCATTCTGATCAAATGATTGAAGATTCAATCGCGCAGAGATTAATTCACTATGATAGTTTTCAAGCTGTTATGAAGCCTATAAATATCCCCACTTTTTGATAATAAAAATTAGGTCAAATTATAACCTGTATTTTCGTTTAATTTTTACTGCATTTTGGAGAATCCGCCAGTGTAACTTTGAGAGAAAACCTGCCCCATTGGAAGTGTAATTCAAAACTTCTAGAGTATTGTCTTTCAAGTTGGTCTGACATCAAACTTTTGCCACCACTCTACTCCCAAAATAATGGGGTACAGAAGGTTTTGATTGCTTGAAAGCGGGCATTAAATGGTATTTGCCAACTTTATAATACACTAACCCCAGAACCTTCAGCGTGGGAATACCTTGGCATGCTCCTCCCCTAACCATAACACCAGGAAAATAACTCAACTCAAGATATTTGCCTAGGTATTGGTATATAAAATTCTCAGAGGTTCTGGTATCCACCAAAATTGTTGTTCTGATTTTCCCTAAAGGGTATGAAAGAGTAGCGGTCAACAAAAATATATCTATAATGGTCTTTGTTCAAAGCAGAAACGCTAATACTTTACCAGAAAACTCTTTATCAGGCATAAGCACGTCCTAAGGATAGGTTTTTGCATCATAGAACGGTAGGGATAATTGGCCACTCTTTCTACTGAGGCCACATATCCCACCATAGTTTCAGCAATTGCATAAACGTTTTTATATTTCAAAATCAATTTCTTTTCCACCTCCTGTGTTCTGCAGATAATGGTAGGAGTCAAGAACAGGTTCTCTAGGGTTATCTGTTATACTTAAATTAGTTCCAAGCTAGATCCACAAGAGATGTTATTTGGCTCATTTTTATATAGGGAACTAGTGATATAGAATGCGTTTTGGGCTGTAAATGATCCCATACTCAATTTGGCAAAAGGTTGCACATTTGTATCCAAGGCCATCACAACCAGACCATTCATTGATGATCTCACCTGCGCCATCTGAACGTGGTGCTGAGAAGAAAACATTTTAATTAAATTGGTTTCATTAATTTAAGGGGAAAGTCAAGGAATCATGACACCCAGATTGTGAAGCATCCAAATTCAACAGGTAAAAGCAAGAAGAGTGGCACTTCACAGTTGGAGGTAGCAAGAATAACGACAAGATGCACCAACCATTATCCAAACAAGAAAATGGTGGTGAGCCCCATCAAGGACGTGACAAATGGCTGGCGCACCCAATTTGCACTCAGCAAAAGCCCCACACGGATAATTCTAGTGAGCATAGAATAAAATGGTTGCTTGACTAGTGTAAGGAGACTATCTGTAACTCTCCCATTTCTAGAGAGCTGGTACGGGATGCACAGCCGCACCATTAGGGAACCTGTCATTAGTAAGATGGTAAACAGAGCACCGCAGAGGGTGCCAGAGCCAAAGTAACCCAGGGAAAGGGTATACAACGCGGTATATAGTAGCTGATAGCAAATAAACAGCAACTCTTGGGTGGTCCCCAAAGGGAAGTATATAAACAAGTGGAGATATGTGCAGGAGTGCTTGGGTGCCATAATCTGGAGGAGACCAGGGTGACCCAGTGGTGCACTATATATGGTAGATATATTAGTTAAAATGAAATGGCCAAAATTGTTAGAGACCTCCCTGAGGAGGTCCATGCACAGGTTTACCCAAGGAACCATATTAAAAAACATAAAATAATGGGGAATTTTTACTAAGGAAGTTGACCAATGTGAAATTTGGTCTTGGGAACCATACTTTAAACAATGGGAGGCGAGTTGTCAATTGGAGGAGTTGATGCCAAGCCTAAGTGAACCAATAGGCGCACCATACCAATGATCAGTATACTGTAGCTCAAGGTTGACTGAACATAAGTGATTGATTGCAGGTCAGGCTGTACCAATTTGGCAATATTGAAAATTAAACGATTTTAAAACACCATTCTCTGAGCAACCAAATCAAACCATCATCATTAAGAAGATAGCAGTGCGTTTTAACGTTCTTGCTATAACGCAGGGCTGAGCATCATGCACATCCCCTGGACCAACCTAGGCATATCTAGCCTGCACCCTGCGTAGGTCCAAGGTATGCTTTAATTCATTGAGGTCTTGCAGCTTGACCTTTTTTGGACTCCTGACGTCCAGACTTATCTTTGCACTTGGTTTTTCAATAATTTCATGTAGCCATGATAAACTTTATATATCTAGATTCTCACAAAATAAAAATTTCATAGTACTTTGCACCCTTCTATCATTATCAGGCATCTTTAGTTTAATTTCAGCTATAACTATATATTAAGCTTAATAAGTTTGCAGCATATGATTTACATTTTTTCTAGTGGATGTAATATATAGTATAGATCCACTAAAGACAGCTTAGTATTTTTGTCATAATGCTATATTGAGTTCTTAAAAGTGGGCATTTGACAGTGTGATTATATAGCTATTGCAAACATATTAAAAAGGAGAATTATACATAGTTTTTGCTTAAGTGAGTAATTTTTAGCATATAAGATGACTTTTTTAAGTTTAAAGCCTAACAATCTATAGTATTAATTTATTACAAGAATGTACCTTATATTTAAGTGTAATAGTTCAGTTTTTTTTAGTACTAGATGAGATAGTTCAGTTTTTACTTGAGAAACATTATACATATTCCTAAGCATATGTAAGAGTAGATAAGATTAGATTATAGAAATTTATCTAGAATTTATGCATCTAGCATTTAACACAATTAAATGGATGAACTAAGTCTATCTCTATTGAGTTTATAAGAAGCTACTTGTGAAGAGGAAGTATTTTACTAGAACTTTACTCAGAAAACTTTGCTTTTAGCTTTTATTTCAAAATAAACAAACATTATATCAAGATTTGGTATCTATAAGAAAGGAACTTGCTTTATATTAGAATTTTTAGCATTTTAATTTCACAAACTAACAGTATACATAGAAAAGTTTACTTTTTGCCTAGTTATATATATCTCTAAGACTTTAAAAACTAGTACCATTTATATAAAACTGATGAGTATTTAACGGCTTTATTTTTTTAATATATTTAATATTATATATGGTACAATATTAAAGAATATAATTTGTAAATAGACTATAAAATTTAATAAAAAGCGATATAATATTATAATTATACAAATAAAGTACAACTGGTTATTTTACCTTGGTTTGTGTTAACTTAGCTACCATTCTGCATATATGTTGTTCCCTAATAACAAATTGAAAATCAGCCTTACTCTTATAATAACTAATAAGATTTTGGCCACTCATTTGAATAGTGTTAAACTTCTTACATAGTTATCAAAAAATTTATGCTTGGTACAATTTAAATTTTTGTTATCCTTCTAATCAATCTTATAGTGTCAATTAGGTTCCTGTTATACTCAGTAGGCTTGGCATAAAGCCTCACATTGTACTATGCTAATTAACATAGACTATTTTTATAAGCTAGAGAATAGTGCCTTGTAGATTATATGCAAGCATACCCTTATAGCCATATTTTTATGTCAGAACATATTGTAAAATCCAAATACTTAGGAAATACAATTTTTGCCTTTTTCATGACATTTTTTTCAAGATATTAAAAATAAATTTTATAGTGCTTTGATTGGCAAAATGTCTATAGAAACTATTTTGGAAATTCAAAAATCTAAGTTAATAGTTTACAGGCTAACATTATATCCATTATTACACTAAGGAAGTGTCTCTAATTTATCCAATGTGCAGCTTATTACAACAAAAAATTAGATATGTTTTGGCTTGCATTGCTAATGATCACATAGGAGAAGGAAATATGTACAATTTGCTAAAATGGTCATTTAATTAAGCTGTGTAAGTAAATCATATAGTTTTAAGCTTGCTAAAAAACCTTCCACTGGATTCAGTAGCTGCAATAGTGGCTATTTATCCTTAATTCTATAGAAAGTAAAGGTATAATTGCTACATTATTTTTTAGGGTTTAGATAGATCAAACAAAGATTGTTAAATTACAAATATTGAATTCACTATAGAAGTTTTACCATTTAAAATTTTTAGCTTATATAATACTAAATGTTCCATAAATTTCATTAAATCATTTCAACAAGATGCAAATTCTATAAGGACTCTTCTTTTAGGGTGAGAGAAAGGAGTAAAGGAAATAAAGAATCATTTCAATATAAAAGATAAAACTGCAAATCTAAAGTATTACAATAAATACTTTGCCAATATATTTTATAAAAAACTTAAAAACAAATGAAAATAAGGTTTATAATCAAAAATTAACATTTTTAAGAAAATCTAGAACAAGACTTTTTAGTACTAGTGCATCTCAAACTAATGTGGCACAAATTTTTATTTTTTGGTGCCAAATAAAACTGAAAAAAAATAATTATCCAACATGGGTTTATGGAGGTTAGCCTAAGTGTCCATATTGGATAAAAAAGGGGACAAGAGAATTTCATATCTGACATAAGTTGCTCCAGATATTTCATCAGAGAAAAAAAAAAGGTGGTAAGGGCTTTTTCATAATGAAGCAGAAGGTGTAAAGACGTTAAAGTATTTCAAGATAGGGATGGCGTTCCAGTGATAAAGTATGGACTAATTGACCACTGCTTTACAAGTTGATCATAGTAGATAAACTTTGGGCAGTTGAACCATTTATGAAAGCTTTGGCATTGCATTACAAAGCCCTGAACTGAGATAGTGAATAGCAAGGCAGCCCATGGAGTTTCTGGCTTACATACTGCTACATGTAGAAGTTTATTAATATTTATTTTCCTTTGCTATTTAATTTTAATTTTTTTATACTTCATTCTAATTGTTGTGATATTGTCCCTAGGTCAATCCATTTTAAATAAAGAAACTCATTATGGATGAACAAATTGTGCAACATCTTGACATATTGGGCAAGTCAACTTTTATCACAAAGTAAAAATTCAGCACACAATAAAAACACTTAAGTTTCTGGTTTCTGAGTATAGTGGGGGTCAAACAGCAGCAATTAAAATGCATCAATACATGAGTGACCTTCAGCAAATCCAAGTTCCTTAATCTATTCTTTGTCCTTGTCAGGCTTTACCCCTAGCAGGTGTGAAGCCTCAACTTTGGGCTCATGATAATTTTATTTAGGCAAATATAGCCTATATTTATTGTCAATTTAATAATTGTAAGTTTATTTGGGATTAAGGCCCTAAATTATTGACCTTAATTTACCTAGCATCAAATGGTTGATATTGCCAAATTTACTATCAAAATAAATATGAATCACCCCATTTTTTACACTGACTGATAAGATAGGAAAGAATGCCTGAGCCAAATTGCTATTCATCCTGATATTAAGCCTGAGGTTATATTCAGTGTTTAATTCTTCTACTCACCTCATTAATCATTTCACGCCACCTATAATGCCTTACTATCTGTTGGCTTCCCAATGGCAGATAATGGAAACCACCTAAATATGTTACCATTATCTCAGTCCATCTCTCAAAAGTGAAGCCTGATCTACTATAACCCTGAACCTAAACTCTGTCTTACCTCCTTTTGAAGTTTTAAATTACAATAAAAATGGAAGATATAATCTTAAAGTTACTTTGGTGGAGCTATAAAAATAAAAGAGTTAAATAAATCAATAAAAAATATCATACTGAATAGAAAATCCTTTTACTAATAATAAGACTTAATATATATAGGTTTTGTTAAGACTTGCCTTCAATCTGATCTTTTTAGTCTCTAAGAAATTGAATCTCCTGAAATTACATGATCAGGATAAGCTTGATCATTTTTAGTAAGCTTGATGGAATCAAATTCATCAAGTTCTCCTTTAGAGACCAACAGGGGAATATTCAGAGTAATATACTCAGAGATGGATAGGTTTGGCAAAATCCTGACACTTCTCCTAAGATTCAATTGTGGAGGAGGATGAGACCCCAGAAACCTATGATAAATACAATTTACACTTACACCAGTATCAGCATGAGCAATGAAATACTCTAGCCCTCTTCAGAAAATAACTCAATAAGGACCAGACCAATTGGATTCTAACTTCACCATTTGCCCACCAGAACAAGGGTGGCAATACATAACATAATCCCCAACCTCATACTTGGGTAAAGCAGGCTTAGGCTAATTACCAAAGGGTCTCCTTTTTAGTAGTTGTTTCAATGGAATCCATTGCTTGATCCTGAAGGCAAATGATTTCATCGCTAAGTTCTCATAACCAAATCGGATTTTACTGGAACATTATTATCAAGTATCACCTGAACAATTAAGGGAACTGAAGGATCCCGTCAATAAATACACTAAAAGACAGATCTTGAATTATTGTACCTGATTTGGTAGACAAAAAAGTGCTAAGTAGATGAAAGTTCCATTGAGATGGGTCTGAAAATCATTTTTCTCAGAATATAGACTAAAGTCTCATTAACTTGACTAATAGCTCCATTGACTAAAGGGTGATAAGAGACAACAAACTGCTGTGTGGTATTAAACAATTTTGACAATTCTTGTAGAAGTTGGAAAGCAAAATTAGTTACATTTTTTGACATAAGAACTTTGGAACACCCATGATGAGAGATGAAGTGATTATACAAGAGCAATGCAGTTGCTTTAGTGGAGGGAGTAACAATAGATATAGCTTGACCCATTTAGTTAAATGGTCAACAACCATGATAATATATTGGTGTCCATGAATTCCCCAAGGTAAAGGCCCTAATACATCAATACTTACTACTTCTAAAATTTTAGTCAGCGGAATCACTTGATTTTGGTAAGCCAGGTTAGCAGCTCCATGGCCTTTAAAGTTGAGACATGCCTTAAGATCTTTTTTAATGGAAGCAGTCATGTTGTTCCAATGATACTAGCTTTCAACCATTCCTAAGTTTCTTCAGGGCACTATGATCTTCTTGGCTGGTTCCCTCCATGATAGCGTTAAATCGCAATTTGGGTGCAAAAAGGGTAACCACTTAGAGTCAACCTTCTTATACAAATTCTCACTTGTATTATAGTGTCCTTGATAATAGACTCAAGGAAGGCTCTATACTCATAATATTTTCTATCCCACATCTCAGACCTTTCAATTAGATCATATAATTGTTCCTCCCTCTTAGGATCTAAGTCTAACACAGGCAATCAAGACAGGCCATCAGCATTTTGATGTTTGATACTAGAATGACAAACAATTAAAAAAATTAAAATCTGCTTTCATAAGGCCCAACAAGCCAACCTTCCATCTGGATCCTTTGTGTTATATAACCAGCGCAGAGAGGAATGGCCAGTAACAACAGAAAAGTGCTACCATATATAAAAAGTTAAAAGTTTTTGATTGCCATAATTAAGCTAGGAATTCTTTCTCAGTAATACTATAATTTTTCAAAGCCTTAGATAGGATTTTACTGTAGTATGCCACAGGATGATTGATTTGATTCTCATTACATTGAAAAAGAATAGTTTCAATAGCTACATTATTTGCATCTGTATGTAGAATAAAAGGCTTTATCAAATTGTGGAGGGATTAAGACAGGTGCTTTAGATATAGTGATTTAAGGGAGTTGAAAGATTTCTCCTGAGATGAACTCTACTCAAAGGGTACTCCATTTTGTAAAAAATAGAATGGAGGTTCAGCAAATTAGCAAAAATGGGTATAAACTGTTGTAATATCCAACCATACCTAGGAAGGCTTAATATCATGTAAAGAGGCTGAAGGAGACATCTGACTAATGGCCTCAACCTTGTTTGGAAGAGGCTGAATTTCTCTAGCCGAAACCTTGTGCCCTAAAACTCAGTTTCATTCTGGAAAAAGAACATTTAGAAGATTTGAGCTTCAGCGAAGAGTTATGAATTCATCAAAAAATTCGCGCAAGTGGTCCAAATGTTTAGTAAAAGTCTTTAAAAAACTTAATATCATCCAAATATACCAGGATACAGGTCAGTTTTAGTTTTTGAAGCATTTCATCTATGGCCCTCTGAAAAGTGGCTAGAACATTGCTTAATCCTTGAGGCATATGAGTAGGTTCATACAGGACCTCACCAGAGATTAATGTACATCTGACCCAATTCCTCTGGAGCAAACTCATTCTGCCAGTAACCACTGACTAAATCCATAGCAGAAAAATAGGTAGAGCCAGCCAGCAACTTGATGGAATCATCAATCCTGGTTAAGGATAGCTGCCCAATGGGTGATTGTATTTAACCTACGATAATCCATAACCACCCAGCAAGAACATCCTTTTTCTTCACCAGTAGCAACAGCTAGGCCCAAGGGCTATTGAAGGGTTTTAATAATCCGGCTTCTAACAATTGCTTTATCTTCTTGGTGACCTGCACTTCCTCAACCTTAGATTTAGAATAAGGTTTGGCATTAATGAGAGGATGCTCTCCAGTCTCAACAGTATGCGTCATTTCCATCATCTTACAAAAATTGTAAGTATGTTTTGCAAAAATATCGGAATATTCTTCCAGTAATTGGTGTATTAGCTTTTCTTTTTCTGAAAAAGATGCTTCCCAATCGCTGGGCCCACAGCAAGAATTTCCTTATTGGATTTCAGGCCAAAACTTGTAAACTAACAAAAGTCTTTACATCATATATCTGAAAGAGGGGTAGTAATTTGACATAAGATATCAGAATCTTTTGATCCACAGTTTTTTATTCAGCAGTAAGATTTTCAATAGAATGAGTACCGCCCCAGTTAGGCATAGTCCAACCCCCTTAGGACAGGGCAGGATACACTTAACAAAAGGGTTGGAAATACCCTGGACTTTCAACAAATGACCCTTGGGAATGACGAAATTCAAAAAGGTATCAACAATAACTTGTGATTCTGGAGGAATAACAAGGGTATTAGATGAAAAAATGGGCATACCTTCTTCAATGCTAGCCGTCTTGGGAGTAGAGTTAACTGAGGTCCTTAAACATGATACTGAATTGAATAGGATCTCTTCACTCCTTCCAACAGACAAATCTGATACTTAGCATGGTGAATAAGAGCATGTTTAAACAAAAGTAATGGAACCCAATTCCACAAAAGAGATAAATAGTAGCCAGGGTAATTAATAACCCCATCAAAGTCTTGCAAAAATTGGGTCTCAAAAAATCATAACTCAAATTATTTAAAACGATTGCAGGTACCATAAAAGTTAACTTTCCAATCTAAAATAAAGGTGCTGAGAAAACTCTAATAGACCACATACACTGGGGTCTAGAAGTACTATATTCTTCACAATGAGAGATTTAAGGTGTAGGTTTGATCCGCTTGATCAGCTTAGATGAGAATATATTTACAGGAGAACCTATATCAATGATGGTCTTAGCGTTGACCTGATTTACTCGGAGATCAGTGCAAGTAATTACACTTCCAAAATAGGGTGTAGTGACAACTAGGATGGAAAGGCATATAAAGAATATTGTTAATCTTTAATATACTTTTCAGGGATATGGTCCCTATAATTTATACTCAAACCGCCATCACTATGTAGATCTTATTGGACTTTTCTTCCTTTTTCTTTTCATCCGCCTTCTTAAAACAGCAATATTTAGTATAGAAAGTATTGGTGACAATAGTTGCATTGAATACCTCAAGAGTTTTTAAACACCACGTACACTTTAAGATGGCTTGGTTATGCAGAATCATAAATTTGGGGGTTTTCAGTAAATTGAGGAGGCAACTCCAACAAAGCCTCTTTTATGTCCAAAGTACTATGGAAACTCTTCTTCACACTAATAAGGTAGAGTTGCAACTGCATTTGAGAAGAGAAAGCAGCCATAATGGCCATAATAGCATCATTGACATTTAATCAACCTCAGGCCACCAAAGTCTATGCCTCCCAATAAGCTAGTGTGCAATTTCTTAATAGTTTCATTGCAAAGGGACTATATACCAATAAAAGCCTGTTTTTTTGGGAGGATAAGGTTTGCTCACTCCCAAACTTCTTCAACAAAGCCTCCTTGACTTTAGAACATTTAATACAAGTCATAAAATGGGGAAAAATAATATCTTAAGCATAAGTGTTGAGACAATTATGCAAATAGTTCATCTTTTGAATGTCTGTTCCCCCCCTAAGGGCCTTCTCATATAAGTAAAGGAAAAATAATACTCCCTTACCCAAGAGGATACTTATTCTTGAACATCAATTTAAAGCTCACAGGAGCATTAGCCATTATTACATGAACTCCTGGCTGCTCCAATTGGATAGAGATGTAAGAGTTAGAATCAAAGGCTGGGGAGGAATTTTGCAGATACAAGTTTATGACGACGAAGCAAATTTCATTAATCCAATGATTCAGCTCTGAATGGCCCACCTTAGCATCTAATCTTTGGGTTAATTTAAAATTTGCTCCAGCTGAGCACGATATTTATAATCCAAGTAATTAATCTTGGTACGACCAGTTTCCCCTTAGATTCACAAGCTTGTAACAAGATATCTGTGTCCTTAGCTCATTTATCCAGGTTAATAAGCTCATTAGATGAAGACTTAAGTGACAAGAGGGGATCAACTGAGGTCCCCTCTAGAGTCAAATTGCACCCCTGAGCTACTTTATGAAGTTGCACTCCCAAATGTTTATTTGGGTCAGCATGCAGGCTAGAGTTAGGCTCTGCTGGATACATGGAACCTACAAATCTAGAGGGTTGGAAGAGCCCTGGAGGTCTAGGAGACCTGGGAGGCCCAGCGACACCAGGGAGTCCACATGGACCAGGTGGTCCAAATACTCCAAAGGGTCCAGATGGACCTCTAGGCTCCATAGGTCCACAAGGCTTATTAGGTCCAGGGAGACTTAAAGGAACGGAATGACCTTGACCCTTGGGGAACCCATAGCTCTAGGAGTCTCCTCCACTCAACTAAATCAAAGTTGAAATTTGGCATAAATTTTCTAAATGGAAGAGACGAGTTCTGATTTCTCTTCCACCAACTAGCTTTGGCTAGAGAAGCGGGACAGGTTATCCCTCCAGTCAACTTGAATTTCCCAAACTTGATAGACCAACTGATATCCATGAAGCTGGATATTCTGTGATCAAAATAAATAATTTGCTGCTGGACGTCATTGAAAAGATTCCAATTATTAATAATTGCCTCTCAATTATCCCAATTAAATTTGGAAGTCAAATTGAAAAACTTAGAAACATAATTGTGCAACAACAAAGTCCTTCCAATAAAACTAATATCCTTGATGAATTCTCACTGCTTGCAATAAGTAGTATAACACTGGGTGCACAAACTGGCATAAATTTGTCCTGATACTAATCCTGTGCAACTAAGAGGTTTGGTGTAGATCCATCATAGTGGAGGGCACAGCGCTGGCTCAAGACTAAGTAGAGAAGATCCTATAAAAAAGAACCTCATCAAGTAATTGCTGAATGATGTCATATAAAACTTTGGGCTGTACCTGAAAATTGTTAATAAAACTTAAGTAAGGACCGTTAAGCTCTCAATTTGCTCAGAATTCCAACGTAGACGGCGGCCTGGGAATTTGGTCCTACTGGAGAGAACCCAGTGTAATTTACTGTCCTGTTCATGGTCCTGAGACTCTTCAGGCAAAAAAGGAGAATCAATTGTAGTGATAGACATTTTCACTGACGCATAACTTGGAGAAGCCCCTGTAGTGAGAGCCACTTATAAAGGTTTGAATTACACTTTAATAATGGAAGACATAATCCCAAAGTTACTTTTATGGATTCACAAAAAAATAAGAGTTGATCAAATTAATAATAAGCACTTACTCACAAATAGTAAATTTTTTATACATCAGAAAGACATAATACTTATAGGTTTTGTTGAGGCTCGCCTTCAATCTGATCTTTTTAATCTTTAAGAGATTGAATCGCCTGAAATTACATGATCAAGATAAGCTTGCTCATTTTAGGAAGTTTGATGGAATCAAATTCATAAAGTTCTCCTTCAGAAACCAACGGGGTAATATTCATATTAATAGACTCAGAGATGGATAATGTTAAAAATTTTAAACCTTTCACATTCTCAAATTTACTTCTATCCTTGCATGTGTATATGCCTATTTCTCGCCATCTGGAACACCCTTCCTTTATTTTTTCATTCTTGATTCTATTTTAGTACTATATAAAGTACCTTTTATTTCTCAATAAAATTACACTTTATCTAATAAACCTTTTGACATTTCCTTGCCTAGTTTTAACTAGAAAGGCTAGACTCATCTAGAAATTGCCTGCTCAATTAGAAAAAAATTTGCCTTGGTGAAAACATTTCCGCCAAGGGATTGTCTATATCTACTAGAGATTGTCCTGTTTGATTGAACAGAAAATACCTCTGCGACGTTCTTCTTCTGAGAGCTTTTGCTTTAAGGAAGACAACTCACTAAAAGATTCCCGCTGGACCTACTTTAAACTAACAATCAAACAGTTTTTAAAGGTCCCAGCCTTCAGAAAAATCGAAAACTTCTAACAGTACTCTTCAGGGAGGTCTTCCAGGAAATTAGGCTGGGAAAGCCATTGTAAGATGACTCCATGGCCACATGGAAGGCTTGACGCAGGAGGGTATTGGCAGGATAGGCGTCTCTTTGACATCCAATAAATGGATGTACTTACAAATGGAGAATCTTTTTCTAGGCAGAAGCGGTGCTGAGGAGCAAATTAAGAGGTTATTTAAAAAACCTGGATGATTAAATCCTTGAATTAATATTGTAGCCCAATTGACATTGTACACCACTAAATGTATTTAAATGGATTATAAACGGCCAAAGCTAGACTATCAACAGGTAATGATTGGTCAGGACCAGAGATGGGTTGCATATAAAAAAATTATTATGACAATTCAATTGGTGGTTAAAAATCAAACGTTTCAGAGATAGTGCAGAAAAATGAGCTTGATTAACTGTAGTGGGTGTAGCTGTGCCCGCAGCATTTAGGAAGGGGGAGGGAGGATTGAGTTCTATTTAAAAATATAATGGGGTAGCAGCAGGGTGATTGCTGGATGGAGGAAGGGCGGGTGCCACTGCAGCAGCAACAGAAAAACTTTTGCTCTTCAAATGTTCAAGTTCAAAGAACAAATGGTAGACAGCGTGGCAGTTCTCTACACTGGCCAGAAAGGATGGTTGGAGGTGGAGCAGATCACATAGTGAAGTGAAACTGAAAGATGGGTATACCAGTAGAAGGGCATATAATTGCAAAGGCATGAGACCATGTGAGGTGGTTAGCCTCATTGGGAACCACAAACTGCAGAACAGGGTTGCACCATAAGTGCCCAAACTTTCAGGAGCTTATGAAGGAGTTGCTTGGGGAGAGATTTATGGATCATCTGGCAAAAAAACCCCAGATTAGCTTCTGCTGGAATATAAGTGAGAGTGGTGGGGATGGGCATACCTTTATAAACTAGTGGCATTATTGCACAATAATGTCATGAGATTCACAAGAGAAGACAATATCAAAGTACCCTTGAAGGGTGGAAACTATAAAACCAGTGGTTTAAACACTTCTTGAGCCACCTCAATGATGGCTGCGCTTGCATAGGGGAAGAGGTTCCAATATTTGACCAGAAGATCAAAGCACAGATTGCTCTGGGGGGCACCAGGTGGCTTCAAACACTGCCTGGGAGCATGTAAGATGGTGAGCTAAGTCCTGTGGGGGGGGGAAGCGACAGGATAAGTTGTGGGGTTAGTGGAGCTATACTGAGCATGCTTAAGCAGCGGCCAAAAAACACCAGAAGGTAGTGCACCACCACCTCACACAGGGGCACCAGGCGTCAAACTTGTCAACATTTTTAACTCAATATGGCTTGACGAAAAGGTGTTGTATACTAACTGAAAAATCATATTTTATCAAAAAATAATCAAAGCAATAGAGAAACACAACAAAGAACAAGTATTAGCAGTTAAAATAGATTAAATTTTAGTGAAAAGTTGACATGCTATAGCAGAAGTTATTAAACACATTTATTTTTAGCATTGAACTAGTATTTACTATAGTGAAAACATTGTATGAATATTTATGTGCAATACAATTAGCTTCAACTTATATTGTATCTGTAATGGTATCACTTTTCTATGTCACTATATAACATCATCTCAAATTAACAATTTAGCACCTTAAACTTTTTTAAAAAATAAAAAACTTCAGCTTTAATATTAATTGAATAATTAAAATGTATCATTCTATTTTCTAAAATCAGAGAATCTTAATCTGTCAAGACTAATGAATTATTTTTGCTTTCCATTTTTTAGCACTAGATGCTCTCATGCATGGGGGTCATCAGTCTTTTGTTTTCTAAGTTTCTAGTATCACTATCTTTTTTAAGATATAATTAAAGAAGTATTATGTGTCTAGGGGGAGGGTGCTCCAGTGATAGAGTATAGACTCAATGACCACTGCATCCTGAGTTTGATCCTGGTAGATGAACTCAGGTAGGGAATGATTTATGACTGTGATGGCATTGCACACTAATGCCCTGAACTGAGATAGCGAATATCAAGGCGGTACATAGAGTTCCTGGCCTATCAGAATGCTGTGCGTGGAGGTTTACCAGAATTTATCCATCTTTCTCATTGCTTTGGTTACTTACTAATTGGTGCAGTGTCACCCTCATGTTGTCTACCTAAAATACAAAATATAAGTTGAAATATTATGTCTAATAAAAACTATTATTAGGAAACACTAGAGTTATTTGTACTATGCTGGCAATTTAAAAATATTTTTAGAAGGCATCAGTTTAAATCTTTTCTTTTGTTATCTAATAGTTAATTTAAGCTTATGTGTGTGTATCAGATCTTTATTCTTGTAAGAGTCTGACCCAAATCCAATGCTTCTATTTAGATATCTGCATCACTTAGCGTCATTAACACTGAGTTGACAAGCTACAAGAAGGCATGAATGATGTTCTTGAAACAGAGGTTTTCTTAGAAAATTGTACTTTTAAGTAAATCTTTAGTACTGGCGTTATAGAAATTAGCCTTGTAGAAATAGTTATGTCCATGGTGTGATCACATAAAACCTTTTACTATGAGTTAAGCCTTATTATATTCTCATATATAAAAGGAATAATCACAAACTAGAAGTTGGCACAATGATATTTAAATATTTAAAATAATAATGTAAAGTTTTTTTCTGAAAAAAAAAATCTGGAATTGATAGTAATTATAGGTATGGATTTAATTTTCAGTGATAAGATAATAAAAGAGAAATCACAACATGGAATTATAAGCCAATTTTCACAACCATCTTCTTTGCACAGCCAAATTGTGGCTGGTACTAGCGTTCTCAATATTCTCAATTCTCATAAGAACCATATTTTTGTGAATCTATTTGATTAGTGCTATCCATTTGTCCGTTCTTGTCTTGCATACAATTGCCCTCTTATGTAATTTCAAATGCCCACCAGGATTAGTGACAGTGTGGCCCCTTTTATAAGTTTGATTTTTTATTTATTCATCTTTTTACCTATTTTAGGTTGGCCAACCTGAGGCAATACCTCACTGACTTATATATATGAGTAGTTAAAATTAATGGTAAATGAGGGTAAACCTTTGGTAAAACTTAACGTGTAGCATTATAATATGACATGAACTTTATTTAAAGTCTTACTAATAACTAATTTGGCTTGGGGCATTGGTGCGCAAAGCCAACACAGTCTTAGATTGTCCCATACCTGAAGTTCATCTAGTAGGATAAAGTTAGGAGGCAGTGGTCATTGCCTTTTAGCCAACTCAAGGTTTTTTTTTAAAATATATTTGATTATCTGATTCATTGTCTTTGTATTGTTCTACACTTCTTTTTGAGTAAACCATTTAACTGATTATTGCTTTAACTTTTTTAAGTGTTGATATTATCATCTGGAGCATTGAATAGTCCAATCCTCCAAGAGCACTTGATAAATTGAGTTTTATCACCATTCCTAGGGGTTTTTGGGTCATTGCCAAGGCTTAGTTGGCCCTCAGGGTGACTTGCTTCCCCAGGAGATGAATTACTTATGTAATTTTCTGTAGAACCCATTGTCAGGATTCTTAAACAAAGCAGAGATTTGTGTGTGTTAAATAAATGTTATTGAACAAAATTAATGAAATAGACTAAATTACTATTTGGGGACAATCCACAACTAATTTTAGCCTTCTTGATATTAAAGACAATCCCTGACTAATGTGATCAAATATTAGTCGCCCAAAACCCCCTAATATTGTGGTTTAAACCCAATCCAAGCGGTAATCAAATCATGTTTGACCTATGTGACCAGCCTGCCGCAGAAATCCCCAATTGATAATAAGTATAGATCTTAGCTCAGAACGCTTGGATATTTACCATGAAAAACTCCCTGATCTCACATATAACAATGTTCTATGCAAAATAAAGACTACTCTCGTTTTGCCATCTTATATATTGGCTTATCTCTATTTTATTAGGGTTGAAATAAAATAGCTAGGATTTACCACCAAGGAACTTTGTTTTAAGTGAAGACTCTCTGGCAAAGAAAAGTAAAGCCTATAAAAGCTTTCCTTTCTTCTCAGAGTAACTTTTGAGTGATTATAATTAAAAAAAGTAAAAAGAGCCTACTAGCCTATGGCAACCTCCCCTGTTCAATCCCTGAAGACCTCAGAATCTCTGCCAGCTGCTCCCATGTGGGGCAGCGGCAAAACCCCAACCAACGTTTTCCATCTAACGGGAAAATGCGCTCAGACTGGTTCATCCAGTCTCATTAAATCATCAGTTCAGTTCATTCCGCCCAAGATTCTCGCCATCCACCTGGCATTTGCCCAAGCAGTGCCTTGCAGCCCACTTGTTCTCCCCCAATCCCAGCTGCATTTTGGCCTTTAGGTCAAATATGAAATTATTCCTATACGCAGAGAAAGCTATTATTGACTTGGCCCAGGTGGTAATGCTGCTGGCCAGTTTTATAGATTTCCGCCCCTATAAGGGGTATTTTGCTTTTAGGTTTCACCTGTAAAGCTGATGCCGACACTGTGGCCACCATTCCCCTGGTTTTCCAGGGCACACCTATCCCCACAATGTGCACCTGGCTCCCCACTGATACCACTATGATGATTCAGTTTGTGAGGTTGCCCACACACCTTCCCCCTGCGGTGCTCCATCAGGATTTGGTGAAAGTTTTGGCAGCATACGGCACCAATCCCATCCTTCAGTTTGTGGTCCCCAATGGGGCCGCTTGCCTCTCTGGGCCTCAGGCATTTGCCACGATTAGCCCAAATTTCAATAAAAGTGCTTTGTCAATCCCCCCGCGCTGTCATTCCTTCTTTCCCCAACCACCCACTCTGGCCCATGTCAAAAGCGGGCAGACCATCTGCCCATGCTGATTTAAGTTGGATCACTCAAATTGTAAATGCCTCTCTCTTGGTGCTTCTGCTAGACCTGCATTGTCTCCATCTGGTCCCCAAGTGGCCACACACCACAATGCCTTTCCAGTTTGGGGTACAATCCTTCCCCCCTCCCCCAAAACCTGCTGCATCTACGGTGCTAGCAACTACCAATCAGCCCCCTCCTCAGTCCAGTACCACCTGCGCCTCAATAAATCAGGAATTGGCTTGGACAACAGTTTGTTCCAACGGTATTTTTTAATTGCCTGCCACAGCCCATCGATTCATTGATCTCAATTTACCTTATGACTTGAATCCATGGACTTCATTAGATGAAACTGACGAAATGGGCAATGTAATTGAAGAATCAATTACCCAAATTGAAGAATTTATATAGTTACAGCACCCCATTCAGATCCCTCAGCATTTTTATGCCCCCAATCAAATGCCTCTGCGTTCCACTCTGACCTCCACTTGCTGTTGCTGCAGCTGAAAATCCAGATAACACTGCCATCCGTGAGATAACCAATTTGTCAGTAGCAATACTTGCCAAGGGTCTCCCTCCTCCCATTATTGCTCCAACCATAGCCCCACAGGGCAAACGTGACATCCTAAACCTCCACAAACAAGCAAATGCTGCCATTTAGAAAGTTGCTATCGCTTCACAGGCCAAGACAAAAACCACCTGTGCCAACGTAGCTTTATTCTCCCAGCTTCCTTCCATCCACCTTCATGTGAAAACTGCTTTTCCAAAAACCTAGGTGCAATTTTTGAAGCAAATAATTTTGACAAACAGCCAGCCATCAGCAAACTTGCTCCCCATGTCGCTGATCACACCACACCATTGATCTTTGCCTTGGCCCGCACTATTGACTTTGATATAGAATCCAATACTGAGGATGAGCCACCCAATCTCCCCTCCCCTTCCACCATGGTGGGTTGAGCGACCCATCGCTGTCCCACCTGGTTGGTTATATTCTCGTTCAGTTGTGTTTCAACAGCCCTTTTTAGGAGGTCAATCATAATGTTTGGATAATCTGTTCAATATCATTTATTTTAACCCTTTGAGCTTCAGTAATATCTGTCCCCTGGTTGGCATACCTCGAATAAAATTTAAAAGCAAAACCTATAATCCAGCACCCATGATTTTTGGGTCTCCTGGTCCTAAAAATAAAAAAGGACAAGTGGCCTAAAAACCTCTTCGTCCTGACAAAACTGGTGCTCTCCACCAGGTATACCCAAGTTAACAATAAAACTATCATTATAATGAGCAATAAAGATTCAGCGTCATATCCCTCCTTGGATCATTAAAGCCTTAACCTCATAGCGAAATTTATCCAATGTGATATGTGGGATGGAGCAAAGAATGCTCACAATTGAGCAACGCCAAATTAAACTTAGAGATGTGAGTACCAAGATAAAAAGTGAAATTTGGCAGTTAATTCCGCTTGTCACCACAAAATCAGCCCTTTCTACCACCCATGATCGTAATGACTCAATGATTGAAGTTATTAACGACTTGCAAATTTAAATGGACGCTCTACACCCTCACGAATCTTCCAGCATTAGCAGTTCCTCATTAGGTAGAAAAGCACCAACATTGCCAATTCACGTCAATTTGACCATTAACCCCCCAGTGGAAAGCTCAAAGCGTCATTTATTTAGAAGTACGCCCCAAGCGAATGGAGCATTTTCTTTTTATATATTTTGTTATAAAATGCTATGTAAGAAGCCATCAACACCCAATGGCTCAAGCACCTAACTAACTGCCTTAGTCGCATCACTCAAGACATTATGGTACCTTATCTAATGCAGTGCCATACTTGGAATGGGCCAAGACTGCCTTTCTTTGAGAATTCAGGAGCAACCTAACTTTATCTAATCAAAAGCAAGCGTTTATGGGCTTAAGCCTTAATCAGGGAGAAACTGTCACTGAGTTCACTCACCGTTTTTACCTTGAGGATCAAACGTTGGTCACAGGAAATTATCTTACTTTGAGTGACGCTATGCAGCCTCATTTTGGCGTTTAAAGATATGCCTAATATCTTACTCTACTTAAAGAGGTGAAGTCTAACTTAAAGTCTCTCCTCCTTATCAGAGTTGCCATTTTAAAGATTCTTGCCAACATACTCAAACCCACTGGGCCCCCTCTCTTTAATAATAATAAGCCTCAGCCCAATTACAAGAATCTATACCCCCAAGCCGCCTACCCCAAATTATTATGCACTTTTCGACAAATAAACAAACATACTGTAAACTTTTGTTGCATCCTCCAACATAGGTTAGAAAAAAGATTAGTCAGTATAGGGCAAAAGCACTCTATGATGATGACAATCAAGTGACACAGACCATTATGCTATTTCTAGTTCTATGACCAGCACCTTGGGATGCTTTGTGTTAACAGCGCCTGCAGAAGTCAACTTACCCCTTTCTATCCAAGAAAATAAAGACCTTCAGCTTTCTTATTTTTATATTGGGAAGCTACAAAAGCACATTTTGAAGGTCAGTTCTTCTACAGAAAGTCAAGCGCTGGCAGATAAAACTTTCAAATGCATTGACCAGCCCCAAGCTTGGCTGCGGCAAAATCCTCTACTTGCTTTGCTACAGTTTCTCAATCAAAGTTTACTACCCGTTAATTCTAAGTTTGGCTCTTTGGTGGTTTGAGTTGAGGTAGTCGTACATAGGGTTAAAGTCTTGGCAATAATTGGCACCATCTTACTGGTTAATGTTATATCCTCATGACATATACAAAAAAATAAAAATGGCTTCAGACTTGATTCACAAAAATGGATATGGATGGAAGGTAATTTGATGATAAGCCAATCAGGGCGTATTACGCCTTTTTTTAGCACTTGTGGTGCCCAAACTAAAAGGGGGAGCCTGAATGCATCTTTATTGCAGATGGGCCAAACAAAGGGATTATTGGAAATAAAAAATTCCTAATATGGCACCTCAGCTACAGCCTAGGAAGCCATAAAAGAAGGTGAGGAAGCTTTGGGGAAACTTTTGTCTGGCGCCCACTTTAGCTGATGGACCATGGTGGACAGCATTGGGTTGGGAGCATCAGTGACATGGGGCATAAGGGTTATAGTTTTGGGTTTTCTTTGTTTATGAGGACAGCAGTGTCCATCAACTCAATTTATTAAGCAAGTTGATGCTCTGCAAAAGTGATGAGAGACAACACACAAGTGAAAGACTTGATGCACTGGCAGGTTTCAGGATAATCAGAATTAAAAAGAGAAGTTTTTGCCGCATCAATGCAAGCACAGCTTGCTCCAAAGGCAAGCTCCTCAATTTCATATTTCGCAACTTCTTCAAAATCATGGGATCAAATGGGGATGGGAATACCCTCAAGAAAGGACTCCATTGACCCATGAAGTTTCTGGCGAAGTAGGGTGTTGGCAGGGGCAGCTGCATCCTCAACTGCCATTTTATTGATATTTTGTAAATAGGAAAATCGTTTTAGGGAGAAAATGGCGGGGCCACAATTTGAATGGATCAACAAAAATTCCTTAAAGCGAAATCTGGATTGACGTGGTACAGCCATTCATCCTCATCAATCCATTTGAGAGCTTCAAATGAATTAGATTCATCCAGCACTGGGCCAACCACCAGAATTGGGGCAGTGGAAGAAGCTGATTGGCCACATGCTGTTGACCACGGCAGCTCAGCTGAAACTGGTTCAGTCATTGACTCAGAATTCTGTAATCCAGTCATATTTTAAGTAGATTTTTTTAATTTAAATTTTGATTGTCTGCCACTTTTGAAGCAGCGCCAATTTTGCCCTGAGGTTGTGGGAAGGAGGATTGAGCCCCATTTGAAAAATTGGGGTGAATTGGCCGCGGGCCCAATGCCTAAGGGATGAGCAGCGGAAGCAGTGGAAGAGGAAACCATAGGGCACTTGCTCTTAAATGTCAGGCTCAAAGCACAAGGGGCAAATGGCACGGCCGTTTTCAATGCATACCCAGAATGGGTGATCTGGGACAGATCTGATCACAGTGTGGGGGAATTATGAGATTGGTATTGCAATAAATATGGGAAGATCGTTGAAAAGGCGTGAGGCCCTGCCAGACAATCTTCCCCATTTGGAACCACAAACTGCAAAAGGGGTCTGTGCCATAATTGGCTAAAACCTCCACAAGCTCGTGGCTGAGGCGTTTGGGGGAGGGATAGGGCGTATTACGCCTTACCTTTCCAATTTGGAAAACTTTTAATTACTGCCTCTTCTATCGCAAAAGAAAATTATGGTTATTAGTTGCTTATTGGGGTCCAACTGATGCAGGAGAAAATTGCATCATCAACAACAAAGAAAAATACTTGCCCTTACTAGGGTATCAGAGTCCATTAATATTTGAACCCCCAGTTAAAAATAAAGGAGCCCCCCAAAAATTAAACGTACTTTCTTATATACGTCCTCCATTTGTAAAAGTTGAATATCAAGTCTTAGGATGAAAAACTAATTTAACCCCTGAGGCGGTGGATGCTGAAGACGAGATCCCTCTGTATGCCCCCATCCTATTACAATACCCTCTGACTAACTCTCTCTCAATTTGCCCACTTTAGTTCAAATTGTAGTTTGAAATTCAGTAAAAACAGCTTTACTCATCGTCGCCCTAATCATGTTACCTATGCTGATGGGATTGACGCCTGCTATACCCACATAGAGAAGTGGTGCGCCACTCCTAATGCTTTTTTTTGCCATTGCTGAACCGTTCTCATGCTGGCTCAGCTAGCCCTTCAAATTCTTCAGGATGCTATGTCCTACCTAAGGACTTAGCCTTACATCTTGCTTGAGCCCAGGTAGTGCCACGTTGCCCCTCATGATCACCCAGAGCAACATGCAATTTGGCCTTTGGTTTGAATATGATAAGTTGTTCCCCTACTCAGATAAATCTATTATTAATTAGCCCAGACTGTTATGCAGCCTGCAGGCTTCATCAACTTCTACCCTTTAAGGGGTATTTTGATCTTGGCTTCTCAAGTGAAGCTAATGCTACAATAGCAGCTACCATCCCCCTGTTGTTCCAGAGCACACTACTCCCAACTACTTGTACCCAGTTGCCCACTGATGCCACTCTTATGGTTCAGTTTGTGGGCCTCCCTACCCACATATGACCCATAATTTTACATAATGAGATTATTGCTGGGTTATCAGAATATTTTTCTGATCATATACTACAATTTGTGGCTCCCAATGGAGCCAACCACCTTGCAGGCCCCCACGTCTTTGCAACTATTTAACCAGTATCAACAGAACTAGACCTCTCAATACCTACTTGCACAATTATCCCCTCTGCCCCTGACCATCCTTTCTGGGCTGAAGTGGATGGAGGGCGCATCATCTGCCTCACCTGTTTTGAACTGGACCATTCAAAATGGCGCTGCCCCTCCATCACCCAAGCTGTGGCACCCACACCCAACTCTTTGCATGAGGATCCCATAGTTGATCCAATTACCTTTTTTGAATGGGGCACTATCCTTCCCCCTTCCTCCCAAAGTGATAGTCACAGCAACCGCTGAATCAAAAAACCAAAAATTACCTCAACAAATTTCTTCTCCTGAATCCACCAATCAGGAGTCAGAATGGACTAAGTAAATTCTAAATCATCCTCCCAGCCACCCGCCACAGATCACCCATATACAAATAACCCAATCAAATTCAACCAAAATCTATGGTATTACTTGGTTGAAGTTGACAAATCAGGTGAGTTTATCCCTGAAGTCAAATGGTCTGGGCCTCCTCCATTTGAAACGTACCTCAATAATGAATATGTGGCCCAATTTCCAAAGCGCCATTATGTTCCTTGCCCTGATTACCCACCATTCAAAAGTGACACTAACTAGCTGAAGAGGCAGTTGCCTCACCAGAATGTTGCCCAACCTGTAAAGCCATTGTGAAATCAGTTAAAGTACTGGCTGTGGGCCTGCCACCTCCTATCCTCCCTAGTACCATGCTCCCAAAAGAATAAAAAAGACCATATCCACTACTATCAGGTGGCACATACAGCAGTTAAAAAGTTGCGGCGGTCACAAAGTATGGCCCAAAGACCTGCATTGCCCGCAACAACCTCGCAACCTTTGTTACCCTACCTAAAGTATGCCTTGAGGCTGAGAAAGCCCTTACAACTTACATTTCCACCTTTCTCATCGCACACATTGAGTTGCAAGCACCTCTCTGTTATCTTGACCCCCATTTCCATGATGCGCCCATGCCATTGATTTCAACTTTGTGCTGTTACATGTATCCACCAGATGAGGAGGAAGAGCCTCCCAATCTTCCTTCACCCTTTGCAATGGTTGGATAGTGGTTTACTCTTCTGACTTGGTTGGTGTTTTTTTATTTTGTGTCAGTTCAAATAAATCTGTCTGTCTCGTTTTGAATTTATTTATTTTATTTATTTAAGTTTTAGCACTTTTGAGCATTGGTAATGTCTGTCCATGGTTGGCGTACCTTGAATAAAAAATACCCTCTGTCTCACAAGTGATTGTGGATACAGAGATCAAGATTTTTACCCCTCCTAATCAAGTTTTGGAGCTAAGTGGACACCCAAGTCCTTCAATTAAAAATTGTTAACCTGCCCTGGGATTATGGATCCTGCTTACAGGAAATCTATCTCTATATTACCAGGGAATCTAACAAATCAAACCTCTAAGTCCCTTGGTATGCTCCTACCTCTCACATAAAAATATGTTTCAATGAAAATATTGCCAAAGTGAGTAGCTTTGGCTCTTTACAAGATTTAAGATTTGATCCCTACCACCATAGCTCTGTCAAATGTAAATTGAAAACAATCTAACCCCTAACAAACGCCAGAACGTCAAAGATCTCTTTAAGGATTATGGCAATATTTTTTCCTTGGGACCAAATGACTATGGAAAAATGAACTGGGTAATTCACCAAATTGATATTGAGACTCCACTTCCGTTCAAATCTTTCCATACAAAAAATTGAAAGTTGAGGAAGCTTAAATGGCCCTAGAGCCACAGCAATTATTGAAAGACATGTTACTTGTGCCTTCTAAAAGCCCATTAGTTTCCTCACTTTTATGAACCTGGAAGAAGGATGGTGATCACCGTGTTGTCATGGATTATCGCTGATTAAACTCTAGCACTCTAAAAGATAACCATCCAATGCTATGTATAGATAATTCATTATGCTTGATGTTGAGTTCCCACTAATTTCGGCTATGGATCTTGCCAGTTGGTACTGGCAAGTTGATTTGTCGCTGGAGGATTTTGAAAAATGCATCATCATCTCAAATGAATGAGTATTCAAGCCAATTAAATGCTTCAAGGTTATTAACGCCTCTTCTATCTTCCAAAGCACCATGGATGGACTTTTAGGTGATTTTAAAACGTTCCTGTGTGCTAGTTTATCTGGATGATATTACCATTTTTAGAACCTTTACCAATCACATATATTATCTCTGGCAAGTTTTTCAGCGGTTTAAGCAAGCTTTGTTAAAGCTAAAGCTGTCAAAATGTTTTCTACTTTCAGAACGAAATTGATTTTCTGGGCCACAAGGTAGGTAAAGCCGTAATATCCCCTATGGAAAAAAGGTCCTGGACATTTCTAAGATGTCCCCTAAACCCCTATGTGTCATACAGATTTCTGGGATTTTATATATTATTGCCAGTTTATTCCACTTTGCCAGTACCTCTGAGCATCTAGTATACTTATTGAAGAAAGGGATACCCTTCCAGTGTAAAGAAGAGCAACAGCAAGCCTTCAACCTGCTACATGTTTCTCTCTCCCACTCTCCAGTATTTATCCATCATAATCTTGATAATCCTTTCTCCTCTTTACTGATGCAAGCGATAAAGCCATAGGAGCCATACTATATCAGTACAACAAAAACTTAATGGACCTTTCTATCACTTACTTAGCAAAACCTTAACCAGAGCTGAACGCAACTATATCATTATTGAACGCAAATGCTTGGCGATACTATAAGCTATTAAGCATTTTCAACCTTATTTGTATGGAAAACATTTCATTTTAATCACCAATCATGATTCCTTGAAATGGCTACAGCAAATAAAGGACCCTGATGGGGGTTATCCTAACAAGCTTTAAAACTTTAGAACTATAATTTTCCAATATTCATTGACCAGGGCTCATCCATCAAGATGTGGATTGCATATCCAAGCTTCCATATTATCTCCAACCAACCCTGAGGAGGATTGATTCTACAATTTCTTAACCTAATTTCATTTATGGTAAGCCAAATCCCTGACCCTTCAAAAAGAATTAACTATAAAATCGGCAAATCTCCAAGTAAGAACATAAACTGTACAAACTTGTATCTCAATAAAGGTTGCCCTATCTATGACCATCAGCTCAAACTGACATCATAGTGTAAAGTACATCTGCAAGTCGGCCATGGGGAATTTGGAAAACTTACCAGTGGCTTAAAACTCAATGTTACTAGGTATAAATGCTTATCTAGATTCAAGATGTATTAGGTCCTGCATAGTATGTAAAAGTCAAGCCAGACTTAATCCTCAACCTCAACATCCAGTGTTTACCCCCTTTTAACCCTTTCTTAATATTAGTATTTATGTTGTAGGACCCCTCCCTCAAGCTTTTAAAGATCATAGGTCTCTCATCTAGCTGTGGATCACTTAACTGAGTTATCAAAGCTGCATCTATATCCTCCACGTCAGCAAAAGCTACCATCACGTTTTTATATAATTGGTTTATCACCCAACATGGGTGCCCTAATAATTTTATCCAATAATGGGAAAAATTTCCAGTTGCTGCTGGTAAATGATTT
This sequence comes from Massospora cicadina, assembly GCA_022478985.1. NCBI lineage: Eukaryota > Fungi > Entomophthoromycota > Entomophthoromycetes > Entomophthorales > Entomophthoraceae > Massospora > Massospora cicadina. Next base: position 196,987 of record JAKSZP010000024.1, on the reverse strand, counting down.
AGCTAAGTTGATGGGATCCACTCAGGTATTTTCCACTAGCTATCATCCTACAACCAATGGAATGGTAGTGAAGGCGAATGGTACTCTAACTGCAACTCTCCAGAAGTTGCTATGAATGACCCCCTTCATCGGCACCAGTATTTGCCTAGTGAAATTCTGGCCTACAGAATAAGCTATTATTAAATACTTAAGGTGTTTCCCGTCCAAGCACTGTATAGAAATCCCAGCTGACTTCCAAAGTGCAGGTCATGCTCAACCAAGCCTCCCTTGAAGCCCCTGAAGTCACTATGTAAAATACTGCCAATGAGATTATCTGACTTTAGTCCCAGGTTTTTGAGAACTTATCTGCTACAACTAGTTTAGAAACTAGATGGTTTAACAACAAACATGAACCTCTGCATACTTCCAACTGGGTGACCTAGTTCTTTTCTATCACCATAATCCTGGAGGTCATGATAACAGATTGGGAACCAATTGGTTGGAGCCCTACATAGTTATATACAAACGGGGTAATGAACACTTAATTGTAAAAGTTGCTCAGGGCACTGTGATAAATCAAGTACACACTTGATTCCTCAGGCCATTTCCCCTCTGCGCCAATATCTAGAGCGTGGCGTTATTGGGATTCCTACATGAAGCAGAGATTCATGTGTTCCAGAAGAAGGTTTCAAAACCCAATCCATTTCAATAGATGTAATTACTATTGGGAACAATCTCTTGACTAATGTGATCAAGTGTTACTCGCCCAAAACCCCTATTATTAAGATTCAAACCCAATCCATGCGGCGATCAAATCCTGTTCATCCTTTGTGACCAGCCTATTGCAGAAATCCCCCATTGGTAAAAAAGTATAGATCTTAGCTTAGAATTCTTGGATTTTATCAGAAATACTCCCTGATCTCCAATATAAAGATGTTCTAAGTAAAATAAAGATACTCCCTTTTTTAGCACTAGTGGTGCTCAACCCAAAAGGGGGAGCCGCCAAAGATCTTTATTTTGAAAATGGGCCAAACAAAGGGATTTTGAGAAATAAAAATTCCTAATATGGCACCTCAGCTACAGCATAGGAAGCCATACAAGAAGGTGAGGAAGCTTTTAGGAAACTTTTTCTGGCGCCCACTTTAGCTGGTGGACTATGGTGAACAGCATCGGGGTGGGAGCATCAGTGACATGGGGCATAAGGAGGTATAGTTGTGGGTTTTTTTGTTTATGAGTCCAGCAGTGTCCATCGCCTCAATGTATTGAGAAAGTTGGTGCTCGGCAAAAGTGATGAGAGCTGACACACAAATGAAAACTTGATGCGCCAGCAGGTTATGGGATAATCAGGGGTAAAAAGAGAAGTTTTGCTGCATTAATGAAAGTGAAGCTCGCACCAAAAGCGAGCATCTCAATTTCATAACTAGCATCTTCCTTAAAATCATGGGGGCAAATTTTGATAGGGATGCCCTCAACAAGGGGCTCCATCGCCCAATTAAGTTGCTGGCAAAGTAGGGTGTTGGCAAGTGCATTTTCAGCCTCAACTGCCATTTTATTAATATTTTTATAAACGGGAAACCCATTTTGAGGGCAAAAATGGTGGGGCCATGATTTGAGAGTAAAAAATTCCTCCAAAACAAAATATGGCTTGACATGGTATGGCTGTTTGTCCTCATCCATCTATTTGAGATCCTCAAATGGGTTGGATTCAGCCAACACTGGGCCAGCCACTGAAATTGGGGCAGTGGCAGGAGCTGATTGGACACGTGCTGTTGACCATGGCAGCTCAGCTGAAATTGAGTTAGCCATCAACTCAGAATTCCGTAATCCAGTCAAATTGTTTTAATTTTTTATTAATTTTGATTGGCTGCCACCTTGGAAGTGACAACAGAATTTGCTGAGGTTGAGGGTGGGAGTATTGAGCCCCATTTGAAAAATTGAGCCAAATTGGTCGCTGACCTGACATTGGGGGGAGGAGCAGCGGAAATGTCAGAGGCAGAAGCTATAGGGAACTTGAACTTCAAGTGATCAAGCTCAAAGCACAAGTAGAAAATGGCGCGGCCATTCTTGACGCATGCCCAGAATGGTGATCAGGGGTGGATCTGATCACTGTTTGAGGGGGAATTGTGGGGTGGGTGTCATGATGGAATGGACAGATTATCACAAAGGTGCATGGCCCTGCCAAACGATCTGCTCCATTCAGAACCACAAATTACAACAGAGGGTCTGTACTGTAAATGGCTAAACCCTATGTGAGCTCATGGTGGAGGCATTCAATGGAAAGGTGGGAGGGCAACCTGGCAAAATGGACCACCAAAGTGGCCCATCTGGGAGCCAGGTGCAAATGGTAAAAAGAGGCATTTTCATAAAAATTAATGGCAGATTAGATGAGCCATTAAATCAGCCTCAGAATGGAAGCCAAGGTTAAAATACCCCTTAAAGGGGCAGAAATCAATGAAGCTAGCGGGTCTAAACACCGTCATGGCCATCTTAATGATGGCCGCACTTTCAATGAGAAGAGGTTCCCATATTCGACTTTGAGGCCAAAATGCAAATTGCTCTATGGGAGCACCGCCTGGGAACTTGTGAATGAGGGACCTAGTCCTGAGGGGGACATAAAGCCTTGTAGCGTTAGGGGGCTAGTAGAGCCAGCCTAGGCGCGCTTCACCATCAGCCAAAAGACGCCAGATGGCGGTGCACCACCGCCCCAAGCCAGGGCAGCAGGCGTTGATTACATCGACATCAGTAAGATTTAGCTTGATCAAGTGGTCATATTTTGTATTTTTTGAAAAATCCAAATTTGGCTTCAATTTAGTTGTTGAAGAAAAAGGAATATAATAAAGACTATTCTCTTTTTTCCAATCTAAATATTTGGCTCACCTCAATTATATTAGGGATGAAATAACATTGTTAGGATTTACTACTCAATGAACTTTATCTTGAGTGAAGACTTTCCAGTCCAGGAAATAAAACCTATAACTCAGAACCCAGGGACTTACGGTCTCTTGGTCTTAAAAAGAAAAAGGACAAGTGGTCTAAAAACCTCTTTGTCCCAACACCCATTTAACAAATAAAGATAAGATCTTGGGAAGCATCATAGTTGTCTCACATGTACTCCCTTTTTGATTTTCTTAATTTTTTTGTCTTGGATGGTATATATAGTCCCTCTGCATATAAGAACTAATGTCAGTCCTTACTACATAGTTTGTTGTAAGTCAAGTGGAATTTTTTGCTCATGACAGATAGGAATTGATTTCCTTTTCTGAAAGTTTGTTAATTGAGTCTATTGATTACTGTGCTTCTGTCCTGCAATTGTATGCATTTTAATGTTTTTTCAACTAAATATGAATTATGGACAGCTTATCAGCTAAAGCCTATTTATAAATCTTGGTGGTAAGTCTTATGCTAAGCATCAATTTTTATGCCAATGAGGAAGATAAGGATTCTTCCCCATCAAAGAACTTAAATGGGGACCCCTTATTGCATGATATAGCACATTTTGTATGAAAACAAGGCGTTGTTAAAAAAAGCATCATATTTTGAGGTGTTGTTAATGTCCAACTTTTTCAGTACCATGGCCAAGGTTTCATTGAGTCATCTAAGCTCTAAATTGTATATGGAGTGCATAGGGTTTGTACTGTTTTCAGACCTCAATCTGGTCCATCACCTTTCACAAGAAATTGGGGTGATAGAGCTTAATTTATTGTTTGAAACCAAACTTTGGGGAATACATATTTTGAATGCTTGATCTTAGAGAAACTTTATGGTAGCCATAGAGTATAGGCTCTAACTACAATGGCTTTAGTCCACTTAATGAAGTGGTCAATATTGATAATAAAAAACTGCTTTCTGCTTGAGGTACTTGGTAGGAGTACTATAACGTCAATTGACACATTTTTGAAAGAGATTTTATTCTTTACTGGAGAAAAGGAAATTTTCTTCATCAAGGGGCAGAAACTGGCATAAAATATACACAATTTAGGTGCTTGAATAGTAATATCACCTATGGACTCACAGTAAGCTTGTCCTTTTGTGTGCTTATGTGTTTTTAAAATCATCCATGACCTACTTGATTATAGGTCTTCATAAATATCTTGGATCCAATGACTAGAGCTTTATGATAGAAACCCATCTTTCCTGCATAAGCTTCTGTAGTAGACCATCGATTATGTAGGTATCCTTGGAACACTTCTTAAGTACTTGAAAAACCTCTTTATTGTCTAACCAAGTCTTTTAAGGTTTCCCAAGAAGCTACAGAGGTAGTTATTCTCGTGGGCCTCGAAGTGGAAGATTAGAATTGATGACAACCCATCAGCTTGAAGTGTTTGTGTCCTACTTTATACTTTATTGATTTCATATTCTTTTAGTTGAGCAGACCACTGCGCTAAGCTTCTTCTTAGATCTTTCATGCTGCGTAGCCAATGAAAGGGAGGCATGATTAGTGATGACCTTAAGATGTACTCCAAATATAAGGTTGGAAACTATTGATGGCTCTGATCACCGCTGGTAATTTTCATTTGGTCTTGGTTTAGTTGCGTTAGGCTGTAAAAATTTAGAATGATACTCAATTAGAGCGACATACCCATTTTCATCCCAACTTAACAAAGATGTTCTTATGACAATATTGCTGGCGCCTGTAGATAGAATTAAAGCCTTTTTCAGATTAGGGTAATTAAGATAGGACTTTTCATAAGAATCTCTTAAAACTCTTCAAATCTCCTCTTTATCTGTATGTTATTTTAATTTATTTTGTTTTTAAAAAGTGCATTAGCAGGGATGTAGTGTCTAAAAAATTTAGTATGACTGTATTGGTATTTAGCCATACAAAGAAGACCTGTACATCTCTCATACACTTCATTTATCCATTATAGCCATAAACTCTACTTTTTAGCTTATATTGGATCCCTCTTTCACTAAAGTAGTTGCCAAAAGACTCTGCTGTTGTTACAGGAAGGAGTACTTTCTTGGATTCAACCGCAAATTTGATGCTTGGAGGCACATGGGGATTCTCAGAGGTTTTAAAGATTCTCACAAAATGGTCGGCTGAAGACTGTGATTTCATTCAGTAAAGTCAAGACACAAGAGAGATTCAACCCATCGAACATCTGATACATGGCTCACTGGAATTAGCGGGGACGTTACAGAGCCCAAGAGGCATTACAGTTGGCTTGTAGAGGCCTTGGCTACTTATTAACACACTTACCCACAATCCATGGTGAAAACCTGATCTTCCAGTGTCCTATAAGTTAAATACATGGCAGAGAAATTTTCTTAGATGCTCACAGTCTCTTCAAGGCATTATTTATTTGTGGTATGGGATACACATTATTCTTTGTTACTTAATTGAGCTGTTGATAGTCCACGAAGACTCTGTGGCTTCCATTCTTTTAGCATACCAGTAAGAATGTTAACATTTATGGACTATTTATAAGTCTCAGGTGGCTGGCGTCAATAAATTGGTACATCTTTACTCAGATTATTTCCTCTTCAGCTATGGAGAGTCATTATAGCTTTAGTTATGAATGGGACTGCTGTTCCTGTGTCCAATTAGTAGTTCTACTTTAAAGAAACACATAATTTTGAGTCATATATTAAAGATATCCTCATACTTTAAAAAGTTCACAGTTCACGTCGCCTTGTCTGGTCATGACACCCATCCCAAACTTGTCACGCTCTCCTACAGCTTGTATTACATCATTATTGTCAGATTTAGTGAATTTGAAATGAGCCTTGACTTGGCTACTCTTCGCCTGAATTGGTTTTTCACTAGTCCCTAGAACCACCTTAAGTTATTTAGTATAGTTCAAATTTTGAAAGCGTGGTAATACTCTAAGCTCCTTACTGTAGACCTTTAAAGCATAGATTTTGAGATTTTTTAGGATTTAATACTAATTTTCAAAAACAAGGGTCTGGTATTTTCCAAGCACAATAGCGGCGTCCTCATTAACGCTTAGTGATAGACCTTTCATGGTGTCTGCATAAGAAAGATACTTCTTTGACCTTTTGTTCTTCAGGATGTACTCATTAAGGTAAAAATATTGCTCAATTTTAAACATACATGTAAACTGTCCTCATGGACTTTACTTTTTGATATTGACAATGTGGTAACTTGTAGTTGATGAGGCTGACGGCATCTTTCACAAATTTGATGACCCTCCAAAACTAATCAAAATTGTTTTCTTATCAAGAAGTTGTAGTGGTATTTTCAATCATAATGGCAGGGGAAGTCGACACCATTTGTCCAAAATTTAGTGATACTTTAGAGTAGGCCGCTAACTCTAAGGTCATATCTACCAGCGGTCCATACTTAATGTTGTAGTTAATATAAGATCATAACTTGAGCTTATTTATCAGCTTTGAGGACATAAGCTCTACTAGGGCACCAATGTCCAGTACAGCTAGTACCTGTGACCGTTGAATGACCACTTCTACTTTTCCCACATTTTAGCCAAAGGTGCTTCCAGTGGTCAAACCTTCAGTGACTGTTTTTTGTTGGACTCATATTCTTCTGAAATCACTCTTTTGGCTTTTGCTACCTTCCCTTGTTCTGGTTGCTTATTTTATATATTTATTTACTCACTTGACTATATCATAAACTCTTTTGACAATTATGGTAGTCTTTATTCTTGAGCCATGTACCATGAGTTGTCTCCATCCATCCTTCGTTAGCTAAAAATTAAAATGTACCATCACCTCTTTGTGGAATCCAAAAAGGTAGTAGCGGGAATTGCCTTCAATAAACTCTATATTTTCTTCATCTATAGTTTGTAGTTGATTCAGTTCACTAGGGAGCTAGCTCTTCCTTTTTCATTGGGTGCTAACTTGATATAGGTTGGCTGGAAAATCCCTTCAGAACTTTTCTGTTTACATTTGTGATAATGGAACTATCTCAGTTGGATAAGTTAGGTTGGTCATCCAGGTTTTGATTTTGGCTTGTCATTGTATTATTGGCAATGTAGATAGCTTACTTGACGTTGTATCACATTGGTTTATTAGCGTCTTGACTTTACCCTTGTAAGTACACTGCACATACAACGTCGCCTCCTTGCTTTCTTTCAAGGACATGATTGCTTTCAGTGCTAGCATAATAAACTTCAAAAGTGGGGGTGATAATTGTGATTGGAGAAAAACATTACTCACAATTAAACGGTTTAAACTCCGGTTTGGCTAAATATGTGGAGTCTTCAGGTAATATTGAGAATCGTTATTTGTGACCAAATTTTTAACTACTTGCATAAGAAGGCTTATGTTTAAAATATGCTATCCTTAGTGATGTTATATTCTTTTAGAAAGACTTAATCAACCTAAGGCCTTGAGAAACTTGGTTTCAAGATTGCTCTTAGGACCAAATTGCATTTATTGGCTCATGTACCCTTAGATATGAAGGTCCTTTTTCTGTCGCTGGATCCATGGTTGATGTTCTCATACATGTGAAGAAAGCTGACAATTGTCCCTTCACCAGGGGTGTACATTGTATTATATAAAGGCTTAATTCAGTTCCTCAATGAGAGCATCATCTAATACCACTTGAGTTGTTGTGAGGACATTTATATTTCACCTCAAGATACATAATATATGCTAGCTTCTTACAGCGGGGTTTTTTAAACATCATTGTTGTCTCTGTCAATCGCGACCAAGGCAATAGTATGATCAAGCTTCTAGCCTTGTTGAATTATACCTTCAACGTTTATTATATTCCCTTGTTAAAAGTGTCAGACCTGCAATTGCAATTCCATTAATAAGAACTTTGATTTAGTTTGTTTGTGTTAAAAACTTATTAGGTGGCGTACCTTTAGGGAAGGAACATCAAGAGTTATCTGAAAAATGGTCCGCTTGCCTTCTCAGCTTGGACACTTATCAATAAGGCCACTAGTCTGGCCTCAATGTATCCATTTTCAGCAACTGACAAGCGTTCTATTTTCCCTGAGCATTAAAAACTTTACTCCACTATCTCAAATTTAGTATTGTACTATCTCATTAATTAAATTTGTTTCTTGATTAGATTTAGGTGGTGTGCACTTCCCTTTTATTGGGACCAGATGTGGCACTAAGAATTATTAGCAATAAGTTTGTAAGTTTAAGGCAGGAATGCACACCGTCCTTGCAACAGAGAATCTCTCTAAAAGCTACTTTTAAGTGATTATTTAGTAAAAGCGTAATATACTCACAACCAGTATTAATAGTTATGCCTAGGTGAACTCAAGGGATTAACTCTTTCCTTGAGTCAACCCTTTTACTAATCTTAAACCAAAAAATAAGCACAAAATAAAAATTTGGGATATTAAGTCTGTTTTAAAATTATGAATTTGAGGTATTAATAATTTTGGGACACAAGAAGATAGTCAACCGGCCAAGTTTGATATTTCTCAAGGCAACAGGAAAGGAGTCAACCGGACAAGGTATCAAAAATAAGAAGGCTAAAAGCGGTAAATCTAGGATACATGATATCTTTAAATAAATAGTCAATGAAGAATCACTAATGAGAGTAAAAAAATCTTGATACAGAATAATTAATGCTTTTTTAGTTAAAACTTCTTGTATTATATATAGGAATTTGGGATTGTCTTTGATGTGGCGGACTTCTAGCCATTCTTTGTACATGATCTTTCATAAATTTCTACTGAAGCTAATCAAGATGATTTCTTAGAGGAGATTGGATTTTATTTAAATCAGAAGCTGTCACTTTGGATGTAGCTGAAGATTCTGACAATAGATGTTTTGGTGTAGAAATGGCTCCTTTATCATTTCGTTTATCACTTAGGGAATCTTCTTGGGAATTATAGTCAAACTCATCTTCATTATTATCCTGATGTCCAGTAGTTCTACCCTCACGATCCTGTCAAAGAGAGACATAAGCCCAATAAATCAATCATGAACTTGATTGAATACATATCAATGAGCAAATGTCAATGGAATATTCAGAGTTGACTTTGTGAATAAATTGATACAGACCAGAACAAGTGATGCTGAGCTTGTTGGGTCATTTTCCTGTTCAATGATGATAAAATATAGCAAGGTATCCTAATTGAAATATGAGTAATGCAGTTTATCTGGAATCTGATTGTTTAGTTTCTCTAAAGGTCGTGGATATCATTCCTTCCATAGCAAGATCCTTTAACTGAATCATCTCATTTGCTAGAGCTCTCATGGTTAAGTCAGCGGTATCTGGCACAGGGTTGTCAAGAAAAATTTGTACACTACTTGTCAATCTGGGTTCTCACCAATATAAAGCCTGAAAGGAGGACATCTTTATGATTTGGTGATAGCTTATTCTGTAAGCCATAATGCACTAGGAAGGTAATGATTCCAACGATGAGGATCTGAAGTTGGCATCTTTCATAGGATAGAAACTAAAGTCCCAGTAGCACGCCAGATTGCTCCATAAGATAAAGGATTATAAGAAGCAACAAAATGATGACTTTTATTGAATAGCGAGGTCAGCTTCTGGACTACCATTATTATGAATTTGAGACCATTTTTCCAATATCAAAACTTTAGGGCACCCATGCTGGGTGAAAACGTGTTGGAATAAAAACATCACCGTAGCTTTTAGAAGTGGCAACTGGCACTGAAATGGCTTCCACCCATCTAGTTAAATGGTCTATGGCCAACAGTATGTACTTATGGCCGAATATAGCCCTGTCAGTAAAGGCCTTACTACATCTATACTAAATCATGTGGAAAGGTTGAGAAGGGGCAACAATTTGATGTTGATATCGAGGTCCAGACCAATCCTGGTTTCAAAAAACAGGTCATGCCTCTAGGACTTCATGGATGGTTTCTAACAACCTATCCCAATATTATCAAGCCTTCAGCCATTTGTAAGTTTTCCTAACGGCACCATAGCCAATTGCATTATGTACTTCCATAATTACATCCGTTCAAGAAGAGGGTCAGATATAAGGGATACATTTACCATTAATAAGTTTATAAGATAATTTTCCTTGAATATGAGTGTTCTCAGTTTTCTTACATAGTTCATTTTATACCTCTTTAGTCTTAAGAGTACAACTTTATGGTCCTCCAATAAGATCATAAATTCCATCTTCTTCAGGAGTAAGCACAGCCAAGACTGACATCCTGTATATACCATGTGCTTTTTGATGAATAGTACTGGTTTGGTGTTCATTAGAGAAATCATGATCCTAGAAAGAAGGTCTTAGTATTCTAATCATCTATTGGGGTCCTTTATTTATTGTAGCAACCGTAAAGAAGCATGATTGACAACCACTTTAAAATGAGTTCCATACAGGTAGGGATGTAATTGTTTTATAGCTAACAGGACATCCAGGCACTCACACTTGTCCATGCTATAATTTCTCTCCGCCTTACTTAAAGTCTTACTGTAGAGGTGACTAAATGATCTACTGTATCATCATCATGTTGAGCAAGGTTGCTTCAATTGCGACGTCACTGGAATCAGTAAGCAACAAAAAAGGCTGATTAAACTGAGGATATATTAGAATGGGTTGAGTACATAAGGCAGTCTGAAGCAAATTGAAAGTTTGTTCTTGTTTAAGCTTTCAATCAAACTGTACTGATTTGGTTAATAAATAAGTTAAGAGGTTTGATAATAAGCAAATCTAGGGATAAAAAGTTGGCAGATCCAAACATCCCTAAAAAACTGGTATATCTCTTAAACTAGCAATCTGGGATACTTCTAGATCACGCCAATCTTTCTACAGAGAGGTCAAATTCTTTTCTTTGATACATGTTGCCCAAAAATTCCATTTTTTGTTTTGAAAAATTAATACTGTTGGTTTCAACTTCAGTGAGGCTTTCTGAAGTCATTTTTAATAGTTTTTAAAGATGACCCATATTAGATGTAATTGTCTTTAATACAGTTATGTTGTTGAGAAAGAATAAAACTCAAGAAAATTAAAAATCATCTAAAATACCATCCATTGCTTGTTTGAAGGTATCTGGAGTGTTACAAAACATCTGCGGCATTCTAGTGGGATTGAAAAATACTTCATTGGCAATTAAAGCACATATAGGTCAGTCTTTGGGTGCCAGTTCTATTTTTCCAATATTTATTTCTAGATCCATGGCTGAAAATTATTATGAGCCAGCAAGTAACTGAATAAAATCATCAATCTAATGAAGGGGATAACTATCCTTCTTAGTAACAGCATTCAAGTGTTGGTAATCCATCACCACTCTATGGCTAACATTCTTTTTTCAGACTAATAAAAGGGGAGAAGCCCAGAGACTATGAGATGGAACCAAAAACCATAAGACAATAGTTGTTCAAGTCCAATTGTCACTTGAACCTCTTTAACCTTACTCTTTTGAAACAGTTGGGCATGTAATGGGAATGCATCACCAGTCTCTACATCATTGATACACCATCCATTTTACTAAAAAAGTATGCAGGTTTAAAAAAAGAACAGACTACCCTATAATAATTAGTCTAATTCTTTACACTAATCATTAGTTAGTACAGGGTCAATGGAAGGGTTGATGTGGCCAATGGTAGGGGGCTGCAAAGATCTTTATATTTCGTTATTCCCCAAAAACTTTGACTATCTTCTACTTTGTCAACAGCCATTGCAAACAAAAGCAATTGAGTTATTCAGTCCAATATTCATTGGTGTGTCCGTTAAGTTTGCAAATAAAACCAAAATAGAACTAGCATATGTGTCAGTATTCCTATCCAAATTGAAATTTCAGATGAATCAGATGACAGGAATTAAACCTGAACCGTAAAAATAGCTGAAACAATTATTGGAGATACTCCTTGATTAATTTCAAGCCCTTTTGACATTGAGGACAATCCAAACCTAATGTGGTCAAATATTACTTGCCCAAAACACCCTATTGGGGTTTAAAACCAATCTATCTGGCAAATGAATCCCATTAGACAGAAATGAACGACCTACCGCAGAATACCTGATTAATAATGAGAATAGATCTTAGCTTGGTACGCATGGTTACTAACTAAGAAAAACTCCCAATGAATGATGTTGCAAAGAAATAAATGTTACTATCTTTTTGCCACTTCTAAGTTAAATTTACCTACCCTATTTATCTAGGAAGATATAAGTGTTAAATTTTATGACTTTAGGAACTTTAACCTGAAGAAAGACTTTATGGCCAAGGAAAGCAAAAACATATAACCAAGCACTTAGGAACTTCAGGTCTCCTGGCCTATAAAAATAAATGGTACAAATGGTCTAAAAACCCTTAGTTCTGACAATATGCAGGGCCTAAAATCCCTAAACAAGTCAGCACTTCTCTTACTGAAGGGTTTTACTGTTTCTGAATTTCTAGTAGCTTCCCAGGGGGTATAATAACATGAATTTGATGTCCACAATAATTTAAGATTTGGGCGTTTTTCCATTGCATTAGGTGGATAGAAAGCATATCTTAATATCCATCTAAAGATTTAGGAGACTGTCAGATCCAAGACCCATGCACAAGATACTCTACTCAAATGATTTTATTTTATTTTTCAAGTAGACATGATTGAGCTCAAATTTCGGTTTTATTATGTGGAATTCAAAAATTATTGGCACCCAATGTTCAAGAATTGAAAAAATCCTCTAGCATAATTGATAAGAGCTGCTTGATCCCTTAAAAACCTGGGTACCAATCAAAAAAAGAGTGTAATTTAAATATCTAAAGCAACAGAAGAGGTTGTTATCAATAACTTTCCAAATCATATAGGTAAGGATGAGTTCGCTCCAATAGCTTAAGTGCAGAGAGGACCAGTAGTCCCACACTCCATATAGTGAGGCGCATTTGGAGCCATCTTAATCCGCTTCATAAGTTTAAAATATATGACATTAACAGGTGAGCCACTATCCACAATATCTAGGACTGGAATCTTCTGAACCATCATAGCTACCTGAGTCACTATGCTACCAAATTGTGGGGGCAGTGAGGAACATAGGTGTCTCATTGACCAAGGAATAAAAAAAAGTAGAATCTTTATTATCATTTTGAAGACACAATCACCTCTTTCAATTTTGATTAATTAACTTGTTCAACATCATTAGGTGAAATAGGCTTATGTTGAGGCTTAGTGTTACTGACAAAAAGAAGAGCCTCACCCTTCATGTTGACCCTTCTTTTCCCTCCATATCTGTACGTCGTTTCCAACAATTTCATGCCTTATGAAGGGTTCCATTAAATAGGTACACCGCTCTCCTAATTTGACTCTACTGCATGTACTCTGTTAGGTTAGAAGTAAAAATTGTTTGCGATTCCATGCCAACAGTAGGATTTTGATAAGAGCTTCCTTAATATCCCAGATACTCTTGAAAGAAGTTTTAGGCCAATCATGTGGAGTTGAACTTCAGTACATGGTTAAGGCTGAGATTCTGCTGTGATGGCATCACCCAAAATAAATCTTTTAATTATCAAAGGTTGAGCGTTGGAATAGAAATGAATAGCAAAGTATGAGAGACTTTCTCCCTTGTTCAACTGGAAGCCCATGAAAACCTGCTTCTGATTTGGAAGGGTCTAGCACTTATAAATTCTTTAATTAGAGCTGTTTAACTTGACTCTAAAAAGACATTTCAGAAGATGAGAGGCCAATATCTCTCTTGTAGCACTACTTAAACAGAATGAATATGTTTGACTTTTTGATGGTCAGTTGCTTCTTCTATTGCACTCTTATAGGCGAGAAAAAAATGAATCAATACTTCAATGACTTGAGAAATTTTTTCTTTAAAACTAGTTTTGAAAGAAGAAGCTACTGTAGTCAATAAGGTAGTAATGCCAGCGACCACACTAGTGACAGATGATTCAATGTCAGTTTAAGTCAGTAAGTTGATAAGATGATTTGTCTTCAGATATTCTATAATTCTTCTTGAGCTTTTCTCAAACTTGCTTTAAGGAGAATACTGAACCCTTTGAGTGAGATGCTCTTTCAAAACTTAATCTCAATTTGATAGGCTCATAATTGATCTTCACTTTGGCTTACTTGGTCATAAAGGCATTTACAGTTGTCATAAAATCAGCTTAGATGTCCTCAACAACTTCAGTAAATGCAGCAAAATTATCCAATTCTGAAGACAAGGCGCTTAAAATAAGTCAAAGGTCAAAGGGGCTCCCATTGAGGTGGACCTTGCATCCAATAGCAACCTTATCCAGTTGAGACTTCAAGGTAGCTATAACTTTGGATTTATCCTATTGCCATGAATCATCATCTCCAGATGCAAAGATAGCTGGATTTGGGGGTCCTGAAGGTCCTTGTCTCCCATCTGAACCAGAAGGACCACAGGCCCTTTGGCCTAGGAGGTCATTCTGTGACATCTTGTTGGGTCAGTTCCTGTCTTCCATGCCAAAGATCATAACGTGACTTTAATTTTATTAATTCTCTGAGCCCAACTAACATTGCGTTCTTGGAATTGTTAATTAAATTGATTATCAAGATACCCAGGGATTTCAATATTTATAAAGGCAAGTTGCATTTGAGCTTCATTTATCAACCATCAGGTTTCCAAAATGGCGTCTCTATTGTAACAAACATACGCTGAAGCAGTATTATAAAAGTTTACCACTGTCAAGTGTAATATGTGAGACATTCTTAGTTGCCTGTTTGGCACGGAATGATGTATCCAAGGACCTGAAGAAGATGATGCAATGCAAGTTAAACAAAATGATGAAGAAAGCGATCAGTACCATTTGCCAATTCACTTGCCAGTGATTGGTTTAATTTATATAATAAGCGCATTGTAGAGGGTACTTTTTAAGCCCAGGACGAAGAGAAAAATTTCCTTAAAATTTCATATACTAATTACTGAATTATATCTCTAATATTTTTGAGATGAAATCAATACTGACGCTGTTCAACATTAGTAATAATTGGTTTCAACGTATCCTGGAACTCCAATGGTTGAGGCTGCAGAGGAGATACTTTATAGATAAATGTAGTGACTCAGTTAGTAACACTTCTTGCAAAATCAAAGTTATCATTTTGAATGTTATTATTCTCCATGGCGTGTTTTAGACGTTTTCACTTTAAAAGCTTATAGCTCTATGTAGTGAGCACCATTATTTTTCTTGGGACATGGGAAAAATGTCAACTGGCCAAGTTTGATATCTTTTAAGGCAACGGAAAAGTAGTCACTCAGCCAAGGAATTAAAATAAGAAGGCTCAAAGCTGTCAATCCAGAAGACAGGATATTCTTCATAAGTAGTTATTGAAGAATCACTTAATGAGAGTAATTGAAAAGATCTTGATAAAAGAATAATTAATGTTTATTTTAGTTAAAAAATTTATTTTATATCAATTTGGGATTGACTTTGATGGGGTGGACTTCCTTGTACTCTTTGTAAAAGATTTATTATAAATTTCTGAAGGAATGCTAATCAAGATGATTTCCTAGAGGATCTTGGAGTTTTCCCTTTACATCAGAAGCTGTTTGTTGGGATCTTTGCCCATATTTCCAGCTGACTAGATTACCAGGGTAGCTAGGGGATGATTCCCTATAGCGAAGTGATATGGTTTATTGGTTGACCCTGATTTTAGGGTAAAAATGTTCAGGGGGATTTTAGATAATTTTCCTGGGACTGATCTGTTAGGGATTAATCCAGTTGAATGGCTAAGATCTCATCAGGCAGAGTTTTCCTATAAAATAGGGGCATCTGATAGTTATTTGATGATTAACTATCAGGTGTACTTATTAAATCGGTCAGGTTTTATCACCAACTGATTGAGAATTTAAGGATCAAGTTATGGGGCGAGTGATGTTGCCTGAAACAAGTGAATCAATTAATTGGCTTGTGACTGGCCTTAATGGGTAATAAGTCCCATTACCTAAGCAGGTCTCTTGCCAAATATGGTTGGTTCACTGGGATTGAGAGGAAAAATTTAGGGACACATTTTCTGACTCTTTATGTTTTAGGTCTTAAGGATGTCTAATGATGAAATCCTAACCATGATGGGTAGACCATCGAAGATGAGACTATGATGGGTAATTCAACAGCACTGGCTGCCGTTTCATCAATGAGGTGCCAACCAAGGGTTGGGCGCCGAATTCTGACTATAAATTCCCCTAAGAATTCACTTAATAAACACACTTTACAGGACACTTTACTATTCTATTCTTCTTCAAGGGATTATTGCTGTGTGCTTTAGTTGGGAGACTCTTTAGGATAAAGCGTGAGGATCTGAGCGTGGATCCAGAGAAGAGATGCTGAGTTGAATTGGGGATTTCTGCTGATTGTGTGTCACCGGAGAGAGAAGCCATAAACAAGGATCTGAGAGTGGGTTAAGTTAGGCGGTATAAGGGAATAAATCCCTATTGAGGACATCTTAAGTATCTTGAGATGAAATACTGGTCAAGCGTTGGACCCAATACTAGTGCTTTATTCAACTATGGTAATAGTTTTCATGCTATTAACAATTGATTATATATTACTATCAGACAAAGCGAAGAATTGCACAACACCAAACCTTTGCATTGAATTAACTTAAGGGTTATCAGCTGTGAAATTTAGGAACCCATAAATTTTAATACAGTCACTTCTGAGGTAGCCAAAGATTCTGAATTTAAGGTTTTGGTTCAGAAATGACTCCTTTAATTAATTTATCAATGAGGTGATCTTCTAAGAAGGTAAAGTCAATATCAACTCCATTATTTTTTCAGGTGTTTGGCAAATACCTCACAACAAAAATTGGAAGTGATAGGAATAATTGGGATAAATTAACTTCTAGTTAGTGAATAATAAGATAAAATATACTAAGAAATTATAAGTCAATCTGTACAAATTAATCTTCTTTGAAAAGTCACTTTGTTGCTATGACTAGCGTTCTCAATGTTCTTACTTTTCTCTAAACATCTGTGGTATCCTTTTTGTGACTCTTAAAACTGATTAGTGTTATCCATTTATGTGTTCTTGTTTTATTACAATTGTCTTTTAAATGTACTGTACTACAATTATCAGGATCAGAGGTACTGAGGCCCTTTATACGTTATAGTTTTCTGATCTCGAGTTAAAATATGTTATTAATTCTTTGGCTTTGAGTTCTTTATCAATTTATTTGGTGTTATTTCAACTTATCATTAATTTCAGACTCATATATTTTTTAATCTGACATCAACCAGATCATTTGATAGTTTGACTTCCTCTAAGTACTTGTTCAAATGAGTTGAATTACCATTCCTAAAGATCTTTGGGTCATCTCCAAGTCTATATTATCCCTCAGGATGGCTTGTTTCCTAGGAGAAAAGTTACTTATGCTATTTGTAGTGTGCCTTTAGTCATACAATTGGATGTTTGATTATTTAAGTAGAATGTCTCAGTGGCAAATAGCTTAAACATTAATAATAATGCTCAGTCTGATTCTAAGAGGAATTGTTTAGATTGGAGTAATACTTCAACTCCAAACCCCCGGCGGAATATCTCTGATTGAGTTAACAAGGTTACATCAAACCACCAGCAAGATAAGTCAACTGAAGGGGAAATTTTCCTCCACATCAGCTTAATTTTAGTGCTCTCTCCAAGAGAAAACTACCCCCTTTTATAGACCTTAACAGGGTTCCGGGGTGAAAATCTTTTAGCCTCTAATCAGCCCTTAGAACATCTGGTAATCATCTGGGGATAAATATTTCTAAGGTTACTAATTGGATCAAATACTACACTATTACATCATGGTTTTATCATACCTGCTTATGACTCAACACTGAAAATAAGCCCTATTGAGGCAAAAAGATTATCAAAAGTTCCGATAGGTTGAAGCATCATTTAGCCAAATTGAGTTTCCCTCTGTTTTTTATGAATTTTCACGCATCTCATTATCAGCCTCTGAGTACCCTACATAATAAGAGGCATCAATTTAATAAATATTACTTGTTTTGCTGAACTAAAGGGACAATTTTCCTTAATTTTAAATTTTTTAGATTTCATATATTTTGATCTATTTTTCTCCCAAGATCTTAACAGCTATTGAGAGTTTTGATACTTCTGCATTTGGTGCCTTGTTGAAATCCTAAAACAAAAGCATCTACGAGCACCAAGGTGCCAGGATCCCAACACCTTTAAACTGTGTTCAAAGTTAAATAGCTCATTGGCATCATAGCTTGGTAGTTCACAAGTTTTTGTGTTTATGCTTGGTACTTTTGTAGGAGTACAGAATACATCTATAATATAACCTATAGTTGAAAGTAGGCTTTTAGTTATATATAGATTTACTAAGACTTTGTAGTATTTAAAGTATCCATATAGGTTTAGTATTCATGAGTTTGTCATGTTAGATTAGATTTCTAAAATATCATCATACTTTATATGTGATAAAATGTGTTTTAATCATAGGGTAATTGCCACTTTGTTGAAAGAATACTTGGTTAAGATCTTCTTTCAAATTGACAGTTACTTTTTTATATACACTCTGGGCTTTCATAGAGTCCAATGGAGCAAAGGTATTGGTAAATAGCAGCACTTTGGACTTTTAGTTCAATTGGAATTATATCTAGAAACTTCAGAAAGGTTGTGCAATGGGCCGTTGACATTACAAGTTAGTGTTTAATAGTCTTAATATAAAAGAGTGATGGTTGTCTGCCATTGTAAATAGTAAGAAAATATTTTAAAGAGTTTACACTGGTTTGAGCAAAGTAATTAGTATTTATTTTTTAGTACTAGATGGTCCCAAAAAATGATTAGCATTTAACTTATTGATATAACTTTTTTTGGCATGGGGAAAGTATATTTGTTAGTAAATTAATGATACAAGAATACACTGTAGTGGGTGCAAGAAAATGTTATCAAATTAGTAATATATATAATGCTTGTATGAGGCCAAGATGTCAATCAAAAACATCTATATGAGATATTAATTAGGTTTTAACATAAACATATGTGGATTGTTCTTATATGTGACCAAACCATTTATCAAAAATTATAAAAGAGTTTAGGTTGAACTTGAATAACACAATTTGACCTAATTCAGGCGTTCCATCAGATTATCTTTAAAATAACAGGATAAAGTGTGTTTAGATACACCTGCTATACTCTAAATGTCAATTGGTGTTAAGCTAAGTAATTATTTTAAAATGACTCATAGTGTTAATGATTAAATCCCTTGTGAAATATTGGTCCAGTGATGTGCAAATTATATAAAGGATGTAATACTCATTCCATTCTTATAAGAATATCCGGTTTGCAAACTATATACTGGAAAAGCTTTTTATAAAAACATGACTGTGACTTAAGTTAATTGCAAGGCCAAAAATATAACTATGAGGGTGGTCTGAAAATCCTTGGCTTTGATTATAGTAACACTTCAATTAGTAAGCTTTTCCCCTTAGGTTATTATGCCTATCACAAAAGTATGTATAAAATTGCAATTCCAACATAACGTAGTTTTTTGTATATGCTATTTATAGTAACATCTAAGTTTTTTCTTATTTAATGGATAAACTTTTTCTTGAAGTGATATTATTTTTGCCAAAGTAAGTCTGATGTTAGATAAAATTTATTTTAAAATTTTTATTTAGTTTATGTGGAATCATCTTCTTCAATTTTTAACAACAAAAAATGGGCTGCTGGGTCTTTAATGTGGCCAAACCAGCCTTGACGATGATCCACATGAGGGATGCCCATAAAGTGTAATAGCATTATAATCACTAAAGAATAAATAATTAGATGGCTAACGGATTAAAGTTCATAAAATTAAAGTGAATGTGGGCATTTCAGAGGAGTATATTTTTTCTTGGAAAAATTGCATATGAAGAAGCTTTATGCAAGATTAGTGATACACATGCTAACAACAGATCAAAAACGCATTTTTATGAAATGCTTTGAACAGTGATTGATATTTTTTACATAAAAAATTAACCTTTTACAAGAAGCTATCTTTATGGAAGAAACTTGGATTCATCATTGCACAATATGTTATAAAAGCAGTCAATGCAACAGAAAGAAGCTGGCTGTTAGTGCTAAAATAAAAAGATTGGTCACATCATCTGAAAAGTCATGGAATTGACGTTTTATATGAAATGCATTATGCAATTAAGTACCCTTGAAAAAGGGTTTAACTATAAAAAAGAATACTAATCTAATTTTTTAATTTACGGAAAATTTAGGCTAGGACCCAATTTAGATTGGATCATTTTTTATTAAATAATGAACCCTCCCACAAAAGGTTTTGGCAATGGGAAGTTTTAGAGCTGAGATATGAATTTCTAAATCATCCACCCTGTTCTCCAGATCTGGCTCCCTATAACTTTCATCTCTTTATAGAATTCAAGCATCTACTCTCAGGAAAATTATTTTCTTCTAGTAAAGAGGTTATTGAAGCTTTTCAGAATTATTATTGCAGACCTTCCAGATAATCACTACATAGATTGGTTATTGGCATTGTGGAATCACTGGAACATATTTAAAAGACTTAAGAGATATAAATTATAAATAAATAATTATGAATCTGTTTTTACCAGCTGAGTTTCTTTCAGATCACTCTTTTATGCTGCTCATAAGTTTAGATACAAATATCTTTTTACATACATCATAAGATATAAAAGCTATATAATAAGAAAAGTTTAATTAGTAAGGAGTGTCCTGGGACAATGTATCAAAGTTAAAAGGATCTTGACTAGAGTAAAAAAAGTTTAAAGGATCTCTTGCTCCTTTATTATAACACTGATACATAGATGATTTGTACCCTTGTTTTGGGAAAGCTAGTAAGACTAACAAAATTACCTATAGAGCTTCTTCTCAGCTCTTATTTTTGTCAGACTTAGAAGAAAATTAAGTACTAACATATATGCCTCTAACATGATAGTATGACTTGAAAAATTCAGCAATTTTTTATTATAAGACTTTTCATTAGTAAAAATATAATTTACTTTGAATAGTTGCTCTTCCCCATATAATTGACATTTTGTTTGTTATATATTATAGACAAATTCTATTTTACTAATACTAGGGGACACAATTTTTACAAAAATCTCAAAATTGACAAAAAACATCTCTATAATAATCCTTTTGTTTTTATATGAGTTGTCAACCTGAATTTAAGATAACTTGCCTTATTTGATGAACAGAGATTCTGTTATAACATAAACTCTTCCAAGATTTCTAAATAACTAATAATAGAGCACCATATTTATCTGTTTTGTTCATTGTAATTTGAGGGAATTAACAGATAAATAAAAAGTTTGACAAACTAAAAGCAGGAGATTGTCTATATAAAACTTGCTTTAGAACTTTTGAAAGATTTATAGAATTATAAGTTTTGGAATTTTGATTATATAATCTGTATTAAATCATATATCATTAGTGATTTAAAGTTAACCTTATGCATAAACAACATTTTTGGTTCAACAATGTCTATAATAGTAAAAACTATAACCATTATATACAACATAGCTTAATTTTTTTACTATTTTATTGTATATTTAAAGTTTTCTTCTAGAAAATGTAAGAAGAGATCTTTTTTATTAATAATAGATCTTAACCCAAGAAAGGGGATCATCAATGGTTTCTTATCTGCAGGTGCCAAAATAAAAACCAAGAAAAACATTCCCAACATGGTGCTACAGCGGCAAACCTAAGCAGCTATGTCAAATAGGGAGGGGGATCATGGGACCACAGTCTGATGGCTGTTGTTTTATATAGCGCATCATGATGGACAGTATGAGATAGGGGCTTCAGTGGTAAGGGGAAGGAGGAGAAGGCAAGAAAAGCGTTCTTATTGATAAAAATTCATAAATCTTTTATAGCTATACATTTGAATTCCCATACTCTCTGTTTATCTTAGAGTAACTTATTAATCTAGGGTTACTAAACAGCTCTTTTTATAAATAGTTTTTGGATGAAATTTTTTGGTTATCTTTTTTAATGTTATATTTTCTTATATGTAAACTTATAACACTGGTGGGTTTTAATAACTATAACTATTTACTTTCTTAATAGAAATTACTTTGAGGCTATCATTAATCCTTAAAACAAACATTGTCCACATTATGATGCTGGAGGTGAGCCAATCTCTTTCTGCTAAGCATCACTTTTCGAAAATCAATTCAGCCTGAAATTTAGCTCCACTAAAGAGATTTACGAAAACTATTAGCAAATATGGCGGGAAACCCCGCAAAAGAACCCGCAGGCTATGTTAAACGAGCCAGCACCACCCCCAAACGAAGCAACCCTCAGTTACCCACCTCAGGGTCAACCAGAATCACCCGCTCTCAAGCAGCAGCCATGAAAGCAGGCACCACCCCCCAACCTGGAGCTACTCCAACTAGCGCCAGTTCACCTGATCGCACTTCTGCAACCTGCACGCCTAACAGCTCTGTGTGCGCTGCCTCCCACCAACCCGCTGGGCCCCCTCCAACCAAGGAGGCCATCACCCACGCTGTTTTAATGGCGTCTGCTCAGTTGAATGCAACTCAGCCCATCCAGACATTCACCTCCCCCATTGTGTCAGCTAATTCAGCCCCATCTATTATTGCTGACGCCATGTTTCTGGCTCCCTCCATGAGGGGCGATACCCAGCTACCTGGCCCCCAAATCCTCAGATGTAAGGTTGGATTAGCCGCACATTCTGGTTCACTAAGCACCAAATTGGGACAATCTACTCTTCCCAATGAGGATTCAAATGGTTCGGATTTTGGAACTTCACACCAGTTCCAATCTCACCCGTCCCATTTAAACCCCATAATCGGCACTTCTCAAGTCGGCACTTTATCTCAATATGCTGAAAACGACCAATTCACCAATCAGCCAATGAGTTTTGCCCACGAAATCACAGCAAATACTCAGGCTGAATTTACCCAAATAGATTGGGATGGTGATGAAACATCGCCCTCCTCCCAATTGACTGGAGTTAATTCCAATCTGGATGGGACTCCCCAATTTAGTGAGGCCCAACAATCACCTGGCCCCCAAACCCTCAGATGTAAGGTTGGATTAGCCGCACATTCTGGTTCACTAAGCACCAAATTGGGACAATCTACTCTTCCCAATGGGGATTTAAATGGTTCAGATTTTGGAACTTCACACCAGTTCCAATCTCACCCGTCCCATTTAAACCCCATAATCGGCACTTCTCAAGTCAGCACTTTATCTCAATATGCTGAAAACGACCAATTCACCAATCATCCAGTGAGTTTTGCCCAAGAAATCACAGCAAATACTCGGGCTGAAATTACCCAAATAGATTGGGATGGTGATGAAACATCTCCCTCCTCCCAACTGGCTGGAGTTAATTCCAATCTGGATGGGCCTCCCCAATTTAGCGAGGCCCAACAAACCGCCCCTCAATTTAATATGACGCCAGCAACTGCTGTAACATTCCAGAAACAAGGGAACTCCGCAAACTTGTCCAAACCACTAGCTCACACTCAACCTGCAATTGCAGCCCAAAGCAAACACAAACGTACCAAAGGAGCCACTGGGGCGTGGAAAAAACCTCTGGCACCAACGCTACCCAAAGCTGATCCCCGTGAAGTGGCGTTTATTGCTGATGTTAAGAAGAAATGGGCCGAAACTAGAGCGCAAAAAGCTCTACCTCGCTCAACCCTCTCCCACGCAATTCGCCTTTATTATGGGCATAACCCTGTTGAATTCTATACAGAGGATTACTTCTCATACTTTGCAGCGATTGCGGAGACATTCCCTGTTAACACCACCATCCATGAATCAGTGGAGGGCCACTACATCGATGTGGGCTTCACTGAAGCTGCCCTTGCTGACCATGCTGCCACCCTCCAGGTCATTATTCCACGCGGATCTCTTCGCATCTCCCGCACACGCTCTCACCTGGAGAAACTTCATGGGTTACTTTTTCCAACCTACCAACGACTGTTGATCCTGAGTCTTTTAAACTGGCACTCCATCGTGGTTTAATGGAGTTTGGGTCTGTTCTTTCAGTGGACTTTAGCGTCCCCTCTTACTATGCTCCCACTCAAAGAGCTCGCACTGCTAGGGCGTCGTTCATCCCCTCCCCCACTGTATCCCGCAACATTGAGGTTATTCCTCATGTGGCGGTAGTTGGGGCATGTCCTGAGATCTTCTTTGTCGACCCTGATCTGGCGCGCCCCCGGTGTTCATGGTGTAACGCCCTTGGACACTTGTATGGTGGGTGCACAGCTCGAAAACAAGCCCTCTTAGCCACCACCCAGGGGCCTAAACCAGGCCAAAAACGATCCCACGTGGCTGCAGCAGCAATTCCACAACCCACACAATGGGTTCCCGTTCAAGACCTGTCCCCTGAGGCCTTACGCCTAGCAGTTGAAACAGCTAACCCCACTATTGGTATGGGATACCTTCGCGCTCATGCCTCCCTTCCAATGGGCACCCCCTCCAATCTCCCAGAGTCAACTCCCTCTCTCACCAAGCGCAAGGCATCTCCCACAGGGTGCCCCTCGTCAGCCACCCCCACTCAGGGCTCCGCGGCACCCCCACCAACCTCCACCAGCGATTTATCGCATCAACCCTCAGCTCCCAATGGAGCTATGCCCACCAGCATGGACTGGCAACTCACGGCCTGCGGTAGAAGTGCCACCTCAAAGAGTCCTACCCCAACCCCACAGTCCATTTCGCGCGGATCCTTTGCAGTGTTGGAGGAAGTGAATATGGACTCAGACTCATCAAATGGGGACACCGCGGAGGTCACCATTGAGCACCCTCAGGTCCTTCCCCTGCAACGGAGCGGGGGCAGCATCCTAGGCTGGCTTACTGGGTCCTCCGCCCCCCACCCTCTCCTTCCCCTCAGAGCCCTCGACGCTCCTCACGGATTGCAGCTAATAGTCAAGATAAAGGACTCAAAACTAGCCGCCTCACAGCAGCAGGTTTAAGCGCTGGAAACCCCCCAGGACATGGAGGGGAACAGCTATGAGTCCCCATGGCAGCACCCTGGCCCTGCAATCCATCAACGCAAATGGGTTGCTGGACTTTAAGCGGAGAGCCCGCCTCCTCTGAAACTTCAGGTCAGCACAAATTGACATCGCTGCTGTCCAGGAGCCCCATATCCTCCCCCACGAACAATCTGCATGGAATGAACAGTTTGGAGGCAACTCCTTCTGGACAAACCATGCCGCCCTTATTGTTTTGAATCCCCGGGTTAAAACCCATTCTTTTTCACAATATCTAGGTGGCCGCCTCATACTGGCCAAACTCACCACTCCTGACTTCTCCTTCTTCGCTGCAAGCATCTACCTGCCTAATGCAGGTCAGGAGCAAAATCGGCTCTTGGAAGAGCTCCTCCAACTCAATCTCCCACGGAATACAGTCCTCTTAGGAGATTTCAACACAACCATAAGTCGCGTCCGTGACTCTTACCCCCTGCAGCAAAGGAACGCCCTGGATCAAGTCGCCTCCAGGATTTCCTTCGCCTGAGTGGCTTTATAGATGCGCTTCCACCCTCCGCGTCTGGCCTAGGTTGCATGACTAGGATCCAGTATGATGGAGGAGCTTTCCAGTCAGCGTCACGCATAGATATGGCACTGATTGGCCCCCTGCTAATTGGCCGCGTCTCCTCTCCCATCTCTCGTGACAACCATCTGAGTGATCACAGGTCACTCACCGTTGTCCTCACCACCACACTTAGACCGTCGCGTAGTTTCTGGCCTAAGGTTGCCCCAGCTCTTCTCAACAACCCCTTCACTAAGGAGAAGCTGTCTATGACCATCCGGGAGACTCTCACCTCCCCCCCACCCCACCTGCTTGACCACAAGGCTAAATGGGCGGTGACCAAGGAGGGCATCACCCGCGTTGAATACAACTGTGCCAAAGCCCAGATGACTGCAGCTCGCGCCAGAGTCAAAAGGGCGGAAGCCAGAATCAGACATCTAGAGCGAAACTGCCAGCCTTCGCCCTCTCCCAGATGGTTGGAAGACTGGGAAGCGGCGCAGGAAGCACTCCGCTTGGAGCTCACACTGCAGGAAGAACGGGCAGCAAACTTTACAACATCTCGTTACTATGCTCAATGGGAACGCCCCACCCGCTTCTTCTTTCAGAAACAGAAAGCCCGGTCAACAGCGCAGGATATTACTGCACTGAAGATTGGCACTACAACCACTTCAGACAAGGAGGAAATCACGCAGGAACTACACCGCTTCTACTCCAGCCTCTTCCATGCCACCCAGGTGGACCCATCGGACATCCAAGACTTCCTGTGGCGGGCTCCAGAGCCGCCCATTGACCCACGGGCTGATGAGGCTCTACTGGCGCCTATTTCCATCCAGGAGGTGATGGAAACCCTTCTGAAATCCCCACGGCTTAAAGCCCCAGGCCCAGACGGAATACCCTTTGAGGTGTACCTTCTGGAACCTGCAGTGATAGCCAGAAACCTCCGCGACCTCTTCGCTGCACTCTTGGTGAATGGCGAGGTCCTCCCCGACTCCAGAGGCTCAATCACGACCCTCATTCATAAGAAGTCAGACCGTGAGAACCTGGCGAACTGGCGCCCCATAGCGTTGATCAACACAGACCACAAGCTCTTCACGAAGCTTCTGGCCAACCGCATCACCAAATGGGTGTCACCTCGCCTCTCCCCATCCCAGTACGGTTTTATTCCGGGGAGGTCGTTATGGGACAACTATAATGACCTTCACGTGACTTTGACTGCTAACTCTCGTAAGGTGAATGGCTTTGTGGCTCTCCTGGATATGGAGAAAGCATATGATCGGGTAGCCTGGAAGTATATTGATGCTTCCCTGGCCCGCTTCCATCTACCACCCGAAGCTAGGCGCTGGATATCAGCGCTCTATGACCAGCTCCACACCAGAGTCCTGGCGCCAATGGGTTTACAGTGGCAGTACCAGTTGGACAAGGTCTCCGGCAAGGGGACCCCTGAGCCCTATCCTTTTTAACATCACCCTTGACCCCCTCTTGGCCTCCTTACAGGACAAGCTAACAGGGATTCTGGTCCCAGGTAAAGCCCCACACGCACCATGGCATTTGCAGATGACACTGCCATTGCATTTGGCTGCCCTGGGGATGTTGCCCTCGCTGCTGTGACCATTGAGAGGTACACCAAGGCGTCCAACGCCATGGTCAACACCTCCAAGACAACAGTTGTGCAGGTCGGCTCCCCCACCTTCCCCCACCATTTGGTATTGAACCTGAGCGCGGTACCTTCCGTCACCTGGGCGTTCTCACCAACCAACAAGGAGTTGCGCTAAAAGACAATGAGGACTTGCTACTTGCAGCAATTAACTCCAGGATTGCCAGCTGGAACTGGCGGCACATCACCCCCCAGGGTCGAACTCTGATGGCCAATGTGTTCCTTCTCTCTAAAGTCTGGTTCCTAGCGCACGTCTGCCCATTCACAGATGCCTTTTATACGCGGCTCAATGTACTCCTCCGCTGTTGGATCTGGGGCTCAAACCATCCACCAATGGCCCTCTCAACCATTGCCCGACCCTGAAATGAAGGGGGCCTAGGGCTTCTGGACACGCGATCCCACGCCACCACAATCTTCCTGAAGTTCCTATGGCCGATTGTCTGCTGGGACGCGACCCCCATGCCCCAATGGGCGCCCGCCCTCCGCCAGTCAGTGTCATCAGCTCTGGGTCTTCCTAGAGCATCTCTGACCTCATTAGGGAGTGGCTCACAAACCACCCAGGCCATCGCCTAAAACCATCCTCATCCCCCTACTGGAACCAGGCTCTCCTTGCCCTGAAACGAGTAGGCGCGCGGATCCACCATGCCTTCCCATACAGAAGGGAAGGCCCTGGCCTCAGCCCACGTCGCCATGCAATTGTGCACAATGGACAAGTTGTCACAACTCGCCTCAACCCCTAAGATCGTCCTCCCATCCGCCCAAGACTCCTTGAGCTCCTCCCTCCCTCCGTGAGATTTGACCTTAAGGAATTGTGGAAGGACGTCTATCACCCCATCCTGTCAGCAAAGGTGTCCAACACCTTATGGAGGGTGCTCCACTGTTCATACAGGACAGGGGACCGGACTGGCCCTACCTTCCAGCACCAAAGCTGCCCCCGCTGTGTGTAGCCTATTGACTCCCAACTCCATCGTTTTTTCACCTGTCCAGGTGTCGCCGCATTTTGGCCAAAGGCCCGCGCGCTCCTCCATGCTCAGCCCTGGTCTGGACACCCTGTGCAAGACCTCATGTTTGAGCAGACATTGCCTGGTTGCCACCGACCCCTCCGTGTCCTCGCCTATGCCACAGCCATCTGGACCATCCATAACTCCTTCCTTCGTGCTGCCTTTGACCAGCAGGTGTGGACCCTTCCACACATGATCACCCACTTTCAGGTACACTTTGAGATGGCCCTGAAGGTCTGCACTATGTCGCCAACCCTCCCCGCTCAGTTGTCACTGCAGCACGGCTCTGGAGCGCAAACCCCCTCCCTTTCTCAATGCCTCCTCCCTCCCTTCCCTCGCCTCAGGCTCTTAGGAGCCCAGGCGTAATTCAATAAACATTGATGAATCCCCCCCTTGGGTTGGGACCATCTAGTACTAAAAAAATGATGCCGGAGGTGAAATTTATGATACTACTTTTTATGTAATTTTTTAAAAAAACCAAAGTCAGCCTCAACAAAAACATTCAGATAAATTACTACATAAGTTAAAATACTTACTAGGAAGCAACTAGTTTGGGTTCTTTCAAAATCAATATGATGTTAATTAAACGGCTTCCACCCTAGTGCAGGTTTTGAGTTCAAAACCTGTACTGGCTAGAAAAATCTCAGTGAGGTATATTTGTCCCAAGGTCAACCCACCTCAAATATATTTTTTAATATGATGTTAATTAAGGACTATAATCTCTAGATGATAAATAAGATGGGAGGATACTCCAGTGGTAGAATATGGACCCTCTATCACTGTCTCCTCAAGTTCAATCTCAGTCAATGAATTTTGGGTAGTGGATAATTATGACTGTGTTGGCGTTGCGCATCAATGCCCTGAATCAAGATAGTGAATAGCAAAGGCGGTCCATGGAGTTCCTGGCCTATCATACACTGCACGTTGAGGTTTTCCTAGTTTTATCCTCTTTTCCCATTCATTTGATTTCCTCTTAATTGGTGCAGTATCATCCCCAGGTCAGCCCTCCTTGAATAAAAGTTAAAAAATCTAAAATTCAAAATTAGATGATAAATAAGTAAGAGTGTTTTATTGGCATCATTTCTTTTAGATTTTCAAAGCACTACAGTAACAATTGCATCCAATGATAAAGTTTTGCAATCTAAAGCTTGGTTTTTTAATTATCAAGATATGTCAGCTTTCTTAATAAACATATCATAAATGGTTTAGCACTGGTTTGATTTCATCAACAATGCTGCTCTCAGAAAAATTATGTAAAAGATACTATGATAACTCACTATATATACAAACAAGGCACAACCTAAAGAATCCCCATTATTAATCTAATAAAAAAGTCTAAATAGTATGATTGAATTTGTATAGCACTTCCACATCTCAATGGTAGATGTATGATAAAGTATAAGAATCGCTCTTCTAGTTAATAAAAAGATCTAATTTATACATACATTGAAATAAATCAACAACTCAATAAAATAATTTATGGTCTACAATTTTAGGTATATGGCCATATCAGTAAAAGTTAAAAAAGTTGGTTTTGGAAAAGCTTTTTGAGACAGATGTGGCTTATATACTTAGTCAACTAATAAAAAGTGGAAAGATGAACAATATCCATATAAACTAAGGAGAAATTTCACAAATACTTAGCGTTGACTACCTTATGGTCTTGACAGGAGTTGGGAGATCCAATAAGCAAGCCAGTTGTATGTGAGTCAAGTTGGAGAAGCTCCAAACCTCAAACAGAAATCTACACTTACTGATGAATCAACTGACCAGACCCACAATAATGAAGGAACAATGGACCATTAATATAAGAAGGACCCCATTATATAAAAAGGCTATGGTAACATCCTAAACTAAAGACCAAGCTTTTTTGTAATAAGAAAAAGACTTTCCACGAAAATCACTTAACATTTTTGGAATGGGAGCTTTTTAAGGTATGACTACTATCTTAGTAAATCATAAGTATAAATATTAGACTTAATTTAACCACTTTGCAATTGTCAGTGCACATATCATTCCTTATATGTAACTTTTGCACTAATAAAAATCTGCCTCTTAAAATTCTAATAATTATAGGTTTTATAAACTGACTCTTATCTTTAGATCCAGGTATCTGACAATAAGAGCTACCTTTCTGAAGCTTTTGAGGATATCCTATGAGAACATAATAGCATAAGTATGATTTTTTTAGAAAAAAATCTCCTCAATTTAATGAGAGCATATTGTAACTCAATTAGGGCACTTCAATAAGCAAAATAACCATTCATAGTATATTTGGGTTACATTTTAGAGCGTCAATAACTTTCCTTACTGTTTCTGATAATCTAACACTAAAATCAACCATCTGTAGCATCAGATGATGTAAAATCTTTAATTTACATACTAGACAGCCTAGATGACAGATCAATCATGGCTGCTTATCCAGGGTCATCTAGAATTTTATGCATCTTTAAACTTCTCTACTCTCAAAAATATAAACGAGGTCACTCAAATGAAATATCACCTCTGACAGTTTGAGCATCCTGCTACCTATCATCAGAGGTATACTTTGAGTTTGCATCATGTGGGAACTCAAAGTCAACTTAGTCTTACCCAGCAGCTACATTACTGCCTTATAAAGTTTTATGAATCTGCCTCCAATTTAGTTGAGATAATCAAGATTATATTCTTAATAAATCAGAAAGTAATATATGAATTGCATGGAAAAACTGTACAAGTCAAATATGTTAGTGATAATTTAAAAATTGAGGTTTTCAGAAAATCTCAATTTTATCTATCTACACCCTCCAGAGATTGGTTCTAGCAGAATATTTGTTGACTTTTCAATTGAATGAACATAAAAGTTTTCAATGTTAATCTTTAGCTTATCAATTTGATCAACCACCTAAATGAACTATTCATGATACCCTCATTACAAGATGTATACATTCAGGAAGAACTGTCCAGATTTCCTAAACCTCAGGTCCTTAAGGAAATAGTTCAATAATAACTAAACCTGAAGGTCCCATGGGACCAAGATGATTTAAAGTGCCACCTGGCCCTCCAGCCTTTCCTTGCCTATAAAACCTCTCTTATGAAACTGGTTTGAGATCCCAACTAGCGGAGCATGTTAAAAATTTATCATGACAAATAAAAACCGTAGCTTAATTTTTTTCTTTATATATGAAGGATAATATCTAGACCACCGTTTAACCTTGGAAGTGTTTAAGAAGGGGTCTTTATATGTATATTGGTGTGCAACAAGATGAAAAATTGTTAGTATTTTATATCATTTCACTAAACAACAGTATTGGACAATTTAAATTGCGCTTACAAACCCTTGAGCTCTGATAGGAAGAGACGTAGAAAAAATTGGCAATCTGGCCAAGGAGAACCTACAGATCTACCAAGATGCAGCTGCAAAGGCATCCATCAATCATGTCAATTAATGGCGTGAAGGCCTCCATGAGAATCTAAATTTCCTTCGCCAACAATTTTATCATACCAGAGTTCATGTTGACATACTGAGACCAAGCCATATGAAGAAGGTAAAAGCTTTTAATCTGTGTGTCCAAGTTATTTCCACCACCAGCGGCACTTTCAAGTCTTCATATAAGGAGATGTATACTCAAGTGGAAGGAACTATCTAATTCTTTCTATGTACTTAGGAAAGCTATGGACGATGCTAATGCCAGAAAGAAAATCAAGCATGTCTCTTCCTGTATCATCTGCATCACTCAAATGATATTGATCACCATTTGTTGACTAGAACTACTTAAGAAAATAAAATTTGGTGCTCAAAAAGGTGTTTTTAAGCTGATCTTATTTTTAAATGGCCATATAGAATTATTTATGAGTTACAACTTAAGTGAGGGATTTAATACAGGACTAGTTATTTTTTATCATGATTCTCATACTCTATTAAGCTATACTAAATTACTATGGACTATGTAATAACTGCCATACTATCTAAGTTTTCTACCAAAATTCAGTTACACTTTAGTCATTAAAGTGGAACTTCAACAAAACGTTCATTAATAAGGAGGCCATTTTTTGGGACCATCTAGTACTAAAAAAATAAGGAGGCCATTTTGGAGATTCACAACTCTGTGATACATCAGACAGCTTCTGTAAGCAGAACTCACCCCATTTTCATGCAAAAAGTCAGGATATAAATGTCAAGGAATAAAAGTTACAACTAATTTGTGCTTTGTACTAATCAGAGGACCAATGTTAAAAGAAAAAAATGATGAGGCAAAAAGAAGTCAGCCTAGAGTAGGAGAGTTCCTATGCTGATGACTTTCATGTGCCTTAGCACCTATATAAGAATTCTTAAAGTCTGAATGCTTCATAGTATCTGCTCCCAACAATATTAGTATCAATGATCAGTTTTTAAAAAATAAAGTCTTAGTCTCATATTATTCCATTCTTTTAAGATAAAAATCATTATTAATAGATGTACTGAGTACAAATAAGTAACAACTTACTAATGACTATACTTACTTACTTAATTGATATATAGACTCTTTAATTGATACTTCGCTGCCATGATGGCGTCAACTCATATTACTAGTTTGTTATTGATTACCCATTTTTATCACTGACATGGAATTTTTAAAATTGACTTCACTGTCAGATATCACTCTCCCCTACACTGGTTAATTGAAGGCCACAGACCACTACATCATTCAAACAATGAAAGGGCTTGGCAGAGCATAAAAAGAAAAATATAAGGTACACCCAAAAAAATAAATTTTATTTGAAGTAAAGGTGGTCTGCATTTATGGCACAAAAACTATTTGGATTAACAATGTGGGGATCTCTTAGCTTTCAGGAAGTTTAATACCAATTGTAGGGGGAACTTCATGTACATAGGGGAACAATCTAGAAGGGCAAAAGCTCACTTGTGGCCATCAGTTTAAGATAAATTATTCTGATAATCTATCAATTATGCATCCAAGAGGTCCAACATTGCATTAATGAAGCAAAGCATTTTATATGCTTTAATATTGTAAGTGCTTTTAAGCCGATTTTTATCGCAAATGCCACTAACAAAGCTTTGGCCTTCTTCAGGTGGTTTAAATCTTCATCTGGGATTATAATCAGAGTTACAAACGCCTATTAATGAGGAAAATAGTCCAGATGGTGATAGTTGTTAAGATATAAACTCTCTAAAGATATTGCTTTGAGCTATATTCTAATGTCATTCACTTGTACAATGGCTTCCTGCCCTAAACTTTATGATCAAAAGTAATTCTTTGACTTAAAACAATAAGAAAGTATTAAATACATAAAGCTTATATATTTAAAGCTAACAAAAGATTTTTGTGGTAAAAGTTTGTTTTTTATTTGTCAAATGTCATAGAGAATATATAAGGCTCAATGTTACCACACCTTTCCCATGACACCTTGCTTCACATCACC
This sequence comes from Massospora cicadina, assembly GCA_022478985.1. Classification (NCBI taxonomy): domain Eukaryota; kingdom Fungi; phylum Entomophthoromycota; class Entomophthoromycetes; order Entomophthorales; family Entomophthoraceae; genus Massospora; species Massospora cicadina. The sequence continues at coordinate 163,648 of JAKSZP010000024.1, read as the reverse complement.
ACTTAAACAGATGATCATAATTGAGCACTTCAGTGTGTCTACAAATTATTAGGCGTCCCGCTGTAACTAAGCTCAGTCTTGTAGACAGTGTCAAACTTGCACAATTATATCATGACAGCATCATCTCTGACTCATCTGAAAACTAGCTAAACAATCATTCCTCTCAAGCAGGTGTAGCACACAGCAAGATAGTTCATGCCACTATTTAATAATTACTTCATATATCTCTCAATAGACATTTAAAACTAATTTTAACATGACTAAGAAATCCCCAATTCTGGGTCATCAAGTCAATATTATTATGTGGAACTGCAAGACCGCAAATCCTAAGTTTTAGTACACTTAGAATATTTTTGGTCCTTAATCGTTGATACCTTCACCATAAGTTATAATATATTAGATGTAAGCTGATTTGATTATTTCTTTTAATAAACTTACCAAATAAAACAGGTCCTGTCAACCATTCAACGCTTTTCCTCACCTTGACTAAATATAATCGGAGAATACCATTCCTTCTTAATCATAATGTTCAAATTTTTAATCCTCAAAGTACAATCACTACCTCAGTAGCCTTTCTGTTGAGGATAAGTGTCTTCCAAAGGTTCAGTTTTTCCACGTGGCGAGCTATGGTCAATTCAGGCGTTTTCCCTTCATTTTCTTGGGTCTATTCAACTACTATTGCATTGACATCTATTGAAGGTTTATCTCTCAGACCAGCTATTACTCCATCAAAACTCAGCGAACCCAAGTCTTTCCTCTTGGTTTCAAGTCTCTTCCAGAGAACTTCCCAATGGATCATACATGATCCACCTTTGACCACCCCATTAAATCTATGTGGCCTCATGGACTTCCAAAATAAAGAAATTTATAATTCAGCATCAATTCTTGTCAAAATAGTGATCTTCTTCTTGACTTCCTTTTTTCAATGCTTCAAGTCTTCCCTTCATATAGCCTAATTCTTATTGCATGGACTGTGTAGCCAGTTCAGTTTTGTTATTGACTTAACGTCTGAACTCTTAGTTTACATGGCTTCTGAACTTGCATCTGAGCCTGGTATTGCTCCAGTTGATCCATCTGAAGCCAAACAGGCCCTACTATTTGATCACTCAGTCTCTAGGCTCTGATGTACTCCAACGACATTTCACACCAACTTGTACGTTCCATTGGGCCTTAAGAATCATGCTTTAAAAATTGCATATCCTTTTGATCTACCACACTCTTTGAAAAAGCCTGTTGAAAGAGCTTCCTGAAAGGTGAGTGCCCAGATGGATCTACTTGACGCGTGTTTGCTTCCCGCCAGCAGCCTTTCCATCAAAGGCTATGCCCAACATCTACAGAGTATTAGATGAAGCTTGCATGCAAATTTTTCAAGAAAAAGTGTTTCTTCCTACAGCCAATCCTTGTCTCGAAAACATTCCCACCAAATGTATCTTCTTTTCCGTGGAGTTTCTCCCTTAAGTGTAACCTCTCTCTCCTGTTCCAAAGTCTGTTCCAATGGCCGCTCCCCCTAGTTCAATGGCCCTTACTTAGTCATTTAGGCTAACGCGCCTGGTGCCAAGACTTCTTAGGTTTAACACATCTTTGACCAGATTGCAACAGTCAATAATTGTATGTAATTGCATTATTCACCAGTCACTCTTCTTCATGCTACACCCATGCAATCTTAATTTCCTACCCCTCCCATAGAAAGGGCATTAAGCTCCAACGATGATGAAACTTCCAAAAATTTAAAGTTAAATTTTTATAATGTAAGTGTTTTTTATGTTATAATTCTTATTATTTTTACTATTATATTTTTTCATTTTTCTTAATTATTTTTTCCTTTTTTTCCTATTTCCTGTTTTTTAAATTCCTTCTTCAAAGAATCAATATAATTAATTAAATGAATATGAGAGGAATCCAAAGAAATAAGAGTTTGATTCAGAGTATTTCCATATTAGGACATTCATTAATGATTGTGTCAATAGGAACGGCTATGTTCACACCCTTCAAACTTAGGGTATCTGCTGTACTAATAGGCCCTTCATATTGAATATTCTCAAATAATTTGCTGAATATATGGACTAGTGACTAATTCAGTTGCTTCAGGTAAGACAATTTTGAGAGCGAGTCACCATATGCACATACCTGGAGTTTTCCTTGCTTTATACTCTTTTTGATCAGGTGGTACTGGTGTTTCTGGAACACTAGAGCATCCCAATTCTATTGTGCTTGCTCATTTCCCTCCTTCTGCGCTTTATCTGAGAGGACAATATTGATGCTACGTTGGCAGCATCTGGAGGCATAGTGCCCTTTGTGATTGCAATTGTAGCAAGTGGCTTCACTTAATGGCAAAGTAACTTTATGTTTTCAGTTTACACAGTTTCAAAAGGCAAATAACTGTAAATATTTTTTTAAAAAGGTTTTCCTGTGGGAGCTGCAGGTCCTGATTTGTGTCCATTGTTATAAAGGCCATAATTCTGTGAGCATCAATGTAGATAGTCAACCACTCAGATGCTGTGAGGTGCGAACAAAGGAATGCAATAAAGTGTTCATCAAATTTTGGTAGGGTTGCGCTGCATGTTGCAATGCAACCTTGGCATTGAATAGATCATAAACTTTGCTCCTAGGAGAACATGCGCTTCATGATATAATTGGCTGCAAATTTGTCAATCGTTATATCTTTCTTAAAGCCAATAATCATAAATTAGGAATTTCTGGTTGACATTTTTTATAATCCTCCAAATTTGCGTAGTATGCCCTCTTTGACTTTGACATAAGTAGAAGTTTCATCCAAGTGAGGCATAATTAGTTTGATACTTCATTTATCCAAGCAATTGATAATAGCAGCTGCTTTGGTGCAATCGCTAGCCAAATATATGATCATTTTGAATCTTTTTTTTGAAAGTGACCATGCTACTGATTTTATCAAAAGCTGGTAGATTTGAAGGTTAATAATTATCACTCTCCAACTCATGATGATCGCAATTTCTTCTTTGCTGCCTGAACTGGGTATCTCAGAGCTCTGAGCCGCTGTACCACGGTTAGAGGAACTTGGATTGGCCAAAGAAATCATGTTGCTAGGCATCTGTTTATATGAACCCATCATATGCTCCAGTAACTACTTCTGAGGCTTTATCCTCATAGTATTTAGAAGTATTACAAGTCAAAGCATTTATGGCTCACTGTCATTGACCATCATACAAAACTTAAATTTGACAATCAATTTTTATTATGGACCATGTCAATATAGTTTTGATTGTTTATTTTAAATTTTGCAATTTCCATGTTTAAGCTGATTGTTTGTAATTGCAAAACGGTAATCACTTGATCTTTTCCCTTGAATAATTTACTGAATTTGGTTATTTCTCCGTGGTGAGTATTTCTTGACTCATTAATGGAGGTAACGTCCTCATTAAGATCATAATCTGAAGTTCAACTAGTCAACATCGTCCTGGAATTTCTTTACTCTCTGTATGTTGGCCTTTCACCTTTGTGTGCCATTAAATGATTTTCTCTGTGAAATCATCCTTCATATAGGAAATTTGAGTGCTCAGTTGTAGATAATAATCACGGTATTCGCCGCTATTGTTTATTTGTTCCTATTAGCCTTTGTAACTAAGTCTCATAAAATCAGAAGTACTTATAGATGACTGGGTTAAATTTTTGACCCAAGCTTCAGTGACTCCTCTTTGCTCAAGGTAGTTTTAAAGACAGGGTGTTTTTTAATTTGCTCTTGTGCTAATTCCACCACTCAATCATTAGCCCAAGTGGATGGGTTATACTTCGCCTCCAGGCAAGAATGGACCTCGCTAAAGTTAGCAACAAATCACTCATTCAATATTTGGTACGCTTGTCTGGAGTTGCATGAATAATTGAACAAATTGGTGATGGCTTTGTAATTAAGGGAAATGGTCATTTGCAATTTTCTGGAGGTAGGAAGGATGAACTCAATTAAGTATTAGGTAATGCTCTCTATCACAATTGAATTTTGTCAGATTTGAGCTGCATTAAATTGGTGAAGAGCTAGATATCTCATCCACAGCACATCATGTTGTTGCTGATGATAAAATGATTGTTTTTGTTGTCCATGGGCCCTTGCCCCTTTAGATGACCTCTTAATAGTCATTGTTCTAGACGGTTAAGCTCTTTATGAGAATTGGGCTAGTTAGGATATGTGATAATGGGTACATCATTCCAGTTAATCTGGGACACACTCATTTCAGTGTTCCCATTAAGACCAGTAATAGTTCTGGGTAATTGATATGTGTTGGGGTTGTTCCCCTGCTCATTATCATCACCATCTGCCATCCCAGCCATGAGCGCCACTGTCAAAGTTTTGGTCTACTTCAGGTGGTATGATCTTCATCAGGAATTATAATCAGAGTTACAAACGCCTACTAATGAGGAAAATATGCCAGATGGTGATAGTTGTTAAGATATAAACTCCCTAAAGATATGATTTTGAGCTGTACTCTACTGTCGTTTACTTGTACAATGGATTCCTGATCTGATCTTCCTTATCACAAATAATACCTTGACTTAGTACAATGGAAAATATTAAATACATAAAACTTGCATATTTCAAACTAACAAAAGATTATTATGTTAAAAGATTGTCTTTTGTTTGTCAATTGTCATAGAGAACATATAGAGTTTGATGTTAACCACAGCTTTCCCATGACGCCTTGCCTCATATCGCCACTTAACCAGAAGATCACAACGAAGAACTTCTTTGAGTTTATAAAATAATAGGTATCTCACTGTAACCCAGCTTGGCCTAGTGGACATTGTAAAACAGACAAAATTACTTCATGACAGCAATTCTCTGACGCATCTGAAAACAGCTAAACCATTATTCTCTCAAGCAGGGGTAGCACACAGCAAGATAGTTCATGCCACTATTTAGTATTTACATCAATCATAACTCAATTGACATTTAAAACTAACTTTAACATGACTAAGAAATCCCCCAGTTCTGGGTCATCAAATCAAATATTATTATTTGGAAATGCTAGACCGCAAATCCTAAGTTTTGTTACACTTAGAATATTTTCAGTCTTTAATCATTGATACAGTTGACATAAGTCTAATATATTAGACATATTTTAGTATTATCCTTATTGAAATCCACCTGACAATTCTGGTCCTGTCAACCAATCAAGTGCCACAAATTATAAAATTTAGATTGTGACATTACTCCCTTATTATATAAAGGCACTGTTGTGCAGCAGAGGTGGGTGAGGGCGCTGCAGCACATTATATGGTGAGCGCAGCATGCAGAATGGAAGGGGTCCTATGAAGATTGCTTAAGGGTGGGAAGGTGGAGTTGAGCTGCATTATTGAAAGTAGGCAGAGGCAGCAGGTGCAACAAATGGCAAGTGAGGCAGGCATTATGAAAGCTGGTGCAGAAGAGGAATTTGAGATGGGAATGATGGAGGGGGAGCGGCAGTGAAATTGTAGGTAGCATTTCTGACTCAACAGAGGAGGATGTAAATGGCACCTTGGAGGAATGTAGACATTTAAATTATATGCAGTGGGGAGAAAACACGTTATTCTGCTTTGTTGTAATGGCCAGATAAAGCTACAATAGTCAAACATTGAAAGAGTTTGTGAAGTGAAAAACAAAAACCTGAGGTTCAATAAAAAAGGTTATCTAAAGTAAAATAGGACCACAAATTCGACATAAAACTACTGATAAAGACATAATGGGGCTCAGTTAGATTTTGTAATAGCACTATATTAATACTTATGGAGATATCATGCGCATGGGGGGATCACTCTAGAAGGGCATCAAAGCTCACTTGTATCCATTATATTAGAATAAATCTAATTTGATAAGTTACAAAGTACACATCTGAGAGGTCTGACATTGCTCAAAAAGCAAATATTTAGATTAGCTTCAATAAGGTTAGTGCTCTTTTGAGCTACAATAAAATTAAAAAGTATAAATCTATGAAGCAGATAAAGGCATGAATAAACCTCTCATTGATTGGTTTTTATAACTAATGGTGAATCATTTTTAAACTGTATTTGAAAAATTACTCTGGTTTGTAATGTCCTGATGCTGAAAGCACTAAGTCCTCTTAAAATTTAATAATTTAATGTCAGTCAATACAAAAGTACAAAGTGTTGTCAACTGACCATATATCTTGACATTCTCTCTATGAGGATTTGAAGATAAATAAACAAGGGAATGACAATATCAAAAGGGATCTATTAGTGTGCTTATTAAAAGCCTTAACATTTCTATGAATAAAGCACATTCCTTATATTTAATAGCACAAATAATGGTACAGGGTAGAAAAATATATGCTATGAGCTAAAAAGCATATAACCCCTAGAATTACAAACAAGACTATAATGCGTTACAGGACTATATAAAATAAAGACTTTTTAGTTAAATTTATATCTCTATAGAGGTACAATGAGTTTAAACAGAATTACCAGGTATATTGTACCAGAACGTGTGATATACATTATTGTTACTATCTCAGTTCTAATTTCAACATCATGGTACTTACTACAGGGATTCACCGTTCAACGATCCCAAACAAAAAACACCAAAAAATGGACTAAGAACCCTAACTTATTGCAATTTAATCCAAAGAAAAGTATCTGTAAGGACCTTGTAACTCAGTAGAATTATCCAAGACTACTTTCAACTCAATAATTTTGATAAAAGACAATAAGACTCCTATCATGGAAAGCCTTTTCTGGACCACTTGAGTCTTAGGTTTAGCTCAAGTGTATAATTTTTCTAGCGTATGTATCAAGGAAGTCAACAAGTGGCTATTGTATGGGTACTGCAATACCACATTAGGCAAACATGAAGGTCAACTATGAATGATCCGCAAATGTAAATATAAGGAAATTTTTATGAAATCATCTGCTGTTTTTAGAAATGATTGTCATCACAATCTAAAAGCTTGCCACTCAGGAGAGTATGATTTAAGTGATTTAAGATATGTAAACTCTTCCTTTCATTAAGCACAAGGAATTATAACTCACTAACTTACTATTATATATAAACTGGCTGCATATATGGAGGTGCAACGATGGGACAATAGGCTGCAGTGGAGAGTTTGGACAACAATTTTTGAGATAAAGAAGAAGTTATCAATTACAAGCGTCAGAAGATTGAAGTATACCAGAAAGTGAAAAAGTTAACTAACAGATAAAGTCCAACCTGATCTGTGTTATCTGTGAAGTGAAGGATAATGTGGATATTGCCCAAATGGTTCACTGATGCAATCAACATTTCACCAAGTTGATAACATTTTTGAGATAAAGTGAATTGTCACATGATCGCTGAAGCAGCATATTATCTTATCTCAATCCACACTGAAAGCTCCATTTTTTGACTCAATGAGACTTTGGATATCTATATTGGCCAAATTTGGGTACCTAAATTTACCACAATATTCAAGTCAAAATTAGTGAAAGAAACAAAACCAGACAGCAAAGACTTTATAATTTCAAAGGTCTTAAGTACAAAGCAGTGAGCACCAATAATAAACTATACCTGAAAATTGACTCTCTGCAGAAGCAGGTCCAGACATAAGAAAAGAAAAAGGTAATTAACCAAAGTAAAAAGTGAATTAAAGTCTGACCTCTCTTTACGTCCAACTAAAATATCATACATGTGGAACAAATAACAAAGTTAAGCGCTTCCATATAACCACATGATAGATCAATACCGGAACTGGGATCAAGGACAGCCTCTGCAGATGCAAACAGGATCAGAATGGTGACAAAATCATGGATTTTCATCAATGCATAAAAACCATTACAATAGAGTAAGACTATGAGGGCGACGAGGGTTTTCTCGCGCAATATACCAATTGCTTCTACTGTTTTATCCACAATGGATAGTCCAGAACAGATAGCTACTTCAACAATCCCAACTTGCGCCACCCCAGCGAACTCAGCACATGATGCTCTGTGACCACTGCTCAGGCCATTTTTTGACTTCTTAAAAGTTTAATTCCACTCTTGATATCAGCTTAAAAACTAGGATCACTGTGGACTCACTAACTAAATAATAATGATGTACAACATCATATCAATTTTAATATACTGCCAAAATTTGACAAGAAGGGGAACATCCACACCTTCCTAGAGCTGTTTAAAAGTAGCTTGGTTGTGCAAACCAAAAAGCCAAAGCTTGCTATTTTGATCAATTCATTAAATAAAGAAATCCAAGAGCTGATGATGTCAAAGATAAAAAAGGTGGAGTGACTTATAAATTGACAAAAACCTCTGATACTAAAGAACTTTGGGGGATTGGAAGTGATGACCACCTAGAAGATAGCTTTACTCATTTTTAGAAAACGATTAAGATTTTGAAATTAGCTGATTGTTTTTACCTTGAGACCCAAGCGTTGTATAGTCTTAAGGTTTTTATATTTTTTATACTCAGATTGTTCTCTGTAGATCCTGAAAACCCTACAAGGAGTTATATCAAGTAATGATAGCTGTTTTGAATGTAGACAAAAATATCAAAAATTTTAAATTTTTTTCAATGATCTGCCGCCAATTTTGAGAAACAAAAAAGGGTTACCACGATTGTTGAAACATTTTGGAATGGCAATTACCTAGTAAGAGATTTAGATAAGGCGAACGACCCTCATTCCAAAAGACTTTATCTGCTATGTTACTGTTACTTTTTTAATAAAGGAAGCTTTTCTACTCAGTTACAGCTAATGTAGTAAAGATGAATGTCCATGTCATGCATCCAGAAACTGAAGAAGCCTCAGGGAAAAAAGTTGGTTTAGAAAAGGGATATTATACAACTGATGAAATTTGTGATATAAATATACAAAACCAACAATTCTAAAAGCATATGATTTTGTTCAAATAATACACTGAAGCTTTACCAACAGCTTATCTTCTATTAATTAAAGATGATGTGCTAGTTGTGACCACTAATTTTCAGAAGGAAAGGGAAACATAACTAGCCATAAAAAATGGTATTGAGACTATGTTCAACAACTGGAGCAGCAAGGACTTCCAGTCACCTCTGGAATTCCCTAAAGTTATATGGGGTCAACTTGGATATTCCTATAGGCACATAAAAAGTCCAACCCAGTTATTAAAAGATCTACAAATTTTTTAGTCAAGCTGATAAAACAACATATCATTTTATATAAATTCCACCATTTATTAATACTTGTATTATACTTACATTGATTTTAATTTATGTAAAATTCTGAGGATAAGTTGATTGGTAATTTAGATCCTGCACACTTAAGTGGGAAGAAGTTTTGCCAATTGATCCTCAATTTTGCCAGTGGCTACCAGTATTTTGACCACTCAGAAACTCACTAGGCGTATTAAAATAGCCATGACTATTCTGGTCGATATTGGGCTTGATTTTCCCTTTGTAATTGGAAACTTCTTCCAAGGCAGGTAAGGTTACAAGCTGTAGATTCCAAGAATACAGATTGTGGACACTCTTCAAAAGGGACTCCATATAAGAACCAGAAATAAATTAAATAAAAAGATATCTTTATTTAAAGAATATTATTTGATGATTATTCATTGGGCAGGCGCCATTATTTATACCTCTAGGGCATCTCCTGGACACATTTGAGCACACAATTTCAACAGATTATTTTCCACCTCAGTTTAGCCCTTGAACTGATATGATTATGATCTATTGCTAGGTTTATTAGTGGCAAAATACTCTCATCTTTGGGAGGATTCCAGGACAAAGATTGCAACAATGAGCGTGCAAAATTGTCCTAGGATCATCTTTATATGATTTTTGTCATATTGCTGACAAATTATGAATTTTGGTAAATTTTGGCATCAATTTATATTTAAATGATACACCCTTAATCAAGGTGGCAGCAGGCCTCTCTTGGTAGCACTATGTACTCCCATTTGGGCAGTCCATACGCAAGTGCTATTGTGATGATTACAAGGATTGACATATGAATTTCACCTTAAAGCGGGAAAATGATTACTTTGCTTATTTCTATTTGTCCGTGGAATTTGTAGACGTTATCTTTGGGTTAATTCCAATTGATTTCTTATGCTGAATATTTGATCTCAGTCCCAATTAGTTGGAACTAATTGCTGAGCTTTGTTGCAGTAATAATCGGCCTAAATGTGCAAGTGTATTCAGTCTGAGCTTTTGATAGAATAATCAGATTGAATTGATGTTGAGATAATCATCCTGAGCCGTGTAATTGCAATAGGCTTTAAGTTGAGAATTAGAGTATTAGCTCGAGCATTGGGAGGATAATCAGCCCAATCTGTTGGTTGTTGAAGGGTTTATTTTGGGTCAACCACCAGAATTTGACAATGTACAAAAGCTCAAAGTTGAGGAATAGTAGACAGTGACACACAAATTGATATAGCATCCACTAAAGGGTGGTAGCCTAGCAAGGTTGTTACTGCTATTAAACTGGTGCAGGATTTGTTTGAAACAGGTTTAACCAGTCTTGTCTAGAAATCACAGCGTGGTATATATGTCCAAGGTTGAACCATCTTTATAAAAGATAGCTATAGCATACACTATACTAGTGAAGAGGATTGTGAATTCACCAGATATAGACCACTGCATGAGATATTTGACCATGAGGAACATTTCAACTACATTACTAGGGACTTGATCGCATTGCTTTTGCAGTTTAGTTCCCTAGTAGTATCTTTTTCAGTATTTTTAATAAATTATAAAAATCTTATTGGGATCCCTTTTATGAGAGTTGGTGTTCAAAATGACAAGTGAATTAAAATACCTGCTCACAAATTGAGCCTCAACAGATTGACTCTCAAACCAGCACAATGGAACTTTACCTGAAGGCGACGAGATTAGAAATGATCAGATAGCATCACAGTACGAGAATCAATGGAAACAAATTCAGAAATTCCATCTCCGCTTCCCAAATTATAAGAGGCGCGGTCCCCACTGCTGCGGTCATAAGGGCAATGCAGCACAATGAGAGTGATGACTAGGCGGTCAATATGGAAGGCTTTAAAAGATCATTATCATATGGGGCCATGAAGGTCCTTGAGGCAACATGTCCCTAAACGCCCTGTAAATATCAATGCTTTTCTAAATTAATAAAGTATTCTACATTCACCACATCTTTTTGTTTATCGACCTCTATGCTAATCTACAGCTTTGATACTATTTTCTTAACTTTAGCGTCAGTCAAGAGAACTGTTATTCTAAGAAAAGTAATTCTTACTACAAGGAGCTCAAAGCTGTCCAAGTGAAAAAAATCTATTACAAATAATGGAGAATACTAGCAGTCAGGAAAGTCAACCTGATGATCTGTCAAGAAGCATCACTCGATGGATTAGTTCCTCATGATATGGAATATGCTAATGAAGCCTGAAAGCTTAGAATTTTGTGCCAGGTTCCAATTCACTCAGCCTTCAGTTGATGGTGTTCAGTGCCAACCTCAGTATAAGAACCTTTACGAAATTATTCTTCAGTAATTAGATGGCATTAATTCTGTGGGAGACCGCTCAAGTCACTCTGCACTAATTCAGTGCATTCTGCTATGTGGGATCTATATATCCTGGCCCAACTACTGGCGGGAGAACAAACAACGGGGACAAGCGCTATATTTGAAATTTTGTCCATCCTACCACTCATCACCTCATACAATTTGTCAGGATACACCATCATGAAGTCTTTTGAAAACTAGGGCTTACTAAACTTTATGCCACCATATTGTCATATTCTATACCGCGGTTTCCTCTCTTGTCCATGGCAACTGAAAAGCCATTGTCAATAACCAATTTTTATTTAATAAAACCCAAAACCAGATAGCAGTTCATGATAGCAGAATTTTAGCTACTTGTAAAATTCAGCTTCGTTAGAATGTCCAACTCCTTGAGGCTGCTTAGAATTGACGCTCCATCAAGTCATTGGTCTGACATGGACTCTTCAGCTACACTATCAGGAGATGGCCTCTTGTGACTACATCTCTTGTAGTGAAGGACTTGAAGGTCCCAATGGGCGTGAAGGGCCTGAAGAGCCTGAAGGTCCCCTGGGACTCAAAGGCCCTTTGGCCCCGCAGTACCTACTCTAGGCGACCTGCATAACCCTTGGAGAAATGATTTTTTTGCAGCCCTAGCCGCCTTATAAGTCAGACTTGAAACATGGCACAAGGATGTAACCCCCGTTTTTAATGGAGTCCCTCTAAATCCTAGGGTCTCAATTAAGGCATTTTCAGATGAAATGGTTAATCTTAGAGCCTTCACCAAGTTTACTGATAGTCGCATTTTCCAGCTCAAAAAAACTTTCAAGGGTCCAAAATTCTCTTAAACAAACTAGAAATCCAACTACTTTTTCAGCACGCCAATATATAATCTTTAAAAGAGCAGGTTGCTCACAAGGCTTCTATTTCCTCCTTCAACAGAAACTGGGACGATATCTAAGAGGACCTCAAGGGCCTAAGATGACGCTTGGATCAGCAGGCCCTTACAACTATATAGAAACTACAATTTCTGAGCCTGCGCCAATTCCTGGTATTAATATCCTTACCACTCTCTTGTAACTAACTGTAAACCTAGTATTAAGGAGAAGTTTATCTTCATCCATGAAAGCATCTCCTCTTTCCTATTTGCATATGAGAGTTTCATGGAAGAGACTTTTGAACAGCAAAAAATGAAGCATGTCCGCTCCTGCCTTAAAAGCACTGCTTGGGTTTTTATGACTCCCCGCCTAAAGAATGCCTCACCTGGGAGCAAGTCCAGATGGCCTTAGTTTAAGAATTTGACAGCAATCAAAACCCCGACTAATAAAAAAGAAGCGTTCACAGGTATTAACTTAAACAAAGGAGAGAGCCCTGTGGAGTTCGCCAGCAGTTTCTATGACCAAGAGTAACCTCTTAGATACCACAAATTGTATTAACTTGGATGACGCCATTACTGCTGTCATATCCGCGTTGGGTTATTATCCCAAGATTTAAATGCATATGATTTTCCAAAAGAATTATTTTATGTGCATCTGCAAAATTAAGAAAACACTGAGTGAGATCCCTGCAACAACCCTACATCCTAAGGCTACTACTTCTGCCCCCTCAATCTATCCTTGAGTCCATGTCATAATAAATCAGAAGAATACTTGAACAGAATGCACTTACTGCAATGACGTCTGACACAATGCAAAGACATGTTGGAAATGACTTTCTAAGGAGGCGGGAAAAGGCTGTCAGCATGAAAGATGTTGCACTCCATGCTGGTATCCCTACCATGCCTCAAGGATCATCATTGACCTCTAATGATCCTGTAGCTGTTTTACCTGAAGAAGTTTCATTAACTATTGTTAATAAAAAATTGATACTGCTTACTATTCTTTTAGTGACTCACTCATGTTTCTCACGCTACCTCTACAGTTTAAAAATTGGTTACCCACGTCTTTGTTCAACTTCATAAGGTTCCATTTCTTGCCATAGTTGACAGTGGTACCCTGTTAATGTTGTCTCACCCAATTTGATAAAATGTATCAAGATCACAACAGACTTGCACATTATAGGGAGTATGGTACAGCTGAACCAAAGTGTACCTGAACCATAGGGGCCTATTATTCATTAACTGTCCAATTTGGGAAGCTTTCTGTAAATACCCCGCCATCATGCAGAATAACCAAAACTATGGACTTCTTCTCAAAACTCAATTACTCCTAGATTACTTAAAGGTGATACATTATGATGAAGAATTTCTTTCCCTACTGGAACATTGGGCTCTCCTAATCTCCAAAACTTTTCGTGACTCCAAAGCGGAGATTAAGGCCTGGGCTTGCCTACTAGAGAGACAGAGCTGATTTGATCGACTCAAGTTTTACATAAGGGCTCTTGAGTATGTTTGCCCTCACCTGCCATTGTTGGTCATGAAGACATGCATATCATTTTAAATAAGGTAACCACAATACCTCCAAATTCCCAAGTTATTGCCAATAACCAAATCCATGTTAACATCCTTTCCAGATGCCTGCTGGAGATCAAATGTCTATATAACCCATCCCCTAAGGAGGCTCTAAAATTTCAAGGTTTCTAGATCCCGCCTATGCCAGATCTATATTTTGGTGTTATTGGCTTAACTTATTGACAAACCTAAGGTAGTAGGCCCAAATAATCCCACCGCATATGTCCTCTTTCTAGCAGTAGTGGCTGTCAATGACGCCCACAGTTTTGAGAGCCTAAGGTATTTTGGTTTGAAAATTCCCTCATTAGTGGCTCTGGTCACCATCCGTATCAATAGGGAGTTCACTGAGGAACAACAGCGCAAAGTTCAAAAATTATTGGAGGAGAAATCAGACCATTTTTGGCTTTGACCTATGACTTTGAGAAGATGAGTGGAGTTCTACACCATGTGTAAAATAGGGATGCTCCCCCGTTTAAGCCCGTTTTTTTAAAAAAATAGCAAGGTTGAAGAGGCCCAGGTGGCGATAGAGCTCAAAAAAACTATTTGAAGTTAGTTTATTAATGCCTTTGTGCAGCCCTTGGGTCTCCCCGCTCCTATTGGTTCAAAAGAAGTTGGCAGTCATCTGGTGGTGATGGATTATCACTGGCTCAACTATATCACCAAAAAAGACAGTTATCCTCTACCCCAAATTGATGACTCTCTACGCCTGCTCACTGGTTGCAATACTTTTCTGCAATGGACTTTACCAGTGGGTATTGGCAAGTGGAGCTCACCCTCAAAGACCAAGCCAAGTGCGCGCTCATAGCCAACAAAGGCCTATTAAAACCCATGAGGATGCCCAGGGCCTTTGTAACACGCCAACCACCTTCCAACGCGCCATGGGTGGTATCATTGGGGACGTAAAGTTATCATGTGTCCTCATATACCTCGATGATATCACAGCTTTCTTGCAAACCTTCAATGGTCATGTGGAACACCTCTTAGAAGTCTTCCTTAAGGCTTTGGAAGGCTTCAATAAATCTCAAACCCTCAAAGTGCTTCTTTATTCAGTCCAAAAAGGAGTTCCTTGGACATAAGGTGTTAAAAATTGGCATTCATTCCATACCAGACAAAGATGACGCCATTATAAGAATATTGTGTTCCAGAGCCTGAGAGGTATCCTGGTGTTACTAAACATAGTTGTTTATTATCATCAGTTTATCCCTAAAATTGACAACATGGTCAGGCCTCTGTTTTACCTCCAGCAGAAGAACGTGACTTTTAGTGGCGTCTGGAACAAGAACAGGCTTTTAATGCATTGGAGATTGCTCTTTGTACTAGACCCATTCTAGTCCATCCACGTTGCAATTAACCTTTCATGTTATTCACAAATACAAGTGATAACGCCATTGGGGCCATCCTATCCCAGCATGACTAAAATAAGGTCTCTCATCCAGTAGCTTACTTTAAAAAGACTTTAAGAAAGGCCAAAAGAAATTTATAGTATTATCAAACAAGAATGCCTGGCTATCTTATTAGCGATCAAGCATTTTTGGCCCTATCTCTACAGCACCCACTTTATCATTGTCACTGATCCTTCCTCGCTCTGGTGGATGCACCAGATGAAGGACCCATCTGTCCGTTTAGCCAAATGGGTCTTAAGTCTGCAGAGCTACGATTTCACTAAAGTCCATTGCTCAGAAGCAAACAAAAGCCAATGGGCTCTCTAGAATGCTGGTACTAGCTGCCTTAATCCCAGAGGAAGACTAACTGTATGATATAACTAGCTGACCAGAACGCTGGGATTTGGAAACTCCCAAGATCCAAGATGAGCTCTAAAAATGACCCAAGGTACTCAGATCAAGGACGGCTGCTATATAAAAAGGTCAATAGGAAATGGATCCTCTAAATCCGCCATATTCCCAAACTGACTTTAATATAAAGGGACATGCAACTGTGGAGCACGAGGCATTAAAGAAGGCTCACGTTTATTTAAAGACACTATGCTACTGTGAACAAATGGTGGAAACCATCTAAGAGGCCCTGAAAGCTTGTATGACTTGCCAGTCTAAGCTTGGGACAGTTCTTGGTATCAAAACTAGGTCATTTCCCTGTTGAGTCCTTTCAATTTCGTTACCATTGATGTAGTAGGCCCTTTTCCTACCAGGCTTCAAGGCAATAAATATATCCTCCTAGCCATGTACCTTCTGAATAAATGAGTCAAAGTGATTTATGTCCCATAGCCACTGCAAAAGCCACGGCTCTCTTTCTTATTTGATTCATTTTAACCCAGAATGGATGCCCAAAAACTTTACTTTCATACGATGTTTTAAATTTCACCTCACATGTAGTCCAAGAACTTACCATGATTTATGGTCCTAACCAGAGTTTCACCGCCCCATACAACCCATCAACTAATGGGGTGATGGAACGCGCTAATGGAACCCTTGTATCCATTTTTTGGAAGATGGCCGCCTCCATACCTGCACGCTGGAATCAATATCTGCCCAACGCTTTGCTTGCTTACAGGATAAGCTACCACCAAGTCATCAAGATGTATCCCTTTAAAGCTCTATATGGGTGTGCTCCCTGGCTATCAAGTAGCATAGCCATTGCTCAAGACCTCTGCACCTGAGAACTCTGATTAAACTATGAGGGCCTTAACTGATGAAATTGTCTGTCTTTAAGTCCTCTCAACACAAGGCATTGTCATCACCATATGAAGGAGACATCCCAATTTAATTTTGGCTGACCCTCCTTACAATTTTCCAATTGGGAGACCTCATTCTCTTGTATCATCATCAACCCAGAGGTCAACACAATAAGCTTGATGTTCTTTGGCCTGTACTGTATACCATTCGTAAGGTGTACTTAGAGTACTCCATTGCTGATGTCAATCAAAGGACAGTGGTGAATCAGGTGCATGGATGCTTCCTTTAGCCCTATACCCCCTCCAACAGGAACTTGAGGAGGCGTTGTCAGGATATGATATGATGAGCAAGTTGAGATCCCTGCTCCCAATTGTGCCTAACAGATCGAATCTCAAACCATAACAAACGGAACTTTACCTGAAGGCGCTTAAACTAGATTTGGTCAGGATGCTTCATGCATACGAGAATCAATGGAAGCACCATCAGGAATCCCATACTTCCCAAATTGTGTGAGGTGTAGCACCAACGCTGCTGTCATGAGGATGATGCAGCACAATTTGGGCGCCATACAGGCGGTCAATCCAGAAGGCAGTGAAAGATGCTAATCATATGGGGCCACGAAGGTCCTTGAGGCACCATTTCCAATCACGTCCTATAGAAATTGACTTTTTCTAACTCAATATAGTAGTCTATATTCACCCCATCTTTTCATGTTTTAATCTCTCCATTAATTTACAGCTTAGAGCAATTACAAATTTTTGCATTGTTTAAGAGAACTGTTACGCCAAGAATGAGCATATACAAAATCAGTTATACTTTGAAAACACTTTGGATATACTTGGACAGAGCATTCTGGTATAGTAAAGGAAGAACAATGACCCTGAGCTCTGGACTTAGGTATTCATTAAGCTCGCGTTCAAATATGAAATCTACCAATTGTCTATCAAAAATATGACTCTGCACCAAGACATTGAAGAATCAGTTTTATAACTCAAGTTCTTTCTATAAAGTTACAGCCAAGGTAACTTTATTATGCAGTTCATCAACTAATAGTGCAAACATAGTAAAGTTAAGAAATTTCTTTGGAATGTATGGTGAGATTTTCACGCCCTTCTAACAATCTAGGTTGCATCATTATTCTTCCTGGATTCATTCTACTGGACCATGGAGAAATCCAGGTGCTAAAAGATAATTTGTTTCCATACCTCATCCATGAAAAGTGACATTAGATAATCGGTTTTTAAATTTTGCTGGTTGACTAAGTGAAAATTATTTATAAAATTGTAATTTGAACACATTGGTCAATATGGTGAGACATCAGAAATATCTTTTCATTGATACCTTAAAAAAGCCTTATAAAAACAAATGATAGAAGAAAGACCAAGTCACGGCCCTACTAGATTTTTTAAGATATTTTCTTCACTAAAGTTAATTTTACCTTGGGTTTCACCAAGGGCGTAATACCACATTTGACATTGAAAACATACGACAATTTGCCTTAACTTATTGGATGAAAGACAGCTAACAAAACTGTCTTAAAAACAGTTAGTTAGTTTAACAGGGATGCTATTGTTCTATAAAAAGCACTTGAACATCTCATGATTTGATTATAGGTAAGAAATTATGGGGCTAATCAAGTGATGACAGATTTCAGGAAATTTAATAATGTTACAAAGAAGTATTTTTATTTAACCAAGGCAAGCTGACCAGGGGACGGACAATACTGAAACTGATCTCCAAAATTAAACCAACTAAAAAAACATGAATTAACTGCCCTTTTTGGGCAGCGAGACACAAAAAGAAATAAAAAATTACCTACCAGGTGGTATAGCAGTGAGCCACTTATCCCATCATGGCGGAGGGAGAGGGGGTTGGGCGGGTCATCTTCGGGCTCAACATTGTAGAGGCGGACCAATGATGAGAGTAGGGGGGTTGGAGCATCCGCAGGATGAGGGTCAAGGTGTAGTAGGTAGTTGTCAAGATTGACTATTTGGGCCTGGATTAAAGCCTCTATGAGTTCAGCAACGTGGTGTTTAGTCTATGTGCAAGCATTAAAATGTTGTTCTAATTTCTCTGTTTTTGTTCTTATGATGCATGTGGATGGTAAAAATCTGCAAGTTCAGTGACATGCTTGATGGCGGTGGTGACAGTTTTTTGGAGGCGTTGGATTTTCTCTTTTGTGGTAGGAGAAAAATTGGAGGTGAACAAGGGGGTGTGCAGCCCATTTTTAAATTCCATGACCAATTTTGAGCATAGTATGTGAGTACAGGGATTATTGGGATTGGCCACTGCAGCCGCGGTAAGCTGGTGGTCACTTTGGAAAAAACCTCTGTGGACATATTGGTTGGTTGGGGTTTGTGTATCAAAGTCTGAATTCAGGTAAGGTGTTGAATCAATTGGATAGCTCGGTGGTGGGACAATTTCACTCGATTTGATTACTTCCTCCAATAATTTCCAAGGATTTTAATTGATTTGGCAAGATATGTGGGTAGGTGATTTTGATTTGGTAGGTTTTGGGGCGGGTGATTTTCTGGATTGAACAGTGGTCTGATACTGCTCCCAATTGGTTGGCATGGGTGTGCAATGGCCAACTTGGATTTGAGGTTCTAGATTTTGCTTTTGATTCAAGTGCATGGCCTGTGGGGATTGGGGCAGCCAAAATCCCCGCTCAAACGCTGTTGGTTTTGCCTCATGGGTGGTGTTGTCCATGCTTACAGGGTGCGAATTATATTGACATACCATTTTGGTGTGGTCCAATTCATAGCAGAGGGGGAAAATTGTGCAACTGTTGTTGGTGCGGGCCCATAAGAAATGGTCAGGTGCAGATGGGATATAGGCATGCGGT
This sequence comes from Massospora cicadina, assembly GCA_022478985.1. Lineage (NCBI taxonomy): Eukaryota > Fungi > Entomophthoromycota > Entomophthoromycetes > Entomophthorales > Entomophthoraceae > Massospora > Massospora cicadina. Next base: position 144,304 of record JAKSZP010000024.1, on the reverse strand, counting down.
GGGATGTTCTGGGCCATGTTCATCTGGTAGAGTGTAATAGTGGCCATTGCCCAAGGTGCCGCGAGGCGTTCAGCACCACTTGGGACAACTAATTGGAGGATAGGGTTTTCACCATAACTGGACAACCCTGATATGAACTCCTCACTATTGTTTGAGGGGGAAGGTGTGAGGGGAGGTTTCAAAGGTTACCACAAGTGTGGTATCATCTGGGAGGCGTGTTCAGGTGGTGGTAATGGGGTATTTTTATAAATTAATTGTATATCTATTGTAAGGTCTGAATCCTCTTCAGTGGGGAATCCAATGTTGAAATAGCCCATATATGGGCAGAAGTTGATAAACCCTGCTGGCACAAAGATGGCCGTTGCCAACTCAATTATCACTTTGTCAGTGTATGGGAATAGACATCCATACTCAACGTGGAGGCAAAAGTGAATATTGGATTAGGGTAGGGATAGGGGGTGGGGGAGGGTTGGCTGGGCTTGTGCGAGGTGTAATGCTAAATCCTTTGAGGGACATAGAAACCAGATGTAATTGCATTCTGGATGAGCCAGTCCACATGCATTTGCCTGCTAGGCGGTAAACGCTAGCAGGTGGAGCACCGCTGCCCCTTACAGGGCAGCTGGTGGTGGATCTGAGGATATAAATTTGGAGATTGGTGCGGTGGGGCAGTAGTGGAAAATTTACTCATTTTTCTAAAATCGCTCAAAATTGATGTTAAGCAGAAAAAAAGATTTCAAAGAAGTATCAATATCCCTAACAACAAGTATAGACATTATGGAACACTTGGGTGAGGCAACCTACTTTTTTCAAAGTACAAAATTTATGATTATTGGCAGTTGAGCTGCTAAAGGTAGATCAGGAAGAATGAGTATTAGTCATGGCACAAAGCCTATCCTGACCCACCTAAATACTGAAAGGGTTGTACAACGCCCCACCACCATTTATAAGGATATGGACAGAGTATTGGGTGGCTTAGAGACTACGTGCGTTTTAGTATATTTGGATGATATAGACGTTTTTTCATATACGTTCAATGGCCATATATAAAGCTTAGATGAAGCCTTTTGCTGACTCACCATGGCAGATCTCAAAACTAATCTAAGAAAGTACAACTTCTTTCATAAACAGATAAAATATTAGGGTCCATATACAAGCAAGGCTTACGCCCCTAAACCAGGTTATATAGATGGTATTTTTAGAAGATGTTTAGATGAGTATCAAGATGAGACGTACAAGTTTTAGGATGATTGAAGTATTACTGGCTTTTTGTCAAAATTCTTCTTAAAATTAAGGAGCCTTTTTTCCCCACTTTTTTAAAATTGTTCTATTTAAGTGCGCAGCATATTGCCATATAGCTTTAAATAAACTAAGGACTAGCCTCACCAAGGCACCAATACATATATACCCAAAATATAACAAAACTTAGATCTTTATAAATGGACTTATCTCTCACTGCCATAAGAAGTTGTTTTATAAAAATAAAGACATGGGCACCAAGCACCTGATGGTCTACTGTAGCCAAACTCTAGACATGCATGAAAGTAAATATAATGAGAAAAAAAAAAGTTGTTGACAGAAATTAACGCTTGCAAACAACTTTGAGTATAAATCTGTGGAGCACCCTTCAAGGTAATAAACATCACTCCCCATTTCAATGATTATAAAACCTAAAGAAGTTAGAAGGGCGGCGGGCGAGATGTTATGTATAATAAGCTTACATTTTTGAAATACAGTACTGACTTGACATAGAACACCATAGTGCTGACTGCATATCCTGACTGCCCACGGTGGCAATGGCCACCATTATGGTGGACATCTATTTTGATAAGATATTGAACCAACAATATGATGACGAACTAGAGGCGGTGCAACGCTCACTAGAAAAAAAACTAATGAAGGATATGGTTGTCAAAAATTAGAAGTCTTCTAAAATAACAAATGATTCAGAGATTCTCAGTACCAAGACAAACGGATTTACAGATCTAATCATTGTGACTTACAAGGCGACAGGATATGGGATATTAAAAAATGACCATTTTGACAACACTATTAATAGGAGTCTATGTACATTCATATCCATAAGACTATCAATTGCTTCGAGGAATTTTAGCAGAAGCCCATATCAAAAGGTCACTCTCATTTACCTAATGAGCTTAATCTTTCCTGGCATACCATCTCCATCAATGTGATATGCCCCTTATCCACTAGTTGTGGGCAATAATTTTGCATTATGGTATTTATTTTACCACCTCAACAAGTGAGCAGAAGCTAAACCAATAAAGGGCACAAGAGCCATGTTGACTGACACTTTTATTTGTAAAGCATCATTTACAGGCATTCATGCCCACACTTCAATATAATGGACAACATAACCAATTTAAAATTTAATTTAATATCAAAACATTAATGATTTGGTTAACGTCCGGTTATTTGCTCTCAAATGAAGTATATCTGAGAGCATATTAGTCCATCCTATTTCCTTCAGAAGATACATTAGAATACCATACCAAAACCCAAGTAGGTACCCTATGTCTACCAGTTATTTAGTTCAAGTGTCAGCCCTAAATACCCCTTTATTGACTCAAAGGGTGTAATAAGAGCCAAAATTCTACTTTCCTACATTTGTTGACCAAGGTTGAGGGGTGAAATTTTTCTGAATTCTGATTGGCTAAGATTGAAAGCCTATGTTTTTGAAACTACACGTGATGATATGGCTTAAGAACACAACATTAAGTTTGTCAATATAAATCCAGATTCAACTACTGACATAGCTGAATCAGAACGCCTGATACAATGGATTGGCACATTAAATGAAAAAGCATTATATAATTAGTCTGTAATTTCCATCAGGTTCAGAGCTAAGCTATACTGAAATTAACACAAGATTGAATTGATTGCAACACACGCCTTTATACAATTGGTTGCTTATATAATTCACGTGAGATTAGTTAATACCCCAAGCAGTCAGTCACGCATCATCATATTCTTTTTATCTTTAATCCTTTAACAGAAATTTGTATATACAAGGTATATAAATTCCCAGAATACTAGCCAATAATGCATCACGTTTTATCTATTTTAAGATTAAACTACCAGTTCATTATATAAAGACGTCCATATACATTTTGTTTTTGATAGGTTTCCCTCTAAGTATCTTCAGCCACAAATAAAAGCTCTACTTGCCAGAACAAGAGGAATCATTTTTAAAGTTAAATTTTTATGGTTGACTGGATGTACACATCAGCCATTAATTATCCTTACTGTTGTCATTATGGGGTTTACAATACTCAAGCTTTCACAAAACAGGATTTTTATAGTTTTATCCTCACTTAAGAGGGCATTAATCACCTATTATTCTAATACTACCTTCTAGAAGTACAGAAGACAATCCCACTTTTGGTGTCACACAATGGGGTAAGAGCAAGAAATGGATTTGATATTGACGGAATAAACGGAGAGCCTTCTCATATTTGAAGAAGAGCAATTTATCTAAATTGAGAAACCACATTCCTACAGGATTATCTGGCTATACTTTAATGTTATAAAGAACTAAACCATGAAGTCTGATCATGGGCACATTGCATCTAGTGAGAGATCTTCTTCCAGAGAGAATAGGCTGATAATTTATTTATGAAACTAGAACTCTTTCTAATCATAATGTTAAAACTGCTGTTATGATGTTATATATCTGAAAATTTACAAACCCATCTTTGTTCCATTTATTAAACTTGTTGGGGTAAACCACAAAGATCTATTCTATCACTTTGCCTTTTTTGATGCATTTTGACAAGCCCATGATAACTTCTACAACTTATATTAATAAGATATCGGAGATTAGGCACCAGAGAAAAAGTAAATTGTAAGTAGTAGTATATATCCATGTTCATGTAACCACTATTGATGCAGGTATAGTATACTATGCGTAGCAAGCTATGAAAATAATCTATCTGAAGATATATGGGTCTTCTGCAAGACTTAATTAATACTTAAGGATTTGATAATGGAATTACAAATCATTAAGATTAAACGCACTGTAAGCTGTTATATCAAGTCTCTAACTCATAGCTTGATAATAGAGAAAAATTTCACCATTGAGAATCAGTTGACCTGAGCCTTATACTCTCTGGAGGTGTTCAAAATTACAGCCCTCTCAAGAATACAAGCACCACCACTAACTTGGAGGCCAGGGTTAGCCAACTTGAGAAGAAACTGAAAGAAATTTATCTCTTCATCTATGCGCAGTAACTTGCTCAACTTTTCTCCAAATATGAGCATGAGCTTAATAACAGTAAAAAGCTTCATCAAAGGTGATAGATTACTTTAAGACATCTCAAATCTTTGGGCCAAACTAAAGATCACTATAACAAAGTCAATTTAGATCTTATGGCTAAAACCCAGCCCCATTCTGACTGTAAAAATAAAAATCTTAAGTTATATTTTCTCAAGCATATTGAAGAGCTTGAGGCTGGCAATATAACTTTACTTGCTTATAGCACCTATGAAGTTTTTCTTCTTCCAGTGGCTAGCTCTTCATTAGATAGAATAAAGTGGGGTTGCAGTTGGCTAATGTATGGAGACAATAAACCAACTGATATGCTTTTCAATGTAAACTCTGGGAAGTTAAGGATGGAAATTTTAATCTTCTGTCACTACTTATCTTATGATTACTCGCTCTAAGCTCTCCCTGAATAAAAAAAAGTTTTAAAATGTAATACAACATATAGTAAAAAATGTGAAGAGTATTTGTTAAAAAGTAACGTGTGACTACAAAACTGCCAATTACTAACTGTAACTGCTAAAAACTTGAAACTGTCCTTTTTTGAAATTAAATACTATAAACATGGTTACATATAATGCTAACTACATCTTCGTCCTTAACTCCTCTAATTGCACCACCTGATTAGTGACTTGCAGGCAAGGTTTCTGAGTTCTTCTCCACAAGTGAGGCTTCATGCTGTGCACCCAGCTCCACCTCTGTGGTTGAATTTTTCTGGACTAAGGAAATAGCTCTAAGATAGCACTTCTTCTTAGGCGTCATGGAAAGGCTACAATGCCAACCATCTGAACTATGGAAGTGCGGCGCCTATAAAAATTTAAACTACTAATTAAAGATTAATGTCATTTGTAACCCTATTGACAATAATATCTGATTCTGACTCAATAAAAAAGGTTTCCAATAGTGGGTCATTGAATAAACGTAAGACTAAGTGGAATTAGAAAGCTGCTACTCCACAGCTTTTCATGTTGTCTACATTGATTTGTAAATTAATTGAATATTAACTCATAAATTTCAGAACTTAATCTCTTAGACGCTAAGCATTGATCTTTGTCTAATCTAGATGAATAGTTTCTGCAATATTACAGTCAATTATATAACAGCACCTCTGCATAAAACAATGCTAGTAATTTAAAAGTCATATAGAAGACCATGAAACTGATAAGGCTGCACTTGAGCCAAGACTGTCTTATCATGAAAATTCATTTTGACTTTCTTCTAAGGATTTTAAAGCAAAATTGAAACTTTTCATTAATAATTAACCTGAGTCATACACACTCTTGATCTAATTAGAATTACAATATGATGCCTCTTTACTCAAAATGACTGAGGGCATGGCATTAACATTGTTTAGTATATTATTTTTAGCCAACCATTAGATAAGTCCATCCCTGGCGAGGGCACTATTTCTTATAATATATGTTACAAAGAAACTATGGAAGGAGCTATTGACCACCAAAAGTAAACCACTTATTTTTAATTTCTTAGCTGAATGGAACAGGAGGCTAAAGTACATGATGTGGACAACTTCAGACTTGGTCCAAAGGGAAAATGTCTTTTATCAACTATTTTGTATCAAAACAAAGTTTGAGTATGGAACAAAAAGATTTCATGTGAATTAGCCTGTGAAAGCGAGAGTCAGTGCCAAACTTTACTAAACTCTTTTACCTTAAATCTCAGAATTTATTAACTTTGGAGATGCTTACACTTGATCATTCTGTTGATGCTAAGTATAACTGGCTTGAATCAACAATATCAGATGGCTATGCACATAAATTCCCTGAGACATTACTTAAAAACTATATATAATATAAAGGAGGAATTTCTGGATGTTGCTGACTTTCAAAAGTTTGAATACCTTCAAAGTATCAAAACGAGGGTAGAAACCTATAAATTTGAAGAATAGAGCCAAAATAAGAGGAGAGGCCCAAGGGAAACCTCTGTTGCAAATCAAGACATCTGGAGGATGAGTGCCATAAAAAGAAGTCTGACTAAGAGGTTCAGGGAAAAAACATATTTGTACTTGAGTTAGGTACCTTATTGCCATCATGCCCCTTGTGCTCTGAAAACCATCCCAACCTAATTCCCATTTGACTTGTATTAAGAAGAGCTCTAGCCACGATTTTGAAGGGGGTTTTAAGGATGTTGGCTACTAGTTTTAGGAGCTCTTGACAAAGTTTGCAGTTACTAAGCGCCTGAATGCAGAATAAGTTGATGAAACATTGATCTAGAAGAAATCTACTTAAGTCAAGTCTTTAGTATCCTAGAATTAGAGGACAGCGCAAGCAATTTTAGTTAATTGGTGCTTTGTTGTTTTGGCCCATTCAACGAATTCACAAATTAATACCAATCAAGGAGCTGTACCCATAGAAATCACTTAGGCTCAATCCACATGCATCCTGAGAGAGGTTCTACTCTTCCACCTAGATTTAAATAAAGCATCACAAAGGTCAAGGCTTAGTACAGAAGGTTAGAATTATAAACCATTTATAATAATTACTCATTTGTCAACTTAGATTATTAAATGCTTATCATGAAGATTAAGCTCTCTCCTATCTAGAGATATTCACAAGAATACAATACAACTGGTCTCAAAAGCCAGGGCCATTGCGCTTACAACACTTTGCTTATTCACATAAGAAAACTTGTCCTTTTAGAACCCGTGATATTTCTAGATAACATCAACTATAATAAGATCATCAGCACTCAGGTTATGATTGAGTATAAAAGTAAAACCAATATTAAAAAAGTGTTTTTCCTCCTCATTTTCCAAATTACTCTGTTTTAACAAATAAAGATTTCAGCAAGAAGGAGTATTTTTTAATGATCAAGTATACTGCTTTTTCACTATCTTTTCATTATTTTACCTCAGGACAACGTATAAAAAAGTAACCATAGTCAGTTAACTCAATGGTTAAAAACTCTTTCTATTCTTCTGAGGAGATAAGAACAATAAGCTGGTGAACAACGAATTGTAAACACTAAAATTATATTAAACATCTGTGAAACTTTCACTTGCATTTAACTACAACTGTAAAAGTTAGTGAAAAAGAACTATGAGTCCTATGATAGTATCTTGGATCCAACCTATATAATGCTTATTAATAATTTTAGAAGGTTCACTTAATGTGAGATCCTTGCAAAGAAGTATAGGGAGATAATAAAAGACAATAATTTCAATTGACAATGTCGCAATGGAGCACAACATTAGAACACAGCTTAAAATAGGTTTACAAATTAAATTTCTGATATGTATCTTGTCAAATGTTCACAATTATGAATAGAAGTCTTCAAAAGCACTTGGAAAGTTCACTCTGAGCTATAAGGTTACAATGAAATACACTTCAGGTTTGACCTCAAATATGGTTAAATGAAGGATTGGAATTATTTAAAGGATGTAGATAATGCCAAATACTTTCAGGTTCAAACCTTACCACAAATCCAAAGTTGAGTAACAACAAATGAGGTCAGAGCAAAAGCTACTAGACGCAGGACTAGTAGTATCGTCCTAAAGCCCATCATCATCAACCTTTTTACAAATTAAAAAAAGGAATGGTTAGTTATTGGAAAAGCATATTTATTTGTTGGCTGGTCCTATGATGATACAAGACTATTCAATTTAGTAGCAATAGAAATCTTCATAGCAAAATCATTTACTGCTAAATCAAATGCATTTTAACAATGTAAATTTGCCAAACCTGAAGATAAATTATGAAAGAGCAAACCTTTATTAGAGTTTTAAGAGTTTGTAAGAGAAATTTTAATTTTAAAATGGTTTATAGATTGGTTAAAGCTATTTATTTAGTATAGGTTTTAGTATCTTTTATAGTACTATATAAAAATAACGAATGAATTAGTGAATTCCAGTGTAGACATGAAATTGGAATAGAATAAATTTATTTGAGTTTAATAATAATCTATTTTAGATGAATAATTTTAATGCGGCAAATTTTCGCGTTGCTGGGTAGGCACTTTCAGTAAATATTTGTTAATAGAAGCTGTCACAAATTTTTTTTTAATAAATGGTATAGAACTGGAAAACTGACAAAGTAATTTTTTAGGGTCTCAAAAGTTATGGAGTTTCTTTAAAAAGGTTCAGAAAAGTGTTGCTTGCACCAATCATTTGGTGATCTATAGAGTGGGTTTTCCTTCAGATATGATGGCTGCACATCCAAAAAAGTGAATTGATTAGCCCCTATCTTTTTTTAGTACTAGATGGTCCCAACCCAAGGGGGGATTCATCGATGTGATTAGCCCCTATCTTCTTATTTGATAGTTAAAAAACACCTATTAGAATTTATCACAGCGCAAGTGACTTTATCATAGATTTTACAGTTGATTTAAAATTGTTAATTATGGCATCTCTGACTCAGTGCATGGGTAATCAATCCTGGGTTTGTACCCCCACTTAGGTCGCATTTGTTAGATAACACTGTTGAATTGAGGTAGCCTGACCAGGGGATGGACATTACCAATAAATAAATCGATATAAATAAAAAGGACTGTAACCTCAAGCAAGCAAAACGACACCAAAACCAAAAAACAAAATCACCAAAGCTTTCAATAACGATTTATTACCTGGCCATGGCAGAGGGGGGATCAGGGGGAACTTCTTTAACAGCATCAATTAGCATGGAGCAAGGTTCAGGGTCCAGGTGTAAAGCAAAAGTGTGGGGACATCAGCAGTATGGGATTCAATATCAACTAAGGGAGATCCAGGAAAGAGAATATGTACTGCAAAAAGGCGCCAATATAGATGGCAAAATCATGATCAGCTGGATATGGGTATCAGAAAGCTTAATGAAGGTGTCAATAACTGTATAAGTAATTTTTTCCTTATGGTTATTGGACACCTCCACAGCACTAAAGGATTTAATTGTGGCTCTTTTGTAGAATTTGAGGAGTTCATGCTTACCTGCAGCGGTAAGCGTTACTGAGATATCAGGAGGGAGGAGACCATCTTCAGGCATCGCAACAGACTTAGCTTCAGCTTTGCAGAGAGAATGACAGTCAGTATAATAGCTGCTTCAAGGTGAGCTGATGATTGGAGTGGAACAGTATGGTGTTCACCTGAAGAGCGTAAAAATTGGAGAATTAATTGTCACAATTTAAATCTAACAAATAGTCAAGGTGGAGGTTAGACAGCTCAATAAGATCCTCTGATTCAGAAACCTCAACCAATAAGGCCCAGGGATTCTGATTAAATAGTATCAGGGCTTTGGCTTAAGGGCGAGGTTGAATATAAAAGGGAAGGTTCAAGGGAGAGACTGGAGGTACAAGACACTTGCTGATTGGCTAAAGATTGAACTGATTGCTGAGGATGGCTGAGATTTTTGGAGGAAGAGATTTCAGGGTGCAGGCTTGATACCTGTTCAGTCAATAAGGGTACTTGCAGTAAGGCGCCCCAGGTATATTCCGACAGAGTGGGTTAGGCATCATAGTCAGCAGCAGAAAATTTGTGGAAGAACGCCAAAAAAGATTCTTTTGTGTTGATAAAGTAAAACAAACGGGGAAATTTTTGCATAAATGTTGATGCGCACTCTGAAGAGATAGTTGGTTGCTGATGCAATGTGGGACTGTGAGGATTTGTTTGGCAATATCAGAGTAGAAATTGGCGATAATAGCGGTAGATGGAGAGCAAGTGTCAGATTCTGATGGCTGACCCAAAAATATGCCCTTTGAAAAAAATCAGATCAAGCTGATTATCCTCCCAATGCTTAAGATAATACCTAATTCTCACCTCAAAGCCTATTGCAATTACATGGATTGGGCCAAATATCTCGCCTTCAATTAGATCAAGTACTTAGTCAAAAAGCTCAGGCTGAATACCCTTGTAGACTATGGCCGATTATCACTGCATCAAATCTTGGCAATTGGTTCCAATTATTGGGAACAATATCAAACATCTAGTATAAAAAATCAATCAGGACCAACCCAAAGTTAAAATTTAAAAGTCCCATGGACAATCAGACAAACAATAACGTAATAAATTTCCCGCCCTAGGGCGAAATTCATATCTCAATCCACATAATTGGCACAATAGCACTTGCACATGGACTGCATGAAAGGGAGTACCTAGTACTATTGAGAGAGAGGCTTGCTGATGTCCCTATTAGGGGTATGTCATCTAAACTAAATTAATGTCAGAATTTCACAGAAGGTGTATTTTGTCAGAAGTATGACAAAACTCAAATCAAGAAGATCTTAGGATAATTTTTCATGTTTTTATTACATTTTTGTCCCTAAAATCCTCCCAATTTTGATAGTATTTGCCACCAATAAACCTAAGAATAGGTCTCAGTCATATCAGTTCAAGGGCCAAACAGAGGTAGTAAGATATCTGTTAAAATTTTGTGCTCAAATGTGGCCAGGAGATGCCCTAGAGGTATAAATACCGGTGCCTGGCCTAATGACTGATTATCAGTTAATAACTTCTAATAAAAGATATTTCTTTGCATCTCTTTCCTGGTTTTCTCATCTGAATATTTTCTTTGGAGAAGTGTTGACAATCTGGAAGTATCATATCCTCAGCTTGTATATATCCCTGCCTAAGAAGTTATTCCTGATTATAAAGGAAATATTAAGCCTGAAATCATCTAGAAGAGTCAGGCTATCTCAATAAGCCTAGTGAGTTTCCAAATGGTCAGAGTACTGTAAGCTAAAGCAAAATCAAGGATTTATTGGACAAACATCTACACAATTTAGTGTGCAGGATTTTATTTTTTTGCAAGCTATCCTTGGAACTTCACAACTGGTGCTCAATAAAACCAGTGACACTCTCTGAAATGGATTCTCATAAACATTTCCTGAATGATTCAGCCAGATGAGAAAGTAACAATGAGATGGAAACTAGCAACAAAAAAACTCTGATTATTTTAATACCAGCTGCTGTGGCTCTTAAGCGGGTATCTCCTAATCCCTGGAACTTATCACAGTAGTGGGAGCTCATGCAGATACAACCAGGATGATTGATCTTACATCTGCAAGTGTAAAAGCTATGCTGGAAACCTTATATCAAGGTTTTGGATTAGTGCTTCACAAAATCAATCCCTCCTTCAGCCTGTTCTACTACCTTAAGGATCAGGAGCTCAAGATGGAGATATATATGAAGTACCATGATGCAACCTTGGCATCTCTTGCAAAAGTCTCATAGACAGTCAAGTAATTAACGAATTCCTGTTTAATTTTGTTCAACCATAATTAAGCATACCCAGACAATTATTGCTAGACAAAATTTGGAAAACATGGAAATCACCTGTGTGCAAGGGGAGAGATTTTCTTCCCAAAATGCTATACTGTCAAACTAAATTCCGGTTTTACTGAAGTCTGAAATACAAATGTGGATAATATGAAGCTTGCCAATGAAGCTCATGGGAGATTAAACACCCTTGAGGAGCTTCTAAATGAAGGTGTCCTGAAGATAGCCGCAGAAGTCTTGCTCACCATGGGCTATCACACGGATGGGTGCAAAACATGAGTAACCACTGTCAAAAACTGAAAACCCATTCTGATTACTTATTGTCTCAATCAGAACAACTTAGCATACATGCCACTTTGGGCCAAATAAATCACCTGGAGTTAAATGTAAAAGTTGATGAATTCAAGAATTATGTTCAGGCTGAGCTGGATACTGTAAACAAAAACTTTAAAGACCTTGCAGCAAAACCAGCTGTTTCAAATAAGGATGAAGAAGATGTCCATATAAAGAAAAAATTTCTAGACTTTGGCCTGTAGGTTCAAGATTTCAGGCCAGAAATACTGGAATTACTCAGGAGAATTGGGAACTCATAATGCAATTATCAACTGCAAATTCCCGAGGAGACAATATGTCCAAAGATATTAAAAAGCATAATTACCAATCAAGCTTTATTCAAAGAGGAGTATGACAACCTTAAAAAGAATTTGAATCCCTCAAAAAGCAAGGCTGCCAGTGCTCACCCAGCTTTGACAAAAGAGTAATAGGAAAAATCTCTGCTTATTCGGCCAAAAAACATTACAGAAAATTAACTAAGGGCTGAATTCAAGCGTCAGAATCCAGTAGTTCAGAGCAATATCATGAAATTGATTCATTGGAAATTGATACCGATTCAGAAACTGATATTTTAAATATCCTTTATATGCCTAGAGTCCTGGCATCAATCCTGACTCTAGATGCTCCCCAATGGGAAAGATGGCCAATTCTGTGTGATGATACACCAAGACGTTCAAGAAGAGGTACAATATCTATTCCCAAAACAGGGTGAGATGAAATCAACCCATTAAATTTACCAAAGTTTTTTAAGGATGGGAATGTTCACTCTTTCCTCAAGATATTAGAAAAAGCAATGAGGTGAGCATCAGATCATGCAAAAGAATCAGCACTGATTAATTCACTCGATGCCTATAGCTGTGACCTTGTTATGACTTATTTGGGCGACGATTGGTCCTATATGAATGCCAAAAATGCAGTGACAAAACAGTTTGGAGGGCCTGAGAAATTAGAAACCTGAAAAAAGAGAGCATCTTAATATTGAATTAAAACAGAATGAGACTATTAAGGGCTTTGCGGATAGATTTTTCCATGAGGCACAAGTTCTGTGTAGGTGCAATGCAATAGATAGTTTGATGCCAAGATTGCAATGGATCATGCGGTTATGCCTTTCTGTGAACTACACAATGTCGTGATACCTGCATTTAATGTAAGCTTGGAAATTCAAAGGCTTACCAATTACTTGAGAAGCTGTTCCCATAATTTCATTACCCCTAATCAGTCCAAAGATCAGAAAAACTCCTGTTTTTGGGCCCAAAAAGCAACACTATGTATGACCAAAAAAAATTCTAAACTATGAACCAAAAATTTGAGAAAAAACAGCAAACAGTGCAATTAAATGCCACTACTGTGGTCAAAAGGGGCACTTTGTTAGCAAATGCTACAGATGGTCCAACAAAAAGCCTGGGGTCAACTTTGCTCTAAAAATCAACAGCAACAGTGAGGCGGGAAAAGAGCAGGTAGAGTAGAGGCGGAATGCTCTAACCCCATAATGTTCAAATTATTCCACCTGACCCTGTTGAGCTCTTTTGGGCCAAAAATGTTGTTAAAGATAACCTCCACCATATCATGGCTAATGATATCATGATGGTCACTACTTTGGCCACAGCAAAAGTAACTAAACCCTTGAAAATATTAAAGAAGCACAAGCAGAGGTATCAAAAGCTTACGCAAAGCAGATTGTTGATCAGGGTTTAGACCTCCAACCCAGATGTTCAACCAACCTACCTAAGCTTAACAACGTTCAAGTAGCTATTCCCATTAAGACCTTAGCAGATAACTTCCCAGATATTTGCTCAATCCTGAAAACACCTAGAATCGGGCAGCAATCACAGCATTCATACAATAAATACCTCTGATATCTACTCTGAATGTACTTATGTGGACATAGCAGTAAACAAGGTATGAGTCTGAACCATTGTCAATAGTGGTGCTCCTATTAATATATTCAGCACAAAGTTGGTTAAAAAGCTGAAAATTTTGCCCGATGTTGCCCACTGTCAGGAATATGGAACAGCTGGAGCGCATACAACTAAATCACTGGGCGCATACAGTACCCTACCTCTCAGATTCAGATCCATTGTAGTAACAGCACCTGACATAGTGTTGCCAAATATGAACTATGATATCCTAATTGGGACTGATTTCCTAAGAAGATATGGAGTTGTTACCAATCATAAGGACGATACTCTCACCATCCTTGGCCAGGCTATATCACTTTACTATAGCCGGGATAGGCCAGTTGAGAAAAAGAAACCCAATCCTATTCATAAATCTGGCCTACAAGATGGAGTCATACCAATTAAGTATGTCAACGCACGGTAAAAGATAAAAGCAATACCCACTCAGATCAATGAGTCAAATGAAATTCCACTTTGATCAAATCAGAGCATCATTATACCATCTTGAAATCAAGTTATTACTGATAGGACTAACAGTTAAAATCCCAGAAGGACTTTATGATGAAGTGTATTAACAATGGTCTAAATCTCAACTTGAACCAAACACGCCCCTTGTATCATCATTGCTGGCCATGGAGAAAACATATCTTATGTGCAAACCTGCAAACTCTGCCCATATCCACCAAGTGATATAAAACAATCGCATTTACATCTGATCCCAACCTCAGAAATTCACTCATTCCATGAGTTCAGAACTTTTTTCATTTTAGGTCTCCCTGCTAAGGACCTACTAAGCACAAATAATGTCATCCCTATAGCTGATTTAAGCAACCTGACCAACTCTGAGAAAGGCCAAGCTCAGGGGTTACACTCCAAATATCAGGAAATATTTGCACAAGATGTTTTTCACTTGGGATGTGCTAAGGGTGTCACCCAAAAAATGATACAAGAGATCAAAACCAATTTGATTACACCCAATTAGATGCTCATAACCATCAGTAGAAGCTGTATCCAAAGAGATTAAGGAACTCCTTGATTGTGGCATATTAGTACCTTAAAAATTTCCATGGGCAGCACCAATCAAATAGTGAAGAAAAAAGAGTTGGAAGCAGCCAAGTAGTCATTGATTATCAGAAGTTATAACAACATCACAAAGAAGGACTTGTACCCTCTGCTGAAAATTGACAAAGCCTTGATAGGCTAGGGGGCGCAAAGTTCTTGGCAATGGACCTTATCAGCGGATATTGGCAAATAGATCTTCCCAAAAAGAGGCGTGAGAAATGTGCAATTATAACCCAAGAGGGCCTATTCCAGCCAACGAGAATGCCTCAAGGGCTCTGCAATGCCCCGTCTATATTCCAAAAGGCAATGACACAATCCTGGGAGACTTGAAGTTGTCATGTGCACTAGTGTGACTTGATGATATAAACGTTTTCCGCCACATTTTGATGATCACCTGGAACACTTAGAGGAGGTTTTCAGAAGGCTAGCTTCTGCAAATTTAAAAATCAAGCCCAGAAAATGTCAATTTTCAAAGACCAACTGTAATACCTCAGATTTGTGATTGATAAAGTGGGTCTTTGTCCCCAACCATCTAAGCTGGATGCCTTCTCCAAAATGAAATGGCCCAAATCCAAGCGCGATATTAAAGTATTCCTAGGCATGATCAGGTACTTTTGCCAATTTATTGCCAATTTTGCACAGCTTGGGGAGCCGCTTTTCTATCTACTTAAAGATAAGGTCCCATTTGACTGGACTCCAGCTTGCCGTATGCATTTGACCAACTCTGATTGGACCTATTGGGAGTGCCTGTTCTTCAATACCTGGACTTTGATCGCGAATTTACCATAAAAACTGATGCATCCCTAACAGCAGCGGGTGCCATGTTATACCAAGTTGGAAAAGATGGTAAAGAACATCCAGTTGCCTTTACTAGTTGGACCCTAAATGTTCATGAAAGGAACTACACAGTGATGAAATGAAAATGTTTAGCCATCATTTTTGCTTGCAAGCAGTTTTGGGTCTACCTACATGGCACTCATTTCAAAGTTGCTACCAATCATGCTTCCCTAAGATGGTTAAACAACTTAAGAGAACCTGAGGCCCAATTAGCCTGCTGAGCGTTGAAGCTTCAAGCTTTTGACTACATCATTGAGCACTGAGCTGGGGCAAAAAACCAAAACGCTGATTGCCTATCCCAACTACCCACCATTGCAACACTTAGTTGGGCTGCTGATGAGTAGTTTATGAAAATGATCAGCAGAGAGTACTAAGATGAGCCCAGATCTGTCCAAAAAATATTATTAGATCTATAAAAAATACAACCATTGAAAACGGGACGCTTTACAAGATCGTTGAGGGCAAAAAGTATTTCCTCAAGATCCTTGGACCAAAAGACCTGATAATGGCAGCGCATAAGGCCATAGGGCATGTCAGATTCAAGAAAACGTAAGAGCATCTGAAGCAATTCTACTATTTGGATTCAATGCATTTCAACATCCAAGAAACGCTAGAATGCTATAAAGAGTGCCAAGGCGAAAAACCGTTCCAAAAAAGCACATCTTACCATCTTGTTCAGACTAAGTTTGCCTGGCACACTGTATCTATCGACGTTTTCAGCCCACTTCCAACAAGTAATATGAAGGCCAAGTACATAATTGTAGCCATCGACCACTTGACCAAATGTGTCAAGGCCAAGGCTATTTGTGAAGCTAAAGCAGCAACTACCGCCTAAAACGTCCTTAAAAACATCATACACAAGCATGAATGTCCCCAGGTTATTCTGACTGATAATGGAACCAATTTTAGCACCAATGTCCTTGCCAAGCTCAACTAATTAATGAAAGTAGGAGGTGTGCTTTCTGCTCCCTATCATCTAAAAACTAATGGGACTGTTGAGCGCGCAAACGGGAAGTTGGTGAACATTATCAGGAAATTAACTTCAGCCAAACCATATGAATGGAGTAATTATCTAATTTTGGCAGTATTTGCCTACAATATCTCCTATCACTTGTCAATAAGGATGTCCCTGTTTCAAGTATTATATGGAAGACATCCAGCCCTACCAACGCTACTATATTCAGCCCTAGAGGATCTTGGAGAAAACACTCATCCTCAATATGTGGAGAAGCTTGTGGATGCTTTAATCAAACTATAAGCTCAAGCCTTTGACAACACTTATGATGAGAAAAAGGCCCGACATCAAAAGGAATTATAGAATCGCTACACACTGGCCAAATTTGAAGTTAACAATGAAGTTCTACTTTAAAACACCCATGGATTGGGTCAATTGCAAAAGTTAGATCACATCTGGGTTGGGCCATTCGAAGTGATTGAGAAGACATCTAAGTATATATACACTATCAAGGATATTAGGACCAGCCATATATACAACTGAGTCCATAAAAACTCCTAAGAAGGTTCAATAAGCGGGCCAAATAAGAAAAAAAGTAAAAAAACAACAAACATTTATATATACATAATAGTTTATTTTAAAAAATACTTTAGTTTGCACTTGAGGTTGGAGAGAAGATTCAACTCCAGACTCATTGGGTGTTAGGGCCAAAGTTACTAAATAGAAGATCCAACTCTGTCTCATCAGGCGCTTGGGCAAAAAATAACAAATGACAAAGACCAATGAAGGCTAATCGGGAAACTTAGGGCTTATGTTTGAGTCAAATGGGGGGAAAAATGTCAGATTTAGGTGGTTGACCTGAAATAAACCATTCAACAACCATCAAACCAAGATAATGATCCTCCCAATGATTGGGATAATACCTAAGTCTCACCTAAAAGCCTATTGCAACTACACGGCTCAGGCCAAATATCTCACCTTCATTTTGATCAAGTACTTTATCAAAATGCTTGGGCCAAATACGCTTGCACATTATGGCTAATTATCAATGCACCAAATCTCAGCATTTTGTTTCAATTATTGGGAACAATATCAAACATTGAGTATACAAAATTGTTTGGGACTGACCTGAAGTTGACGTTTAAAAGTCCCATGGATAATCAGAAAAATGATAACGTAATTAACTTCCTGCCCTAGGGCGAAATTCATATCTTAATCCACATAATTGGCACAATAGCACTTTTACATGGACAGCCTGAAAGGGAGTACCTAGTACTATTGAGAGAGAGGCTTGCTGACGTCTTGGTTAGGGGTACGTCATCTAAATCAAATTAATGTCAGAATTTCACAGAAGGTGTATTTTGTCAGAAGTATGACAAAACTCAAATCAAGAAGATGTTAGGATAATTTTTCATGTTTTTATTACATTTTTGTCCCTAAAATCCTCCCAATTTTGATAGTATTTGCCACCAATAAACCTAAGAATAGGTCTCAGTCATATCAGTTCAAGAGCAAAACAGAGGTGGTAAAATAACTGTTGAAATTTTGTGCTCAAATATGGCCAGGAGATGCCCTAGAGGTATAAATACCGGTGCCTGGCCTAATGACTGATTATCAAATAAATACCTTCTAATAAAAGATATTTTATTTCATCTCTTTTCCGGTTTTCTCAACTGAATATTTTCTTTGGAGAAGTGTCAACAAGCTGGAAGTACCTTATCCCCAGCTTGTATATATCCCTGCCTTGGAAGTTAATTCCAATTATGAAGGAAATATTAAGCCTTAAATTGACCAGAAGATTCAGGATATCTCAATAAGCCTAGTGAGTTTCCAAATGGTCAGAGTACTGTAAGCCAAAGCAAAATCAAGGCTTTATTGGCCAAACATCTACACGATTTAAGTGCAGGATTTTATTATCAAGAGAGCTATCCTTGGAAATTCACAGCCAGCAAGGCGCTTAGCACCACTAAGAATTTAAAGTGGAGGATGGGGTTTAAGCCATAGGTTGAGGGCCCTGACACTAACTCCTCATACAACACCTGGGGTGGGAGATTATATGGGAGGTTGGCAAAACTCACAAATATTGTGTTTTAGTAAATAGGCGATTACAAGTCATGGAGATGGGAGAATTTTTTATATAGAGTTTTGTTTCCGCCATCACTTCAACGTCCTCTTAAGAGGGGAAAACAACATCAAAATAGCCCTTAAACCCTTTCCTTACAATTTAAGTTCATACACGCGTACCAAAATAAACAAGGTATGACAGATTTTGTTTTGCCCAAACATCATGCCACATCTCTTACACATGTTATTGTTTTTCCCGATCATTATACTCATCTATCACATGATATGTAGGTTAAGTTGTTAAAAAGGCGGAAATTGTTATTCCGCTGGTGCAAAAGCAGTGATGGTAGGCTTAATTACTCCCTTGTTGGAATATGTGAATAGTTTCCCATAGTTAACTTTAAGGCAAAATTGGATATCAGGAAACAGGGAGGGCGAGAGGGTGGGGCAAACTGAATGTGCATTTGTAAGTTGAAGAACTAATTCCCTTGTAGAGACATGATGGAGGTTTGGACTATTTAAACTAGTAAAACTGGCCTAAACATATTTTCAGCATAGCGGAAAACACTAGGGGGTGTGCACCGCTGCCACATACTGGAGCAGCAGGCGGTTGAGTCAAGGACATAGGCGGTGGATGGTGTTTTGGTGGTGCAACTAAAATAATCTTTCCAATAAAATAGCTCAAAAGCGAGTTTGTGCAGAAATAAAAGTTTATTATGTAACATTAATTATTAGATTATGAATTAGATTTTCAGCCAGTTCTATAAAAGCTGCTAGAGTCCATTGATGTGCCTATGTCTTGCAGGGAGCTACGTTATGCACCCTGGAATAAAAGCTTTACCACCTTAGAATCTTGAAAGTATCCTTTGGGTTGTGATGTACTATTAAAGATCAATAACCTCATTAAAAAGGACAGCTATTATATACTTTGTATCAATGATGCTCTCTCCAAGCCTCTGACTCCACCTTCTTCTGAAAGGACTTACTGAGCGGATACTGGAATATAGATATATCGCCTTTAGGAATAAAGAATTGCACTTTTTTTGAAATAAACTTATTATTAACTAACTTGTTTGCACAAGGACTTTACAATACTCCCGCCTCTTTTAATGAGCAATAGATCATAATTTTAAAAAGCTTAAGATATTATGATATTAGTTGTGATTTTTGCCTACATTGCCCAGCTTCATTGATTACAATTAGTCTGTTGAATAACTTAGGGATCCATCCACAAATAGTAGTAGATAAGGTATCAACCATCTATACAATACTATTGTTTTGATAATATTTTAGAGAATATTTTTTTAATCTGCAATTTTGTAATCCACCAGATTGGTGAGTGTTTCATTTAGGAATCGACAATAAACAAGCAATTAGGGGGTCAAATTAATCATCAATACCTTAATTGATTTGAAGGACTCAACTGGGTTTAGTTACTATTGAATAAGGGGTTTTTGAGTTGCTGGCGAGTAATGCTGCCATTATAAAAAACCTTTTGAGTTAATTTTTACTGGAATACAATCTGGTATTTATGAATTAGAGTCCCATTACCTAATCAGGTTTTTACCATATAATGGTAAATCTGATGGGAGTTGAGCAAAAAAGTTTGGACACATTCTCGTTTCAACTTGGAAGAGGTCACTATTGAGGAGGGAAGAGAACATAAGGATATTAATGAAGAGAATCATCCTGTTGTGTGGCCCTGGGTGGTTAACTAATCAGCGACGGCTGCTGTTCCCAATTGGGGTGCCAACTAAAGAATTCTGAGCCGAATTTCCTATAAAATACCCTTGAATTTTTTACAATAATAAGAAAATATAAAAATAGCTTTAATTGAATTTAAATTATCTATTTTTTATAATTTTAGAGTATTTGCTCTTGGGATTAGATATTAAATTAAAGAAGATTCTTTGTCTAAATTATTGTTAATCTCCACATAATCAGTGAGATGAGAAGGAAGAAGAACCTCTGAACCTTACCCTAGATTAAGTTCTATCAGACGAATAGGGAAGAAGTCCCTACCATTCAGAAAGAAATTAGTAATAAGACAAACACCAGGTTGGCTTGGGACCTAATCATCATTAGTAAAATCAGCTCAACTAGAATAGTAGTCTTCATACTACTATTGCCATCTTATATTATCAAATTAAGCAACGCACATGCAAGAAACCTGTATAAGTTAAACAAAGGGTGCTGAAGCGGGTCATTATTAGAACAAAGAATCTAATATAAGTTTTATAAATTGGTACTTATTATAGAAGAGGAAGTAAAGTAGCCATTGTCCCAAAATTTACCAATTATTTTTTCTTGATTTTATAACAATATCCTCTAATACTTTATGGCAAATATCTCACCTTCAAGGAAATCTTCTAGCAACCTTGAAAATCGAACATCAAACTCAAAACCTTAAAGTGCTCATTTTCCAATAAAAGCTGGAGTTCTTATGTATCCATATTCTAAGAAGGGATTTTGCCTCTTCAAATAGTTTTTAAACTATAATAAAGATACCTAGTCCAAATAATTCCCACAACATCTAAGTGTTCCCTGGTATAAAGTTAATACCATAAATTTATATCAAATTTTGTCCAACTAGGAAAACCTCTGGTACAATTGAACTCAAAAATTATACCATCTACTCAGGTTTTAGACAAAGAGCAGCTTTTAATCTGCTGAAGATTTGTTGAAGGAAAACCGCATTCTGAACCATCCAGACTATGATAAACCATTTTTTTCTCCAATGACTCCTCTGACTAAGTTTTTGGAGAAATACTGGATCAAATTAATGAAGATGGAGTCAATCACACTTTATTAATTTTCAGCAAGATGTTTTGAAAGCTAAGCACAATTAATCTGTGACTAAAAAGTGCTTCTCTGTCCTAGTCATGGTCAAACATGACATCCTCACCTGTATAAAAACCACCTTCAACGTTGTTATGGGTTTATGCCTCACTTTAGTGATTGCAGAACATGAAGGGTTTAACAAGAAGATTAGCTCAATGGGCACTAAAGCTCCAGCACTATGGCATAAAGATAAAACATCTCACAGGGACTAACCACCTGAATATGAATAGACCTACCCACTCACAAATTCTGCACTTAGACAAAAGTGGAACTATAATTCTACATAAACTTCTAATTACGCCCAATGCCTGGAAAAAAACAATAATGAATCTGTCAATATGAAACTTCAGAGTTACTAATGGTATACTAAAATTGAATATTGAAAACTTTACATGAAGGTCAGCGAAAATTGGCTACCCTAAATCCATCAATTAGATTAGGTATCAGGATGTGAAGGATTTAATTCAAAAATGCTCTATGATGCATCATGGTCCACAAAGTTCCTGGTGTTTTGGTCACCCCAAAGGGCATACAAACCCACTATAGGACTAATGGTTAAAGAAATGGTAGTGTATTTGAATAAATCCTTGAACTTTTCAAAGTGCTAGGCTAAAAGTGAGAGGGAAGAAAGGATCAGGATAAGTGGGAAGTTAAATAGATTATTAAATAATAGACGATAATCAAATGCCTCGCTTACTGAAAACCTTTAGCATCAATATTTGGTAGAATAGTAATACATAAATATTTGGCTAAATCCTTTTAGACGTACCACTGTGGGGTGGTAATTCAATCCAACCGTAATCCTGCAGGAAATATCCAAAGCACATCATCCCACCTGAAGGGACAGCTGCCTTTAATGGATTTTGAGTGGAACGGAGAAACTTTCGCCATGGCGTGCATATATGCTCCAAATGATCCAAAAGACTGCCAAAAAATTTTCCAATATCCTCTCGATCCCTTTCACTGAGACAACGTTTTTCATGGGAAATTTCAATTTCTGGCTTAAAGCCATAACTGACCGCTAGCCTAAAACAAAGGATATACCCTGCGGCCACACAGAACTTTGCATACTAAAGGCAACGCTGGGCCTGTATGACACCATCCCCAAACAGGCCACCATGTTGGCCAACATGATGAGGCCCCACTACAATAACAACCAACTATTCTCAATGACCCAGATTGACCTGATGCTCGCACCTGTAGACTTCCGTCACCATGTATCAAATTTTACAACAACAATTATCCCCCTCTCCAACCACCAAATGGTTTTAATAAAATTATCATCCGCGGTGAAATACCAAAAGCCACTGACCTGGCACAAAGTTCACCCAAGCACTATCCATCTTCCAGAGCTTAAACTTTGGATCAAGATGGTGATAACAACATAGACAAAAAACGACCACCTACTGAGAACCCTATCACAAGTGGGAAATTTTCAAGGCTAGAGTAACCAAGAAATCCTGTCACTTGAACTCCAGAAAGCTGGCCGCAACGTCCGCAACAATCAATAAGGCTATCAGACAGCTCCAACACTTAGAAATTAACACACCTCGCGAGGGATACAGCCCTCAATGGGGACACCTGTGGTTCCAAATATCCGCACAGGTCAACTCCCTCTTTGGAAAACACCAGCACTATTTTGAAGTATGGCACAAATCAAAATACATTCTATCTGGCAAAACTCACACAGCCCAATTCTTTCACTGTTCTAAACCAATTTTGATCTCGGCAACCTGCACACAGGTCTATTGATCAGATGACACACTGGCGACCACACCATCCAAAATATTGGCTGAATTACACCAATTTTATGTCGACCTGTACACAGCAGATTTCGCGGCACCTAGCAAAATTAAAAAAAATTTATCATCTGCTAATATTGAAAATATAGCTGATAAACCAGACCTTTCCAAACCCATCACTAGAGATGAACTATGTGAGGTAATAAAATCAACTCCGCGCCACAAGTGCCCTGGGCCTGATGGCCTCCCATATGAATTTTACAAAAAGTATTTTGATTACATCGCACCAGTAATACTAGCAACCATGAACAAGTGCCTGGAGGACACAGCCCTTCTACCTGGCGGCCAAGATGTATATGTGGTCACACTATTCAAAAAAGGAGACCAGGCAGACCTAAACAATTGGCGTCCAATTGCTCTCATCAATACTGATACTAAAATACTAACGAAAATTCTAGCTAAGCATATGGGATGCATTGCACAGACAGCCCTCTCCCCCCATCAGTTTGGATTTATCCCCAATCACTAGATTTGGGATAACATTCACACCATAGCTAACATCTGCCAAGCTAACCCCACAGGCGCCCTTGCTTTCCTGAACTAAAGAAAGCATATGACCGAGTGCACTGGGACTACTTGGAACAATGTCTAAAGGCCTTCAACCTACCATCCCGCTTTATAAACTGGGCGCTCCTCCTAAAACGCTCATCCAGATTTGCAATCAGAGGCCCAGGCTTCCTAACTGACACCATCACCCCACAAAGGGGCCTCAAACAAGGTGACCCGCTTAGCCCCCTACTATACAATTTCAGCCTTGACTCTCTCCTCCGCATAGTAAACTCAAAGCTCTCTGTAGTCAGGTTTGAGGGACAATTAACAACCAAAATGCTCACCTTTGCTGATGACTGCATAGTCAGCGTCTCAGACAATAGGATGCCAG
Organism: Massospora cicadina; assembly: GCA_022478985.1. Taxonomy (NCBI): domain Eukaryota; kingdom Fungi; phylum Entomophthoromycota; class Entomophthoromycetes; order Entomophthorales; family Entomophthoraceae; genus Massospora; species Massospora cicadina. Next base: position 120,158 of record JAKSZP010000024.1, on the reverse strand, counting down.
AGCAATTGAACGCATTATTCACCAGTATGAGTCAGTGAGTAACGCCAAGCTGAACAAACAGAAAACATAGGTAATTGTAATGGCCAAATTCAGTTCAAATTGGACCCCACCCTCCCACCACTGACCAAAACCGCCGCACATCCTACCACAAGACAAAGACCTATGCCAATAAAACCACTGTGCTTACCCTTCACACCCCACCCCGCCACCAACTCAGTCCGTCATCTGGGTATATGGCTCGAGGCTGGTTGATATGCACTTGACACCATTGAAACCAAAATATTGGACAACATCACAAAAAGAATGACAAGTATGCGGAGGAGTAAAGCTAGTTTATCCAGAAGGGCTGTGTCAGCCAACTCCCTGATCTTGTCAAAGTTATGATTTGCTGCTCACGCAGTTCCTTTCTCCGCTAACTTTACCAATGCAGTCTACAAGCTCCTGGAGAACTGGCTGTGGTCTGGATACCGCGCACCAGTCAGGCTGGAGATCAGGTACAGCCCACGGAAGAAAGGCAAGATGGGGCTGCTCAACTTCATGGAACGAGCAATGCAAATCTTTGGCTCATGGATAGCTCTGACAATGTCACCCAAACCGCCATTCCCCCACTGGACCAAGGCAGCCCAAACTAACTTTGCAATGTCACTATATCTGAGCTGCACATCCAACCCTACAACACTGATGAAGTACCTAACAACACATCCAACAGCCACAGAACTGCACAACATCAACCGCTACTTCAAACGCGTCCTGTACACCCTAAGACAAGGGAATTGGAGTTTCTCCTATGCACAACAATCTGAAGATACTAACCCTCCAATAAAGTATATGCGACTCCACAGAGAACAAACTGTGACCAACGCATCTGCCCCATTATCACCCTTCCCTTTATCACGGATTGACGATATAGATTACCAGGACGTCCCATATGACTTGCGCACCCAAAGGAAGGTGTGGGACCTCATCACTTGCCCCCTCTTATCCCCACAAGTGAGCTCCACAGTGTGGCGCTACATGCATCATACGTTTAGGACAGCCAACCACACATTCTCAATGTTCCAATCATGCGCCATCTGCGGCAGACCCAACACGCTAGCCCACCACCTGGAAGAGTGCCCGCCATCCAAGCTTATCTGAGCCAATGTGATGTACTTATTCTAGCAATCACCATCAGCTGAATTCCGACTATCCCGCGATATCTTAGCACTCAACACAATCTCACCTATCCCCCAGACGCTAAGGGCTTTAATTGTGAGTATTGCAATATGGTCCATTCACACAATTACCCTTGATGCTTCCATCAGGATCTTCCACAACATTAACCAAGCTATCGTCATGTTCCACAGCCATTTGGCTGACCACTTCCAAGCCTGGATATTTGGATCATTAAAACACAAATGGAAGAAACAGATGGGTAACTGGATACCAATCTGGTTCCTTCGATGTGATACTAAAAACCTCACAATCTCTATAGGCGGTAAACCCTACTAGCCCTTGAGCTGTCAAGTCTCTTAAGGTAATAATCACCCACCACCCGTGGCTACTAGCCACACCCAAGCGTATCATGTCTTATCTTTTAGGTTCCAATGCTTAGTGTGCTCCCCCCTCTTTACTTTCCTTTCCCTACATATTAAATGTGTCAGTCCCCTGGTCAGCCATCCTCAAATAAATAAAAAAGTAATACATAAATATTTACTAAAACTATTAATCTGTTCTAAGCACAAAAAGCTGGTAGATAAGATCATTGAATGCTATCAGTATCAATCCCCAATAGTTTTTAGGATTGGACAATTAATTGAAATAGCTCAACTTGAGAAAATAAGGGGCACAAACTAGCATTCATTAGTACTTTAAAATTAATGTATTATAACCTCAGATAGAAAACTTCACCAAAAGTTGATAAAATCCCAACAGAACACACTCCAAGCCTAACTAGGGGTCAAGAGCCAAGACATATGCATCTGAGTAGGAAAAGTAGGGATAATTAGAATCCCTCAGGAATAGATTGGCATATAAAGGAACACAAAAAGCAACGAAGATAGATGCTTATAATTTTTTAATAAAATATTAATACAAACATAGCGGATAGTGTATGGGGCAAAGGAGTGGATACAAAAACAAGTTCCTGATCAAAAGTATCTTTGGCACTAGTTTCTGGTAAAATACAGGGTTAATGGCAATCAAATGTCTTACCCATTAAATTCCTTGGTATTGATACCCAGCCTTTTTTTAGTTTATACCCAGAAATAAATTTGCAAGTAAACCTTGAATAAGCTTAACCCAAATGAATGAGGAGCTAAATTCAGAAATTGGACTTTTGAATCTATCCTCAGCATCAGTTACCATTTTGATCAGAATACTTAAATGCTATCAGGATCAATCCCCAATAGTTCTATGAATGGCTTATTATAAACATAGCTCAACCAAATTGAATGGGAGCACATATCAGAAAACTATAAAAATTAAGTGAATCAGTTTGCAGCTGATCTAAATTGTTCTAACTTCCAGTTTCAGTGACAGAACAAGATTTTCTGTAAGTTAATGTAAATTAAACTATTAGAGCTAGTTAATAAAATATTTAAATTAGTTATATTATGAAAGAATCGCCTATTAGACAGGCTGGGCAGCTGGAAAAAACACTGTAATTGGCACTAACGGAATCAGTTTAGCTGAGTTAAAAACACTCCAACCGATCATATATGAGGGATTGATGGGGCGTATTCAGATTCTAATGGCGTCTTATGAAGTCAGCTCCTGATAAAGGCTCTTATACCCTTATTTTTCATCCTGGACTTGACTGCATGACAGCTGATGCAGAGGCACAAGGCATTATTGCTCCTACTCCTTCCTGGGTTTTACTTTACATGGGAAGCTTAGGGGACCTGGCAGGGACCACTACTTTTGTTGGATTTCAGGGGATGAAATCCAACAACTCCTAGCAGATTTCAAGGAATCGAAGCCCCAGGCACAATGGATTTCAATAAATTTAATAAAGATAAAAATCAATAGGAAAGACTCCTTATTAGGCGATTATCCTAATAACTTCACTAATAAAATAGTGACAACCAAACTAGTCAGATAAAAATAAATGTAACATCTATTCTTTTATCATAATTTTAAATAAAATTGGTAAGTACTATAGGAAAAAATCCAAGCACGTCAGAGCCTAGATCTATTTTATCTGGTTAATTAGGGATTTTGTAGCATACTGGTACAGTTAAAAATAGCAATATCTGACCTCCTAGATCAGATTTGGACCCCAGTATCGAAAGGTCTAAATAAAGTTAATTTGGGATTATCCAAACAGTAGCTTTGACCAAACACTTTTATTGGGTTCAAAACCCTCATGAGATTGACTGGACTCTTTGATTGGAGTTAGAATTCTAATAGAAAGTACCATGACCATGGAAGCTCACACCGCTCTTAGTCATGGAGAAGCTCTCAAATTTATGATAGATCAAGGACTGATACTATCTGGAAGGCATAAAGGACTCAATTGACAAGTATTGGACTCTTGCTTGTTACTTAAAGAGCAAACGGCATATAAGGCCAAATACCAAAATAACCTAACCACTCCCAATCAAACATATTATACTATCTGTTTTTCTTTAGGTCCCTTTTCATGATCTTTTAGGGGGAACTTATAGTCTTAGTTGGAACTAGCCAATTCACTAAAAGTGTCAAGACTATCGCTCTCTCTTCTCAAATGATAAGTATATGGCAAACTCCCTGCATTAAAATCTTTTTATCCATAATGTTTATCCTCATGTCTATTTGGTGAAAATGAAGATACTTCACTTTTAGAGTAATCAAGTATTTGCCACCTATAATGGAGCTCAGAAACTCTTCTCGGCGCCTTACACCCCATTTATCAATGGTACTTTAGAAAGAGCAAACAAAACTCTAGTACCAATCTATAAAAAGTCACCTGGACCCCTTGCACTGGGACAAATACTTGCTTGCACCCTCATGGATAATCCATCAGCTACCATAATATCCTAAAGGTGTCACCTTTTTAATTTTGTACTGAAGTAAGTCAAGAGTTAAAGCATAATTAGCCAAGTATAGCACAGTGGATAGGACTGAGAACCCAGACAAGGCTATGAAAAGGCTTGCCTAACGTTTGATAAAACTATATTATGAGGCTATAATCAACCTATGAAATTGTCTCAAAGGAATTTAAATCGGCAAATAAAATCAAAAACCCCTTTCCTACATGCCATATATCAGATCATATGATCTATAGCTACAATTGCATCACACTATCAAATGTTAAACATAAGTCCATTCATAAAGAAAAATCTATGTAATCACTTACAATAGAGGCAATGAATTCTTTATTAAACAACTATCATCAGGGATTGCTATTATCAGAAAGCACATCTTGTTCCTAAATTGGTACACATCTCCCTAACATTCTCAAAAAAGATGATGTTGGACATCTGTGTACCTGCTCTATAATAATACTAGGGAGTAGAGTAGCCCATCTTAAGGACCTCCTCCTTAAAATAACTAAAGGTGAACTATATTAAAATCATCATCCACAACTCCATTTCTTCCATAGTAAAGGCTTACCCATTTATTGTAAATTCCATCAGCTGATCACTTTAGCAGCGGCTAATCCCAACAACACCTTATTTCTATAAGTACTCAGCCAAGTAATGTTACCACTCTGATCAACTTCCCCCTGATGCATTTCCAGCTAACTTTATAAAGAAGCAAAAGCAAAATTGATGACCTGTCATCTTTCATTTGTTAAGAAGTTCATTTTTTCAGCACTAGTGGTGCCTAACCCAAAAAAGGGAGCCGTCATGCATCTTTATTTGTGAATGAGCCAAATAAAGAAATTATCATAATATTTTAAAATTTCATAATAGAGCCCCTAATTTATCAGCCTAGGAAGTCATATAAATGGTGAGGAAGCTTTGGGGAAAATTTTGTCTGGCGCCCACTTTAGCTGGCGGACCGTGGAGGACAACAAGGGATAGGAGCATCAGCAACTTGTGGCATAAGGAGGTATATTGTGGATTTTCTTCGTTTATGAGGCTAGCATTATCCATTGCCTCAAGGTAATGAGCAAGTTGATGATCAGCAAAAGTGATGAGAGCTGGCACACAATCAAACTACTTGATGCGCTGGAAGGTTTGGGGATAGATGGGGTCAAAAAGAGAAGTTTTTGCTGCATCGATGCAGGTGCGGCTTTCACCAAAAGCAATCTCCTCAATTTATATTTTCATCTTCATCAAAATCATGGGGAAGTTTGCTATAGGAATGCCCTCAATGAGAGGTTCCTCGCCCCATGAAGCTTGCAGAAAAGTAGGGTGTTGGCAGGAGCAGCTGCGCCATCCACGGCCATTCTATCTATATTTTTATAATTTTCAAAGCCAGGTTTTAATATAAAATGATGAGATCGTGAATTGGGAGGAATTATAAAAAAATTCATTTAAAGCAAAATCTGGCTTAACAACTCATGTCCAGTCACTGTCATTGAGCCATTTTATCACTCAAAAGAATTTATCTCAGCCAACGCTGGGCCAGCCACTGGAATTGGAGCGGTGGCCAAAACTGATTGGCTGCATGCTGTCAACCATGGCTGCTCAGCTGAAAAATATCCAGACATCAGCTCACAATTTTTTATGTTGCATTTTAGGCTGTTTTTTGTGATTTCTGGTGCATTTTACACCTAAATTCCAACAATTATATGCAGGAGAAGTTGGTCTCTACTGAGGGATAAATAATAGGGGGTTATTGACCACTTTATAATTATAAATAAAACTTCAACTAGTTTAAAAGATTGATTTTTATAAGTTTTTATTATTTGTGATAATGGGGTCAAGAAGCGAACCCTCTTCATATAGGGATTCTTAGTATATAAATTTATCATATCTAAAAGTTAGCTGGGTCATGAAGCTCAGATTTGCTTGGTAATTTACAAATTAAGTAATAATAGGTTTTAGCCTATCGAAGCTCTTGAGACTTACATCACTTAGATGGCACAGCCAATGGAAGGTTGGTTGTAGGTATGATATATCTGTGAGGCAACGTTTTTATATATTTAAGACAATCACTAGATGGGTTATATTTACATCAGTTGAGACCTCCTAGGCTATAAAAAGGGGTGGTCGCAGTGAAAATGTTTGAACTACATTAGAAGGGGAACTAAGAGGACCCTTTGAAACCAGGCCCCTGATTTTGCTGCAGGTTCGGCTTAACCCTGCTACAAGCCTTAGGGCAATTTGGCTGAGGAGTGGGGGCAAGAGTGATACCCTGATAAGCAGGGTTCCACAGAGAATTGACCAGGGTTTTTAGTCAATGTTATCTAAATTGAACATGAAACACTCTTATTGAAGTATCAGACTTACAAATGTCTGACATCAACCTATTCAAGAGCTTTAGGGGGAAAATAAGGCTGCAAGAACCGGCCATGGATTCCGTTAACAGTGGCTCCAATAGCAAGGGACTTGATTGAATACTCCTTTCTTGCTTGTAAGTGACTACAAAATGTCCTTCCCAAATAGACCTGAGTTTCTCCCTTCTAGGGGTGATAAGATTGTGGTAGTAAAGCAACAAGTCAAATACTTGGAAGGAAGGAAGAGTGGGCCGGAGCTTATTAGTGGCTTGACCCTCTTTTGTGACAGTCTTGGCCAAATTAGTCATAGCCTCTGATTAAGACTGAATGATGTGATGGGCCAACTTCTTCATGGCACGCTCAGGGTCAGTCCTATCTGTGAAAATGTCTTTGGCTAATAATTCTGGAACCCCAGGTTCCCATCCATATAACACACATAAAGGAGATAACTTAAGGATTCTATAATAACTGATACTGTAGGCCATGAGGGCACTTGGTAAGTGCTGATCCCAGTGAAGGGGATCTAAGGTAGCCATTTTTAGTAATACAGAAACCAGGTCCTATTTTCTCTCTCCAAGGTCTCATTGGCTGAGGGGTTACAGGGGGCTGAAAAGAGCTGTTGCATGCCCATGGTGGTAGCAATGATCTTCACCACTCTGGAGATGAAGTTTTTCCCATTATTACAGAGAAGAGCCTAGGCAATCATGTTGAGAAAAAGATTCTGAAGGAGGAAAGTGGCCGTGGCCTTGACCGTTTGAGCAGGGAGAGCCTCAACTTCAAACCAATTGGTGAAATGATCAATTCCAACCAAGTTATATCAATTTCCCCCAGTTTTCTTGGGTATAGGTCCAAACACATCTATACTTATGGTGTGGAAGGGCTGTTGAGGTGTAGTGGGTTGGTATTGATAACAGGACTTAAGGCTTTATTGTTTTTTGCAGGTCTTACATGCATCCAGGACCTCAATTATGGTCTCCATGATTCCCTCCCAGTAATACTGCTTATTAACCCAAGAATATGTCTTCTGTGCCCCATTATGCCCTAAAATAGAATGGGACTCCAAAATGACTGGTACTTTTTCGGATGGCTGAAGATAATGCAACCAGTTTACCCCTACTTTCTTGTATAGCTTCCCACTTTCCACCTTGGTGTTGTGAGAGTGCCAAGCTAGCATTTTTGTGCAGGTTCATCCTCATCTCCTCATGCATCAGGAGTCATCAAGAGGTCGTGTAACCTATTAGCTTCACTATTATCCAAATTAAGGGTAGGCAGCCGCGTCTACCCATCAACGTTCATATGGCTAGTTTCCGCCTGATGTTCCAATACTATGTTGTAATGCTAGAGCTCCAAAGCCCAGCGAGCCAACCGTCCCATGAGGTCCTTCATATTCTGCAAACACTTTAAGGATGCATGATCAGTAACCACTTTGAAGGAAATCCCATATAAGAAAGGTCAGTAGTGTTTCACAGCAAGCAGGACAGCCAGGCACTCCTTCTTAGTGATGCTGTAGTTGCTTTCAGCTTTTGAAAGCATCTTGCTTCAATAGGAAACAGGATGATCAACACCATGCTCATCCAGCTGAGCCAAGATATCTCCAACGGCGTAATCAGAGAAATCCATGAATAGCATAAAGGGCTTGCCATAGTCAGGGTGGCATAGGATTAGTTGTTGTTGCAATATCTCCTTTAGGGTCTCAAACGCGGCTTTTTGTTCCGCATCCTAATGAAATAGAGTGTTCTTAGCCAAGAGGCGAACGAGGGTCTCACTGAGCTGTTAAAACTTGGGGATAAATTGATGGTAATACCCCATCATGCCCAAGGATACCTGCATGTTGCGGAGTGTTTTAGGCACCAGCATCTTGGATATAGCTGCGACCTTATCTTGAAAAGGTTAAATCCAATTTTGATAGATGGCGTGTCTAAGGAAATCTAGCTTTTTCTGGAAAAATGTACATTTTGATGGCTTCAATTTAATGTTGGAAGCCTGCATGCGTTGGAACACTTCTTACAAATGGGTAAGATGCTCATTAAAGGTCTTGTAAAGCACTGTGATATCATCAAGATAGATGATGACGCATCTTAATCTATGATACTGCAAGATATGCTCCATTGCTTTCTGGAAAGTGGCGGGCGCGTTGCACAATCCTTGCAGTAGTCAGGTAGGTTAAAGACCCTCGCTGCAAATAAGAGCACATTTCTCCAGATTATGGGAGAAAGGTCCATCTGCCAATAACCGTTATCCAAGTTCATGGTAGAAGTGTAGTTATAGCCACAGAATTGAGCTAGGGCGTCATCAATGCGGGGGATAGGATTCTAACCTTCTTGGTAAGGTAGTTCAGTTTATGGTAGTCTATAACTGCCCAATGATCTCCATCTTTCTTCTTTATCAGTAGAAGAGAGGACGACCAAGGGCTTTGAGAAGGCACCAGCATCCCCGCATCCAGCAACTGTTTCAGCTCTGTCCTCATTTGGAGCTCATCAACCTTAGAATTCCAATAAGACTTGGATTGAATAGGCCGAGCATTGTCAGACATTCACCTTCTCAACTTAGGAGAAAGAATTTTAGAGGTACTAGTGCTCCCAAATCTGCTACCATGATTGGCCCATCCCCTGCCCAAACTTCATTTAATAGTGTGGTTATCAGTGATAGGAGTACCAATGGCAAAAAGACCTTGGCGGATTCTTGGTGGAATCCTAACTATCAGAAAAATATGGTTTATAAAAAAATGGCTTAAAAAGGGTGGTTAGCCGAGCGGGTAAAACTGCTTCCACCCCTAGTGCAGCTTTTGAGTTCAAAACCTGTACTGGCTAGAAACTTTCTCGGTGTGGTATATTTGTCCCAAGGTCGACCCACCTCAAATAAATCTTTAAAAAATGGCTTAAAAAGGTAATAACTAATAATAGGATTACTCTGAATTCTTGGATGAATTCAGGGGTGTTTGTTACCACACAAATCTGACCACCTCCAAGGTGCAAAGATTTTACTCAATGATGATAGGTTCAGATTAACCAATCATTACCACCTGAGTCTGACCACCACTGAGGTGAGAAGATTTTACTTGACAATGATAGGGTAAAAATTAAAAAATCATTACCACACGAATATGACCACCTCCAAGGTGCAAAGATTTTACTTGATGATGATAGGATGCAAACTAACCAATCATTACCACACAAGTCTAACCACCGCCAAGGTGAGAAGATTTTACTCACTGGTGATTGGATACAATTCATCAAATCGTTACCACATGGGACAGTTTTGCCTCAAAAATTTTATCTTTGATCTGATAGGCCAAAAACCTATATTTCCTAATTTGGATGACTCAGCTTTATATACTTTTGCCTCAAATACCCATGGTCTCAAAATTCGAACTAGTTTAAATAGAAAATACTAGTATCAAGAAAAGGACCTTTTTTGGTTTGGCCCCGCTTAAAACAATAAAAAACATAAAAACTTTTACAAAGTGTTATTTTATACTTTTATTAAAAAGTAAGATTCTCACTTTAATAAAAAATTTATGGCATCCATCGGTGGATCCCACAAGCATCACCAATGTCAAGTGGTATGAGTCCAACCCTTCATATGTCCATAATCAGTATCTGATTGGAAAAGATATTGCTATAAGACTACAGTAAAGAATGAACTTTATTAATCTCAGCAGTGGTTAGATCATCAGAAATTTAAACATGGGTCAAAGAACATGTCAATTGATCCGTTGGTAGTCCCAGATATAACATAGACCCAATATTATGGACTTGTTAAATGTCCTCAATTGGAATTAGCAGGGCTTTTCCAACCTCCTGATGCTTCTTTATGACCATATCTTTGTTATTAATATTTCACAAATAAGATTGATGGGTATCTAGTAGGCAGGGTTTAGGATACCCGGCAACACCCAAGGTTCCAAAGGACTTATTCCATTAATACTTGTTAAGTGTATGAGGCAGTTGCAGGGGATTTGCATAGTAATCTTGTTATCTATCACCTTTTGTTCCCTCGCTTTGACTACTTCCTCCTGTGATGCACACAATGGAAGGCACTCTGAAGCATCCACGGAGTTAGGAAGCTTTTTTGTGTTTCTGCTCGATGTGGTATAAGTAATAGTGAGGGTGGTGGAATGATACTCAACAACGAATGTGTATTCTTTTTTCTTAAGCTCATCATTTGTAAAGACCAGGGGAACTTTATAATTTATAAGGGAGAGAAATAAATATTTGTATTAATATTTCCGTCATAATCAATCATGAATGAGTGCCAATGAGTAGGTCATAGGCGTTATTTGTTAATGCTACAGCGGGGGCAGCCAGTAGGAGCTTTAAAATTCGTATGGGTAGAGAAGAGTAAGCTCCAATAGCTCGCGTATTATTAGGCCTGCAGTACCATAAGCTTGTGAATAGTCCAAGTCGGGCGCCAACTTAATTTTATTGATGAGCTTTGATGAGACCACGTTCACTGGTGCACCTGTATCAAGAACTACTAGAACGCGCACTTTATTGATAACAACCTCTACTTTGGTTATAGTGCTACCAAAAGTAGTGGGAGGGCGAGAACCTTCTTCAAATGGAGAGAGGAGGCAAGGCGTTGAGCCATCGCAGTTATCTATCCTTAGTATATTGGAGGGTATTAACTTGTTAGGTGGATCAGATCACTGTACCAATAAGCTGCTCAGCATCACTGGCGGTATCAATCACCTCTGCACACCTCACCAACTGTTGGAGATCGGTTCATTATGGTATCATAGCCATATCTATACTTTCAGGCCTTAACCTATCCGGTAGCTGCACTTCCATTGGGGCTCTCAGGACATAACATTCCGTGTCTTCACCATACCCTTCAAATTCATCATCAGAGGGATTTTCAATGCACCTCAATGAGTTGTTAAGAGGGGGCTGAGAAACGAGCATATTCTCCTCACAGGGGAGGGCCATTTGGCTCTCATCTACCATTTTGGCTGTTGGAGGGAGCATCTTATCTGCACCAACTTTTGGGGCCAAATGAGGAGAAGAATTTTTTGAGCAGGGTCAGAGGTGAGGCCATGGTTTTTATGAAGGACAGCTTGGGGTGATGTGAGGGTGGAGCCGTAGTGATGGACCCCTTAGGAGAAAGTATGGGATGTGATGAGAACTCACCTGGTTTCATAGGGCTGACTTGGGGTGCAACTGAGGAGAGAGAGCCCAACCTTAACAACCCTGCTGCCTTCTGGCCATCCTTTAATGGAGGAGGGCATTCTAGTTTGGGACGCCCCATGGGAATTGGCTTTGGAAAGGTAGTCAGCACCGATGGGTTAGTATGATTTACTGAGTAGGCGTAGCTTCATGGAGATCAGCAACCTCTAATAATCCCTCTTTTATATCCCAAACATTCCATAGGGAACGTTTCACTGAGACTATAATTGGCTAAAGAAGGGTAAGAGGCTAATACAGCCAGAATGGAAGCAATTGCATCATCTAAAGGTAGCATACTAGCAAGCAGGAGAGGCTGGGCTGTACTTTAAAAATCCGGTCAATGAAGGTGGCATCTGATTCCCCTTCATTAGACTTATGCACATAAACGCCTATTTTTATGAAAGCTCTGCTTGGATCCAAATTCCTCATTGAGCGCGTTTTTTATCTCTGCCTAAGCTTTAAGGGTGGCTATATAAGGTACCATCACCTCTTGGGTGGAGCGTCTGAGACAGGGAAGAATATGCTTTTGTTTTTGTGAATTGATAGTCTCATCCTTAAAATCTTTCTTTCGCTTTGATAGCTCTAATTGAAGCCAAATTTAATTTTTAGAAAATACAAGACATGACCGCTCAAACAATAAAAATTTAAAAATGTTGATGCTTTCAACGCCTGCTTTCTCAGCCTGGGGCGTTGGTTCGCCACCTGCTGGCATGTTTTGGTTTCCGCCAAAGCATGCCTGGGCTGGCTCTGCTATCCCTCCCAACGCTACTGGTCGTATTGTCCCCCCTTTGGACTTGGCCCACTACCTTGCAAACTCCAAAGCGGTGCTCTGGAGCCCTTTGGTGCTCCCACGGAGCAATTTCCACTCAGCCTCTGGGTCAAATATGGGAATCTTTTCCCATGTGCAAGCATGGCCATCATTGAGATAGCTACAGAGGTGTATAAACCCGCTGGCTTTAATGATTTTTGCCCCTTCAAGGGGTATTTAATCTTGACTTCTGTTCTAAAGCCGATTCAGCAGCAGCAGTCAAGCTGCCATTAATAAAAAAAATTCCCTTACAACTGTTTGCACTAGGCTCCCAGATGTCTCCAATTTGGTGGTCCAGTTTGCCAGGTTGCCCTCCCACCTTTCCCCCAAACGCCTCTACCATGAGCTCACAGAGGGTTTTGCCGTTTATGGCGCAGACCCCATGTTGCTGTTTGTAGTTCCCAATGGGGAAGATTATCTAGTAGGGCATCATGCCTTTGCGATGATCTGCCCTTTCCATTGCAACACCCACCTCACAACTCCCCCTGCACTGTGATCAGAACCGCCCCTGATCACTCGTTCTGGGTGCACGTCAAGAACAGCCATGTCATTTGCCCATTGTCCTTTGAACTTGACCATTTCAAGTGCAAGTGCCCAGAAGTTTCTGCCTCCACTGATTTCGCCACTCTCCCCTCCAGTGTTTGCTGCAGCTGCGGCCATATTTTTTAGTGGGGCTTGATTCTCCCAACCCCAATCTTGGCGAATTCTGACATGGCTTTCAAAGCCACAGCCAATCAAAATTTTAGAAATTTTAAAAATTTGGTCGATTTATGGCAACCTGAGCCAATAGCTGAAACAGTTTCAGCTGAGCTACTGTGGTTGACAGTTTGCAGCCAATCATGTGCAGCCAACTTGCCATCTCCAGTGGCTGGCCAGCATTAGCCAAATAAAAATCTTTTGAGTGTCTCAATTGGATTGACAAAATCAACCATCCTTATAATGTCAAACCAGATTTTACATTGGAGAAATTTTTTGTTAATCCTCCTGATATTCCCCTCACCGTTTTTGTCCTAAAAATGGTTATCCAATTTATAAAAATATAAATAAAATGGCGGTCAAAGCCACTGTTGCTCCTGCCAACACCCTACTCCAACAGCAACTCCATGGGTAATGGAACCCCTTGTTAAGGGTTTTTTTATCCCCAATTTCCCCCATGATTTTGAGAAAGATGCAAAGTATGAGATTGAGAAACTGGCTTATGGTGCGAGCTGCGCCTGCATTGATGCAGAAAAAACTTCTTTTTTTCAGCTCCATTTATCCTGAAACCTGTCGGCACATCAAGCCATTTACTTGTGTGCCTTCTCTCATCACTTTTGCTGAGCATAAACTTGCTCAAAACATTGAGGCAATGGATATCTGGCCTCATTAATGAAGAAAACCCTCAATATGCCTCCTTATGCCACATGTTGTTGGTTCTCCTACCCCAATGTTGTCCGCCAGGTCTGCCAGCTAAAGCGGGCGCTGGACAAAAGTTACCCAAAGCAGCTTCACCTTCTGAGATGGCTTCCTAGGATGTTATCTGAGGTTCCATATTAGGACTTTTTTTATTTCTAATAATCTCTTTGTTTGTCCCATTTGCAAATAAAAAAGCATGGAGACTCCCCCTTTTGGGTTGGGCACCACATGTGCTAAAAAAGGTAGTCTCATCCATAACAACCACATAGACAAAGAGGAACAAAGCGATGCTACCCTCACCTGAAGTAAATTTGTCTCTCAAAGGGGGCTTGGAGATAATGGGAACAGCCTCATGAGAGGCTTGAGAAATGCGCTGTTCAAGAGCCTTAAACTGAGACAATGCGCTGGCTAGCTTCTGGGCTAAAGCTTCTAGATGGGATTCTGAAGCTGCGAGGTGGTTGTGAGGGTTATTCGCCCCAACACCCTCCATTTTTGATAGTGATTTATGGTGTACTGCCCCCTGTAGTAAGCACCACTTGTTGGAAATTAGGCTGTTTTTTGTGATTGCTGGCGCAATTTACACTAATATACCAACAATTTTATGCAGGAGAAGTTGGTCTCTACTGCGGGATAAATAATAGGGGTTATTGGCCACTTTATAATTATAGATAAAACTTCAACTAGTCTAAAAGATTGATTTTATAAGTTTTTATTATTTGTTATAATGGGGTCAAGAAGCGAACCCTCTTTATATAGGGATTCTTAGTATATAAATTTATCATATCTAAAAGTGAGCTGGGTCATGAAGTTCAGATTTTCTTGGTAACTACGAATTGAGTAATAATAGATTTTAGCCTATCAAAGCTCTTGAGACTTACATCACTTAGATGGCACAGCCAATGGAAGGTTGGTTGTAGGTATGATATATCTGTGAGGCTAACATTTTTATTTATTTAAGCCAATCACCAGATGGAAAAAAATGTACACCTGTTGAGGCCCCCCCAGGGCTATATAAGGGGGTGTTTGCAGTGAAGATGGTTTAACTACATTAGAAGGGTAATGGGCTAGGACCCATGAAACCAATCCCCCAATTTTGCTGCTGGTTCAGCTTAGCCCTGCTAAATGCCATAGGGCAATTCAGCTGAGGAGTGGAGGCAAGAATAATACCCTGATAAGCAGGGTTCCACCGAGAATTGACCAGGGTTTTTTGGCCAATGTTATTTAAATATAAACCCAAAGTAACTCTTATTGCAGTATTGGACTTGTAATTGTCTGACACTCTAAGCCAATCAAATTAAAAAATAGGTTTTGTTTGGCTGCCGCTTTAACAGCAGTGCCAGAATTTCCCAAATTAAGGGGTGGGAGGATCAAGCCCCATTCTGAAAATTGGGGCAAGTTGGTAGCTGGGGCAACACTAGAGGTAAGCGCTGCAGAAGCAGCGGAGGCAGAAACTTTTGGCACTTGCTCTTCAAATGATCGCTTTTAAAAAACAAGGGGCAGATGGTGCAGCCATTCTTGACGTGCACCCAGAATGGGTGGTCAGGGGAAGATCTGATCACCAAGTAAGGTGGAATCATTAGGTGGGTGTCATGATGGAATAGGTGGATCATCACAAAGGTGTGAGGCCCTATCAGATAATCTTCCCCATTTTGGAACCATAAACTGCAACATGGGGTCTGCACCATAAATGGCCAGACCCTCCGTAGGCTTGCGGTGGATGCACTCAGGGGAAAAGTGGGATTGCAAATTGGCAAACTGGACCACCAAAGGGTCTTCATCTGGGAGCTGGGTGTAAACAGTGGAATAAGAATGTTTTATAGACTAAAGGTAGCGTGGCAGCTACCATTGCATCAGCTTCAGAGTGGAAGCCAAGATCAAAATACCCCTTAACAGAGAGATCATTAAATTTGGTGAGCATATAAATTATTATGCCATCTCATTGATGGCTGCACTTGCATATGGGAAGAGATTCCCATATTCAACCTGGAGGCTGAAATGCAAATTGCTCGGTGGGAGCAACAAAGGGCTTCAGAGCTCCACCTGGGAGCTTGCAAGGTAGTTTGTCAAGTCCCAAGGGGGGACATAACGCCCAGTAGCGTTAGGAGGGCTAGCAGAGACAGCCCAGGTGCGCTTTGGCGGTGGCCAAAATATGCCAGATGGCAGCGCACCACCACCTCAAGCTGGGGAAGTGGGCGTTGATGGCATTGACATTGGCAAGTTTTGGCTCAATTGTGAAGCTATTTTTGTCTTTTTTATTTTAAATCTGGCTTCAAATTCAAATTTTAAATTGAAAGAGATTTTTTTTTCCTCATTAAGCAGTTTATAAAGTTGTTAATTCAAGTTTTTTCTTCCCTTCCATCAAGACATTCACCAAGCCATCCCTATTTTTACCAACATGCTGGGATTGTCTAACCATACTTAAGATCAAATTGCTTACTATTGTGTGGCTATACACACGTTGTGCCTCTTGGATGAGAGTAACCTTTTCCTACTTAAATTATCCATTTTACCAGTGCTCCTTTCAATGTTTTGTCTGCACTAGTGAGTTAGCTGTAGCACCCCACTACAGATAATTGCTCCCTCATCCCCATATGATATGGCCTCTTAGGCTCACCACTGTGGCAACATTTTGAGTTTTCCAGTTTTTGCATTAAAAAACGCATTAATGAACACCCTCCTTGGGTTGTGCTCACTAGTACTAAAAGAAGAAACTATATCAAAACCTCAACACTAGTCCTGAATCTCCCAATATTTTGCTCATGTGCTTGTCCTGAAAAAACCCCTTTTAAAGGCATAAAGAGTTTTCAGTGGCCAATAGTATTTTTCCTACAACGAATTGACTGATATCAAATAACTCAATTCTTTCAATTTTAGATGTGATAATATGGCTTAATAATGTGACTCTAAGTATGTTAATTTAAGTTTAAAACTAACTACTGATGTAACTGAATAACGCCTGGCACAATGATTTGACACAATAGATGGAAAACAATGTGCTAACTATCTAGAATTACCTTTTGATCCAAAGTTAAATAATATTAGCAATTGGCATGAGTTGAATCAGATGAAACATATGCTCATAAGTGTAGTTGTTCTTATAGCTTATGTGAGATTGATATATACCCAAGTAAGCAGGCTTGCTTCCCCATAATTATCTTATTCCTTTTTTCCTTTTCAGAAATTGAATATGCAAATTATTAAACCCCTGAATACTATCTAATAGAGTGTCACATTTTTCTATTTTAGGGTTACTTTACCAGATCACTAATAAATGACGTACTTGTACAGCTTGTTTAAAATAGATTACCACCACATCTCTTCAGCCACAAATGGAGGTTCTACGTATTAGAACAAGAGTGATTATTTTTATTGTTAAATTTTTTAGATAGTTGGATGTACACATTTACCAATAAGTTATCTTTAGCCTTTTTATTAAAAAATATCTGAGATTCCACAAAACAAATTTGACTGATTTGATAAAATGTTGTTAAAGATGTTGCGTCAACTTTAGATAACTAACTTTACTCATTACATTTAATGTAATAGTAATGAATGTGACCCTCCCAGCTGTCAAGTTGTGCCAACATCCACCCCATTATTTGGGCCTCCCAATAATTCAGAATCATAATGCTTCACTTATAATTCTTTAAATCAACTTTTCCTTATAAATAGTTAAAATTATGTCTATTGTACTCATTGTACCCATTGTAATCCCCAATGATCATGACCTTGACATCAGGACATCGCTATTCTGTAGCTAATATATTGGCTATAATTATTTCCATTTTATATTTCATAAAAATTACTAGACTAAATTTACTATTATTTTCAGAAGTCATTTCTTGAGTAAGGTCCCATCATAACAGGTTTTTGGAGAAAATACTTACTGTATAGCTTATTTACAATATCATGAAAGGTTGACCATTTCAGGGAAAAAGCCATACAATCAAGGACATTAGAGAAGCAAAAAGAGGAATTATCACCTGTGCAGTAGTGTGTGTTTACATGCACTACAGGGTCTAATAGGTCCTGTCAATGATCTACCACCCTGAGACCAATGACACCATGAGAATGGTAAACAGAACCCTCATTGGTACCCAGTGTCAGATATCAGGATATCAAATCTGATGGAAAATATTTTAGTCACTTGACTTCCTCAGCTGTTTTGATGCCTAGACCTTGAGGGGCTAAAGAAATTACCATAACAAATTACTAGAAATATCAATAGTTGGCATAGCTCAATTTGACTCAAGGAAAATTCTGACATACCAAATAGAGCCTAAGATACCCTGAGATTAAGTCCCACCTCATTAAAATAATGGATCATCAGAAGATCAGGCAACAACAACTCAAGGTGGCACTCAAGGCAGCAAATTAAGGCAAGCCTTAAAGGGTAAGGATCAAGAGACGGCAAATGATCAACTTTAACGCCCATGTCTTATCTGACTTGGTTTTCATCTCACCATTTTTTCCTTATCAAAATTATGATACAAAGACACTATCATATGGAATGCATAAACTGCCAAGAGTCTCCCTTTTTAGATTTCTCCCTCAATTAGTTTTCTCAATCCTTTTATTTTGTGGTTTTTATTGTTTATATGACATATAAAAACCCTTATTTTATACTATAATATTGTACATCATTATTTCTATGTCACATTTTGAGACTTGACTTTTAAAAGTCCATTTCATCATACTTACCTTAGGAGGGATAATCTAGTTAGTGAGACAAGAGCAGTGACTTGGCACCCTTAAATAAAAGTTTTACTTGTCATGCAACTTATTTGGCTTCAAGTAATGACTGTCAGGTTTCTTGACATAGCACCATCAAGCTTAAAAATGGAAGCTCAACAAACAGAGAAAGCTAATTTTGGGCAAACCGTCCAACTGTATTATAAGAAAGCTAACCAGATGGATTCCTCTTGATAATATTATAATTAGGGGTGTCAGTTAGTTAGGCTTTATTTCTGGCTAAACGCCTAGCTTGATATTATTTTTAATAGTATATTTACTGATTGGTGATCCCCATTGGTTAGATTGGGCCTTTTTGAATTATTGGGGATAATCCTTGATAGTAATATTATTTTAAGGTCAACACCAACGACTAATGCCAAGAAACTTTAATAATAAATTTTTTCATCATTTGGGTTTGGCATAATCCTAGTTTGACGCTGACTGCCAAATCGTGGGCCATTGTGGGATTTTCTGGCGAAAAGCCAATGTTTCATTATTGAACATCTGATGATGACTTTGCTGCCCCAAATCTGAGTACTGGAAACTTATGCCAAGGATTCTCAATAAATACTTATAATAGTAATTTATAAATGGCTGATAGGTGTTATGTGCCAAGGATGGGTCAACACAATATTCAGTTATTGATACAAGCGGATTGGGAGGGAATAGGTATCATGGATAACTGGCAATTGGTTGAAGTTCTGGCTTGAAAGGCCGAGGGGTTTTCATAGGTACAGTAGCCTAGAGTATAAATAATCGTCATTCCCTCAAGCTAAGTATCTCTCTTTCGCCCATCTTGTTATTTGTTAGTAGTTAGTCTGCTAGATTAGGGGAATATGGGACTGGAGATTCCTGAGGCAGGTGTTGGGTGATGCACCTGGAGTGGCCAACGTTGCCAGGTCCCATACCTCAGCCCTACAGGAAACCTGTAACAGAACCTGGCCAACTGTCTACCAAAAACGATGGGCTGATGGTCTTCAGCCATGAGGGTGGTGCAGCATGGGAGTTCCATAGATGCTCAGGATGCAGGATGGACTTTCTGGGGCACAACCAAAAGAAAAAGTAATTGGTCATTAAGGAGAAGGACCAAGGGGTCAGGCCGCCCAGGAAAAAGGCTGAGGTCCACTTGTGCACTCCCAAGAAGCACCATGTGGCTAAGGTGAAGTTGTTGGTCTGCTGGGTTGGTAAGTTGGACGTGGACTTGTAGGGGGTTGGTATGCTTATTAGGGAAAAACAGCAAGGGTCAGCCAGTCTATATACTGGTTGGACTTGCGCACTAGGAGAGCCCACTATAGTTAGAAAAAAATTTCTGACGTGCATCCTTTTCCTTCCTTCTCCTGCTTTCAGATATAGTATTCCATTCTACTTTTTTATGGTATATTGCTGTTTCAGCTAATATATGAGTTTATCATGAGCTACCACTTTTTTATATTACTGCGCTCATATAAGCAAATTTATCCTGAACCAATATCTAGGGAAATTCATGAAGACTCTATCAAGCTTCATAGTAAAGCATAGTACAACGCTCTGGCCCATATTAAAAATTATAGAAATTGAAATAATGAGGAGTGACAAACTATATTAAGCTTTGATGGGGGATAGTTGAGGTCATACTGTAAAAATCACAAATTTAAAGTACTGTATCTTAATATATTAAGGGACACTTTTTTGATAATGAAAATGTCTACAGCTGCGTACACATTAAAGTATCCCACAAGGGGCCACATCATAAACCTAGTGCATATTAATTTCCTATAAAACTTCATAAAAAACTGCCCAATGGCCACCAATACAAAGCCCCAATCCTTATACATATTATTTAAGTCTTTGTGCCCTTATGTATGGTCAAGTGGGGTAATGATGAGAATTTAATAGACCATACATAAAATACGATCTATAAATATCTATATTAATACTTAATTAATGTCTCATATATATGCTACCAAAATGAATCTCGCCACTGTTCTGGAGTCAACTAATATTATCATTTTGCTATCATTAACCCTTACCCACGCAACAGCATAATCTTGTTCCATTAATCAAACTATCAGTCATCACTTGCCCATTCATGGTGTAACTGGTCATTTTCTATTTTACTACTAATAGCAAATTGCCAGTTCTCATTTTGTTTGGCTAATTTGAATACTAGTTTGTAATTACTAGATGCTAAAATCACTAAGTCCTTTTTTATTTCCGATGTTATGCCACAATAATAAAAAGACCAATGTGACGTCAACATTAACTTTGTTCCATTGGCTCTAAAGACTCAGAGAGTATATAAGCAAAGGGATTAATATTTGGAAGTTGGTCAGCACGCCGCTAAAGTGGCTGCCTTGCCCAACTGTTGTCCACTCCAAAACTCTGTCACCAAATCAGTGGTGATGCTTGCAGCAGGTGTTTCTCCTCAAAACATCCAATTTAGCTTTGCCAATCTCTGGGTAAGCGTGATCTTTTATATTATTAAAACATCAAATGACGTTATAATAATGTGGCAATGTTAGCCTGAAACCCAAAATAAAAAATCACCGCGCCAATATAGCCACAAATTACCAAAATCCCTAGCGCCCACATTTAAGCTAAAAAAGCTCTTTCCATTTCCATGACTTTATTGTCAAGCGTTTATTTTTCAATATTGCACCCTTAGGTAACCTTGAACCACATACTAAAGATGCCCCTAAGCCCTTTCTCTCAGCCTTTCCTTGTACCTTACTCTGGGATGAGGAAGATGCAGCTGAGGATGAGCCCCTGAACCCCTCCCCTTCCTCTATGGTCAGATAAGCGGTTCTCCGCTGCACTAACTGGTTGGTTTTTCTAATTTAGTCACCATAACACTCTCATGGGGCTTATTAATCTGTTTTTAATAAGGGTTTTTTCTTTTTTCAGCTTTTTGAGCTTTTAGTAGGTCTGTCTCCTGAATGGACTTACCTTGAGTAAACAATTTAGAATGTGATATTATCTTAGGTAAGATTATTAAAGACAATCCTCTCAAGCCTATAAGCTAATAACAAGTGTAGTAAGATTATTAAAGACATCAATAATCACATGAAAATGGCACAATCTTTACTTGATATTATGAATAATAAACCAGGGATTAGAATGTGCTATCATATTTGAAAATTTTATAATTTCTGTCAGTACTACTAAGACTACAGCGTATCATAGGTTTTCTAATAAAGTTTTTTGAAAGGTACACTGTCCTTACGCAGACAAAAAGGTATAGTGCACCAAAATGTGATCTACATATATTGTGATGTCCCAGTGCTAATTATACAGCCACATTGCTTCAACTAAACCAACTTATCAAGATGCCGTCTTTTCAATTAATGCATTTTGGTTCAGATTTTTAAAGTGTGGAAGTAATGGTACATAAGGTTAAAGTTATGGCTATAATAGGCGCTGATTTTCCAAGCAATTTGATCTCTTTTTGCCTCATGAAAAGGAATAATACAGCCCCTGATTTAAACAATACCATGGAGTATGGGACTGTTAGGCCCTCCTACACTAGATCACTTGTATCTTATTATACCCTATTAACAAACTATAAAACCCCAGTGTTGTCCGCTACAGCTGTTGTATTTTAAAATGACAGCTATGCCCCTTTCATAAGCATCCAAAACCCAGATGAGTTGATACAAAAATAAGCCAAATTGATCAATTTTTTAATTTTGGTATTGTTTTGCATAATCATTAAAAAACTGATGAAAATGAAATTATTTTTTTAGTACTAGATGGTCCCAATGAAAATGAAATTATTAAAAAGACATAAACTTGGATTTTGGAGTATACAAAGTGCATTAAATGATCAAAGAATGAAATAAATGTTAATTTTTTTCAGATTTTTGGTCAATGGTAGAAAAGTGATTTTAATTGAAAATCTTTAACAAGGTCATCATACCCCCAAAATCTCAAATCCCGATGGAGACTAGGATTATTTTTACTACCTAAAACACATCTACTGAAGATCTATATGGACAACAATACATTAATTAGAGAGCTGCATCTTGTCCCAGGGTGGTTGTTCTGGCATGCTTAGAGCCCATTGCAGTCTTCACGGGTTATTTCACTGATCAACCTATGACTCTAAGTAGAAACCAGACCATAGCCTATGTGCGATTATTTCCTATGAACAGTTTGAGTCCTTATCCATTTGTGGCTTCATTATCAAACATTCCTAGATAGGTCAGGTAATTTTGCCCAAGTAGAAGTAAATTTCAGAAATACTATTACTCCCAAACATAAGCAGATGGAAGATTTCTGAATTAGTAATATGCAACATCTTTTAGGAAAGCTTAAAGATCGTGGGATGAGGTGTTAGGTCCTGTATAATAGACATACTGTCAATGCCCACCCTATATGAGCAAAAACTTACAAAATTCTAATGTTGAGGAAGCCCAAGAAGCCAAGGGATTGAAAAACTGTTGGAATCTAATGATGTTAAACCCTAATGAATCCATGCGCTTTGCTCTTACTCCTGGTTTAAAAGAAGAAATGGATTCATTGGGTAGCGATGGATTACCACTACCTGAACGCAATAACTTGGAAGAAGAGACATCTCTCTCATACTGATGACCTACTTTGAATCTTGGTGAGATCCCAATTATTCTCAGCTATGAATTTCGCCATTGGCTACTGTAAAATTGATCTTGTCACAAGGGTAGAGAGATATATGCAACATATTCAGTGAAGGAAGTTTTGATACAACTTACATGCCACAGGGGTTATGCAATGCCCTTGTTGTGAAAGGTTTGATCATCAATTGATTAAACGTCTTTTTAATTTGCATTTTAACTGATATTTAGATACAGGATTTTTATTGATTTATGCTATGATGATGTTAATTGGTAGGACTAATGCTCTATGGATTACCTCGCCCTGAAGCCCATAGATTTATATGTAGTTGCTAAAGGTGTATTAATCTACTATTTGCAACGATGGCTAATGTCTTCAATTACTGGTAATCAACAAAGGAAGGTCAAATCATTAATCCACACCAGCGCAACTCTTCTTCCTTAAAACCTTAATTATCTCAGGCTGACAGGCTGGTAATTGCTCCACCTATTATGTCAGTATATTTTCAAATACCCTGACCCATTCTGGCGTAAACTTGTTGTTAATAGTTTATAAATATCTCCTTAGTTATTTTCCAGAGTCTTTGTTTAATTAGATTTAAGCTATAATGATGAAATATTCTAGATAGATGTTTTAGTATCCCTGTATTTTCCAGTTGTGCTATTGACTGGAAGTTCCTAAGTGCTGTTTAGTCATCAAATATAATGTACCAAATTGAATGAGTGATTAGATAAGAATATCAGGAGGAAACTACCATTGTATAAGGGATCTTGTTTTTACCCTAGCTTGTGAAAAAGTCTACCACTTTTAAGACTATCCACCACAAAGTCCCAAAACACTTCCAGTATTCAATACATTATTGTGGTTAGCTGGAAAAATAGTAAATCTTATTTGCTATAAATAAAATTTTCTATATGTGTTTTCAAGTGTTATTTTCAATATATAATACCCTTTTTTAAGTTCAGAGGAACATGTGCCATTAGGATTTGAAGCACAAGTTCTGGTTTCAACATTTGGTGCTCACTACAGAGGGCACATCTTTACCCTGCATCTACACTAAATTTATGAATATTGTGGGAACAGTATGTCTGCTGATACTGCACAGCCTTTTGATTCTGAAGTAGCTGACCTTAAGTCCTAGCGTAAAAATGCTCACCATACTCATCATCCTTATGATGAAATTAATAGCTTTTATGGCTGATTAGTAAAGACTATGTCAAATTAAATTACCAAGTTACTGTTGTAGTAACAATTAATGCACCTCAATTCTGCTTTGACAGCCTTAAGCAAAATTTAATAGAGTTATTTGCTTCATAATTGATCATGACAGGGTAATTAACTCTTTTACTTCATTAGTACACTCCCAAGGACAAGAGATAAAGGATTTGAAAAGTCATTTTTTGACTGAAAACTAGAATCTAGTGCTAGTTAAACAGATGTTCAAGGTGGAAACCACCATATCATCTACTCAGTTAAACCAAGTCTGTCAAAAGTTTATAAATAACAATGTTAATTTAGAGGTTGATCCTATATTAGCAGATGCTGCATTAGGAGAGTAAATGATGTTTGTGCATATAAAGCCTACAAGTTTGGCAAATTTATCAACTTTGGGGGTTTAGGGCCCAACAATGTTTTGGTGTTTCTATATTGTGATTTACTTTTGTCGCCACCTTCCCACTAAGAGTTGCTCCCTTGGCAGCCTATGATTAACCTACGCAGCCTTTTACTCCAACTGCTAAAGTGGATCAATTCATTTTACTTACATTCCTCAATCAAATAACCCTTAGGGTTGATTAGAATCTTTACAACCTTTGTGCACCTATGCTACAGGATACCATGTTCCTTTTAATTCAATTTATTTTCCAAATATAATAAAAAGTCAAAATGTAGTTAACTTTATTGCCCTTTATTAAATAAGCACGGTAGGTGCCTCAGAGGCAACTAAGTTGGCAACCTTGATGAGTCCATGAGCTCTAAAAGTCAGGAATTAGTAATGCTCAATTACAGGAAGTAAATATGAGTTGCCGCAATGTAAATGAACTCACTATGCATGAGTATGGTGGAGCATTATTAATGACACCGCAGAAAAGGTGTCCTTAATTTTCTTTTAAAAAGGGTAAATTGGTTACAACTTTCACTGAACTTTTTACCATGAGGCTTTAGTTTTATATGAAGCCATATGTTAAATAATTGTGAATCTCAGGTTGCCATTTATTACGCTTGAGAGCCCCAAAAATAAAGCTATACTGAGTAATATTCCCAATAATCAGCAAAGATCATAATATTACCCAGATTTTGATGGATGGGGTCCCTGAGAACTGCCACAAAGCAGTTAGGCAAGAGGGATCAGGTAAGTGCCCACAAGCAGGAAACCCTGCTGTGGAAATATCCCTATTCCAACTGTAGGGAAAGCGCTTGACTATGAAAGTTTGGGCAACAATTTGAACTATGCTGGCGCTAAGCAAGAGGGTCTGCCCTCCAGAAAGGCTCATATAAGGATTCAATGGCCTTGTCAAAGTCTGAGCTGTAGTCCATGTTCAGTTTCCTTTTTAGACTTAATAAAAATGATTTTCCGATTAAAAAATTAATTTTGGAATTTATTAAGTTTTATTTAAAATTATAGAAGATGGAACAGCTTTACGCAACTTTGTCAGTTCAAATTTATACTAGGCTTAGGGGTAGAGTGGGTCTTATTCTCTGAAGAGTTCCACGGGCAACTTCTCAATGGCAGGCATAACCTAAGGATCTAGACTTTTTATCTCCTTATTGAGACCCAACCCAGCACTAGGATCAGGTACCTTTGCGGTTGTGAAAACTTTTCTGCATTTATTATTTTGCATCAAATTATTCTTAAAGCCTAAACCTTTGCTGATATCCTTATATCTAAATTTTTTATTAATTAAAAAGGTTTTGGTAGCCTCTGATTCACCCAATTGCCATTTCTGAGAGGCTTATCCAGCCTCAACTGAAGCGTCAGCATCTGGTTGGCCAGAGCGCCATTTATGAGGATTTTCATCTTCATCACCTTTTTAGTAATATTGTGGTTGTCAGTATCCGGTTGGCCAGAGCACCATTTACAAAGATTTTCATCCTCATTGACACATTTGGTGACATCAGACTCAGCTGAATCTGTTTGTCCAGAGCGCCATTTATGAGGATTTCCTTCCTTGTCATCCTCAAGATGTTTATTTAGGTTTGTTTTTGAGGCATCTGATTTGTCAGATTGTCATTTTTGAAATTTGTAGCAATCATGCCCATCACCCTTGGCCCTGATTATCGCCATAGGGATTATTAGGGCAATGTGGTGGTCAGGCAACGCCTTAACCGTTACATCACCCCCATATGGGAGCCTCCTCCAACTCCAGAACTCCCCCATCTTTTGTAAGCAGTTGCTTTAGTTAAAGGCAGTTTTCAGGTGGACTCCTCCACTGGGTAACCCACTTACTTCACCAGATACCAACGCTTCTTTTGTGAGATCTTTGTGTCCAGGATTTCCTCCACTTCATACTCAGCCTCTCCTTCGTTTCCCAACTGAACTGGCTCCAGTTTCTCTATAAGAGGGCCTTCAAAATTCTTCAGTTGAAAACCATGCAGTACTGGATGTGCAATAGATCCCTCAGGGAACTCCAATTTGTAAGTTACTTTGTTCACTTGGTGGAGGACCTTGAATGGGACTAGGGCGACTAGTCCAAATTTCCTGCAGCTATCTGGAACTGAGTACTTTTTTGCATTAATCATCACCAGGTCTCATTCCTGTAGCACCAGGGCCTCAGAACAGTGAACGTCAGCCTTCTTCTTCTGCACATTTATCACTTTCATTAAATTAGCATAAAGATTTTCAGGTTTTCCTTCATCTCCTCTGCCAGGTTGTTCACCGCTGAATTTGGACCTCTGGGGTGGTTTTCCAACATCTTTGGGTGTACCCCATAGTTTTCCATGAAGGGCTACATTCCCGTTGATGAGTGTGATAGATTATTATATGCAAATAAGGCTAGTTTCAGCCTGTCCAGCATTCCTGTTGGGTGGTCATTTAGCATCGCATATACTGCTTGAAAGCTTGATTAACTCATTCATAATGGCCATCTTCCTGAGGGTGGTAGGCCAATGATCTGCACGGGTTGATCTGAAGATTTTCAAATAGGTATTACTAGAAGCATGTGACGAATTACGGGCCTCTATCTGAAACTATCTCCTCAGGGAGGCCATAGCAAGAGAACTTCTCATTCATAAAGATCTCCTCCATAACCTTTGTTGTGATTTTAAAAGATACATGGCAAGAATTCAGTGTACTTGGTTTTCCTTTCCACTACTACGACAGCATCATACTCATCGATTTTTAAAACACCATTATAAATTCCACACTTAGTGAGGACCACAGCATCTCTGCAATCTGGAGTGTTTTTTAGTTTCCCCAAAGGCTTCTGTCTGGAATGCTTGGATCAGGGGAAAGTTACACATTTTAAAATGTACTTTCTCACGGTGCTTGGCATCCCTGACCATGAGTAACTTTGGGACAAGAGCTCTATCATTTTCTCATTCCCTGGGAGTCCCGCCAAGGGGTGGTCATGGAATGAGCTTATCATCATCTTCTCGATCTCATGGCTGGGCAGCCATGGGCGCCCTTTGTGGATGATGAGACTTTTTTTTATGGAAATCCTTATGATGTTCATTCTCAATTCCCTCCTCCAGGTCCTTCTAGAGTGTGGCCCCATATTTCAAGCTTCAGTGGGCGGCCCAGAGCTTATCCATCAGTTTGTAGATGGTATTTTGGATGACGGCGAACACATTTGGGGGCAACATAGTTGCTCTGTTGTAGGCATCCAACTCCTCCTTTGAAAAGGCCTTTCCCAGTCCTTTCTTAGGAGGTCTGGAATGAAGTTGCTCTCCCCTGGCTTGTACATGATTTTGAAATCATATGGTGCCAGCTCAAGATGCCACCTGGCCTGGTGCTGGTTCATGCACTTTGGGTTCTTAAAAATTCAAAGGCGTGGTGGTCAGTTATGATAGTAAAAGGATTTCTGGCGTACAGCAGGTGATGCTGCTATTCCTCTTGAGCTGATACAATCGCTATGAGCTCCTTATCATTCACAGGGTAGTTTGTCTCAGTGGGCAGTATTTTCATGCTAAAATAGCTTACAGGATGGTATACCTCATATTCCCCCTCCTGCAGCAGAACCTCCCCAATTGCACTGTTTTAGGCGTCAGTCTCCACTCTGAAAGGGCGGTTGGCGTCAAGGTTGGCAAGTACTGGTGCTATCATGTGGCTCTCCTTGATGACTTGGAAAGCTTTCTCCTCCTTTTCTCCCCCAATGGAATGGCACCTGTCCTGTCAGACGTGTTGAGGGTGCAGAATTTTTGGAGAGGTCTTTAGAAAACCTTCTTAGGAAATTTACCACGCCTAAAAACTTCTAAAGCCAGTTCTATCTTTAGGGATGGCCACTCCCTCACTGCCTTCAACTTAACAGGGCATATGGCTGTCCCCTTTCGATAGATTAAGTTCTTTAAGAAGGGGATATAGTCCTTGTAGAATCCATATTTTGATGGCTTCAAGAGGAGGTTCGCCTTATTCAGGGCCTTAAGCACACTCAGCATATCGCCCTTGTGATCTCCTTTGGTCTTGAAGAACATGAGGATATCATACATATATGCTACACAACATTTCCATATTAGGTTTCCCAAATCGTTGCCTATGGTACGCTAGAATGCTGCTGGGGCGTTCTTGAGACCGAAGGGCATCACCTTGTATTAAAACACGCCCAAGTGGCACTTGAATGCCGCATACTGTTGTTGCTCTGTGATCATAGGAACTTGGTTGAATGCATCGACCAGGTCCAGCTTGGTGAAGACCTGACTCCATGAGATTGTCTGAGAGATGATCTCCATCAATGGAATAAGATAAGAGCCAGACTCGGTTATTGCATTCAACTGCTGGTAATCCACACATGAGCGAAGCTCGCCACTTGATTTTGGGACCAGGACTATGGGTGACACCATGGGAGACTTGGAAGGTACAATCATCCCACGCTCAAGCATCTCCTTAACATACACTTCTAGGGTTGCCTTCACCTTCAGGTTCAAGGGGTAGATGGGGCAACCCTTGGGAAACTTCGCGTCTTTTTTGAACTTGAATTTAAAGGGAAAAGGACCATTTAGGGAGGTTTAAGGAGCTTTGTTTTTCTGGAACAGGTGGGTGTATGTTTGAAAATCACCAGGAAAGTTCACACCAGGCTCCTGCCCCAGTACTGCGTTCACCCCAGACTTCCCTCCACCAGTGGTGAAGAAATCTAATGACACTGGAGGTTGGCCCTTAGGGTGCAGCATGACCAGGCGCTCCACCAGTTTGAACTGAGGGGAGTACTTGTACCACCATTGCATGCCCAAAATTATGGGGTAAGGCAGATTTTGATAGCGCTAAATGTTTCTTGGAATGTGTGAGGACCCTGCTGCAGCAGCACCTGGGTTTTGACTTTACAACAACCCACTGATTTTTAGGTGTCTGCTAAAATAAATGTTTAACTTCCACTCCATCTCCAGCTTCATTCTTTGCGCTACCAGAAGTTAAGATAGTTGTCCTCTGCTCCGGTGTCTACCTGCGCCCAGAGTTATCCTCCCACTTCCCCTTTCTTCCCCAAAGCTGTAACGAATATGGAACATAGAGATAAGACAAGTATTTCCTTAATTGATAGTAGCAATGCGCATGGGGGTAGGGCAGAAGTTGTAGGTAGGACTGGGGTTGCCCTCTCAGGGGTTTTCATGGGGTGTCACCCCGCTGTCAGAGCAGCAGGGTGATCCTTGAGAGGGCTCCTGCAAGGCGCTGTATATGGACTCAGACTCCACTTGTTGGCTGCAGAACTTCCCATAATGTGGCATGGGATGGGATTTCACCTGATTTAATGCCTGTTGCCCCTCCATCTGGGTTGCAACTAGAATTTTCTCATTGAGGGTGGCTCCTAGGCGAGTGGCAGCCATGTCAGGGAGGATGTCAGGGTGTAGATTCTGGTGGAACATCCGCACAATTTGGGTAGAGGTGTTTTGGCAACCTTAGCCAACAGGCGGTAGACACAAGTGTACTCCATGATGGACATCTTCCCTTGTGTGAGGATCAGGAGGGATGACCAAGAAGCGACTTGGGAGTCATTAAGCGTGTCTGCTCTCTCAACCAACTGGAGACATTCATCCATGGTAGGAGGAAGCACCAACTGGGTTTCCAATAGCTCATTAAACCAGTCTGCCAGGTTTCTGGGCAGGGCGGTCACTATTTGAGCAATCTGGAGTGACACTGGACTGTTCCTCCTGAGGAAGTGGTCATCTGTGCTTAAAGTCTTGTATGATAGAAGGTTGCATGTAGGGTGGTTAGCTCCCTAGGAGTGAGGGCCTGTCAGAATTCTGATAAGGGCTGATCAGGAATGGGAGTAGATTTTAACATGCCCACAAGAGGGAAGGAAACGGGTTACTTCTATTATGAGGAACAGGAGAGAGAAGATGACCATCAGAAACGTGGTTGGGTGTTTGTATCCTTCAGGAAAGGCGCTTTCTGAAGGCTTACCCAATATATGTAAAAATAAAGACACCATGTTAAATGAGTTCATTTAATGTGACGGATGGGGCCCCTGAACACCGCCACAAAGTAGTTAGGCAAGAGAGAACAGGTAAATGCCCACAAGCAGGATAACCCTGCTGTGGAAATATCCCTAATCCAACAGTGGGGAAAGCACTTGACTATGAAAGTTTAGGCAACAGTCAGAACTATGCTGGCGCCAAGCAAGAAGGTCTGCCCTCCAGAAAGTGCATATAAGAACTCAATGGCCTTGTCAAAGTCTGAGCTGTAGTCCATGTGCAGTTTCCCTTTTGAACTTAATAAAAATTTATTTTAAATTTAAAAATCAACTTTAGAATTTATTAAGTTTTATTTAAAATTATAGAATATGAAACTTCTTTACGCAACTATAATAGTTCAAATTTATATCAGGTTTAGGGGAAAGAGCAGGTCTTGTTCTCCAAGGAGTCTGCGGGCAACTTCTCAATGACAGGCATAACCCAATAATCTAGACCCTTAATTTGCTTGTTGAGACCCAATCCAGCACTAGTTTTAGGTACCTTTGCGGTTGTGTAAACTTTTCTGCATTTACTAATTTGCTCCAAATTATTCATAAAGCCTGAACCTTTGTTGACATTCTTATCTCTAAATTTTAAATAAATTAAAAAGATTATGGTGTCCTCTAAATCGCCTGATTGCCATTTCTGAGAGCCTTGTCCAGCATCAACTGAAGTGGCGGCATCTGGTTGGCCAGAGCACCATTTACAAAGATTTTCATCCTCATTGAAACATTTGTAGATATCAGGCTCAGTCATATCTAGTTGGCCAGAGCTTTATTCTTGAGGATCTACTCCCTTGTTGCCATATTTGGTAACATTGGATTTGTCAGCATCTGGTTGGCCAGAGCGCCATTTATGAGGATTTCTTTCCTTGTCATCCTCTAGATATTTATTTAGGTTCAATTTCAAGGCATCAATTTGTCAGATTGCCATTTTTGAAATTTATAGCAATTGTGCTCATCACCCTTGGACTTGATCATTGCTATAGGGAAGATTAAAACAATGTGGCAGTCAGGCAAAGCCTTGACCTTTACACAGATATAATTATTTTTTCCAAAATGTCGTCACTTTTATGGTGCCTAACCCAATCTAACAGGAGCCTTTTAATATAGTCAATCAGCACCACTTTCTAAATCATAACTAAACTTGGCCTTACTAGCTGCATATCATTAGGATGTAAGTAGTAAACTTATTTGTCATATATGCAATCAAGTAGGGTACTCTGACAGCCACTGTCCTGCTATGAATGATGATCCCACAATTTATGTGGTTTACCAGGAAGCTGACTATGATTTGAGAAAAGGCAAGGAAGAATAAAAAGGGATTTTCTCCTTTTGACTCTTGTATATTCCCACAAATTAACAAAATTAACTTCCCTTCCCATGTAAGACAAAGAGCTACTGAAAACTATGGCTCTTTGACACCAGTCTCTTCTGATATCATTAAGAATTATTCTAAAGTTATTGCGCTGTCATCACTGGAAAACCAATTTGTAATTATAAGAATGATAAAAGTGAAGCATTTTTTAAAGACTGGAACAAACGAGTTATAGATCACCTCTGTAAAATACCCCAAGTTTGATAGGGTCCAAGTGGCCACATCCATTGGAGCTTTAGTGGATAAAACCCACTTTTATGTGGAGACCTAAAACTCTATTTAGGTCAAGCTGACACTCTGGATGTCAACTTAATTAATGCGTCCATTGCTTAACATACTGAATGCACATATTTTGATATTACTATAATAAGTTCAAAAGAAGCTAAATTGAACAGTGGGGCATAAATTAACATTGTTTTCTTAAAATTATTAAAAAAACATGGCCATGCTCCAGATGTTGACCATTAAAAAGTATATGGCGCCTCAGGGCCCTAGAAGATAACTTCCTAGGAACATATAATGTGCTGCCAATGAGGTTTGGTTACTAAGAACATTGGCTCCTGCTATAGTCTCACCCCAAATTAAAATACACAAATTTCTCATTATGATCTCTTTTATGAAAATTAATGGGAAGTTAGATTAATTTTAGGATCTGTACTTCATACTACTTGGTCTGAGACTTATGTTTTACTACAACCAGAAAATGAGAGCCCTGCACCTTGAAATAAAGGGGTTGTTAACCTTGCGTTCAAGGAAGGCATAGTACCAATTGGTTAATGGTAGATATTTGGCTGTACTCAACAATTACCTACCCAAATTATAGAAAACAAGTGCATTCCGCTGAAGGATAATAGTAATTTAACCATGCTAGTGGTCCACCGACTTATATGAGGACCAAAAATTAATATGAAAGCTCCTCAAAAAATATACAGCAAAATATTTGCTATTTTGGTATTGAAATTTGGAATTTGTCACTGCGCCTAGGATTATACTTCCAGACCATGGAAAAATAAGGTAATTTTAGAAAATCTATATTTGTACCCTATCAGATAATGAGACATCCAAATCATGTCCTTTGTGAATACTTTATCAATTGAATAAAAACAGAATATACTTCAATACTTAAATTTAATAGACTGGGCCTTTATGGAAACATGTGCCATAATGTTTGCCTCTGGTACCTCATGAAAGACTCTCAAGTCTAATGGAGAATGGAAAGAACTAAGCGTTGGACTTTTTGAAAAGCACTGTGTTATTTTTGTAAAGACAACTTGATTTGGTTTAGGCACATGATGTGTTACACCATATCAATACTGATAATTATCATCTGATTTTCCTCCATCCTAATAGATGATCAAAAGCTGCGGATGAAGCTATCAACAAACATTAATTAGCTGGTGAAAAATTGGATGTTAATTCCCTTCAAAAGCCTTATCCTCACTGGTGTTGATTATAGAAAAATGATGGTTCTTATCACATGACATTCAGCTTATAGGAACCTCAACAAATTTAGTAAGAAGGACTCCTATCTGAACCTCACAGTGATTATGCGCTAGACCACATGAGTGGCACACAATAATTTTCAGACATGAATTTAATTTCTTGCTATTTGCATATTGTGCTATCCAAAGGTGAGAGATGAAATGCACTATGGTTATTGCGCAGGACCTCTACCAACCCCTTAGGTTGTTACAATGGCTGTGCTATTCACCAATGGCACTAAGGCGGGCTATGGACAGTATATTAAGCTATTTAAAGTTTTTGCTTTTTAGTTTATTTAGATGATACAAACGTTTTTTGTAGAACGTTGAAAAGCGTTTATACCACTTGGAAGAAGTTTGCCGCCAACTTTCCAGTGATTATCTGAAAATCATGCCATTTAATTGTAACTTCTTCTGATAGCTCACATACTTTTCTCTTATCATTGATAACATGGCTTACTGCACAGCTGACAAAGATTAAGGCTATCCAATTTTTGACAAGGCCATCTAGTAAGCGTTACATCCAGATGTTTCTTAGGGATGGTTGGATACTATCGCTGGGTTGTGGAGAACTTTTGCAAAAATAGGTGACCCTATTTCACCTTTCAAAAATAGGGTACAATTTGAGTGGAAAGCAAATTGTCATCTGGCTTTTACAAATTAAGACTTTGCCTCGCCAAAATTTCTATTATTCTGTACCTGAACTTTAATATAACTTATATTTTACTTAAAATGGACACATCCCTCACCACTTCAGGGGCAGTGTCATCAAAGTTTAATTCTGAAGAAGTAGAACACCCCGTTTCTTACTGCAAATTGACGCTGAATGTACATGAATTTGAGTATACCATTAAAAAAGAAATAGTGTCTAGAAATCATCTGTACTTGAAAACAATTCTGGGTTTACATCCATGGAGTACATTTTACAGTGGTAACTGACCATGCCTATCTACATGATTACAGAATCTGAAGGAGCCAGAAGGCCGCTAGCCTGATAGGCTTTAAAGTTACAAACCTAAGACTTTGAAATTCAGCACTAGATCACCATTAAAGATTAAGACGCAGACAGTCTCTCCTATCTTCCCACCTTGGCCTAAGCGGCTGATATAGCCAATGATTTGTTGACAAAATGATAGCTCAAAATTCTTGTAACTCATCTAAATAGGTTCGGTGATGTTGTAAAAGCTGAGGAATGAATGCTCTTGTTAAGCATTGACGAAATTTACAAAGTTATTATAAAGTAACATTTATTGTTTCTCAGTTCCTCTGAGTTGACTGACTTGATTATTGCGGCTAATTAGGAGAAGGGTCATGGACAATATAAGAAAATCCTTGAACAATTATTATACTAATAAAGAATATTAATTCCTTTTTATGTTTACTAGACTCTCAGATTTTGCAAAGCATGACTAGCTGAAGCTTTTTACCAGGAGACCATTTCCTTTCAATTAATCAAATCTCATTATTGCTTAGAACACCAAAGCTATTGACGTTGCATTTCCAAAGCCTAATGGTTGTGAGTAAAACATATATATATTCCTTTCCATAAACATTTCACTAAATGGGTGGAGGCTAAAGCAGTTAAAGACTTGGGTGCTTGACAACAGTTAAGTTATTTTTTAAAAAAGCTTTATTTCATGGCTGCCCAGAGTCTATTTTACTAAAAGATGGGACTTATGTAAAATTTATTTTTAAACTCAATGACTTAATGAACGTGCAAGGGTTTTATCTACATCCTATTACCATAAGACTAATGTCATTTTAGATTAAGTAAACAGTACTCAGGCTGCAATATGTTATTTGATTACTAAAAGCGTCCAGTTGGACCTCAACATGACCTCAGTCGTTTTTGCATATAACATCAATTATCTTTTGGCACAGACCACTCACCGTTCCAATTACTATATGAGAAGTATCTTACACTACCCTCACACTTATATTTATGGTAAGAAATAGAATACAAGTATCAACAGATATCTTGTAAAACTATCACAGACTTGAATCCAGCTACAAAGCAGAGCATACTGCAATACGCTTTCTCAGAAAGTCAGGTCTAGGAAGCATGATATTGAGGATCTTCGACCTTAGATACCTTCACCATAAGGGAATTGGTCTTATATTATAATAACCATGACTTTGGAAGGACCATAAAACTGTAGAAGATGTGGAAAGGATCCTTTGAGATCATTGAGGAGATATCCATTGATGCTATATTTATGAAAAATCCCACAAAGGTCTAAAAAATTAATCAGGTGCATGCTAAGTCCTCAAAAAGTACCATCAATGCTCTATCCTATTGCCACAGTCTCTCAGTAGCTAGAATAACCCCCACTATAAAATTCTGATACCCTGATTTTTGGTCAAGTAGGTGAAATGATTTTTATATGGTGTCACAACACATCTGAATAACTTTTCTTAAATTTATATTGTCATAATATGAGATAACGATTAAATCAAATTCCCCACTTCTGGATCAGGCTGTACCAAATTGGTTTCTGAACCTACCCAAAGTGAATCAGCTTCAGGAACACCCTCCCCAATTTCAGGGTCACATGGGCAGCGTTTCCACCAATTTGGTCAGGTGGGAAACACAATCCATTGAGGATGCCCACAAGGAGGCCATTCCAGAAGATCAGTAAAGATCCTGAATGGATGAGGCCCTGACAATCCCTGAGGCACTGAGTCCCAACACACCCTATAAATATCGAATCCTTCTAAGCCTAATAAATTATTTGACATCTTACCTAACTTTCCACTTCCTTCTCAACCTTTTCTGCAAATTAGTAGCTTTGAGCCACCTTCAGACCTCAGCGCCAGTCTAGGAAACTGTAGCACCGACAAGAGTGGTGCTCACTACAGGGGCTCCAAGCTGTCCCAAGTGAAAACGTCTATCATGATGGAAAATACTAGAAGCCTAGAAGACCAAGCCGCTGGTCAGTCAAGAAGCGTTGTCCAATGGGTTAGTACCTTGTGGCATGAAATACTGGCCACTCAACCTGAAATATTGGAATTTTGAGCTGCTTTCCAGTTCACCCTACCTTCTATTGATGGAAGTCAGTACCAACTTCAATATGAAAATCTTTATGAGGTAATACCACAAATGATAAATGGCATCTACTCTGCAGGTGCCCGCACTAGTTGTTCCCAAGCCTCTGCCATTCCCTCTACCATGTGGGACCTCTACAGATCGGCCCAGCTGCCACCAACAGAACTCACATTGGGCCCTGAACGTTACCTCACCATTTCGTCCACCCAGCTATCCGTCACCTACTCCAACTGGTTGGGTTGCACCATCAAGAAGTCTCATGCCAACTGGGGCTCACCCATCCCTACACACCCACCTCATCAATTTTTATAATGCAGCATCCTCCTTCATTCATGACAACTGCAAGGCCATAATTGATAATTAACGGCTGATTAACAATGTCCAAGATCAGGTAATGGAGTTAGATCATAGGATCTCCAGTTGTCTTGGGGATGAGCTGCGTCAGAACGTCCAAAACAAAAAACAACTTGGAATCAACGCCTCCTTCAAGTCGAGGATCTGGTATGGACCCTACAACAACACTATTGGGAGCTGGCCTCTCACGACTACCCATCTAGGGGTGAAGGTCCTGAAGGGCCTCAGGGGCCTGAAGGCCCTGTGGGGCGTGAGGGGCCTAAAGGGCCAGAGGGTCCCCATGGACACCCTGGACCCCCAGTTCCCTTGGCTCTCGCCGCTGCTGGCCCTGAGGACCCCTGGTAGAAGGATGTGGTAACAGCCTTGACTGTTCTATGTGAACAAATTCGGAATGTAGCTGAAGGATGCAAACTCCGGACAGATGGAGTCCCTCTTGACCCTAGGGTCTCCATAGATGCCCTGTCAGATGAAATGGGCAACTTAAGTATTTTTGCCAAGCTTACTGATGCCTGCATCTCTCAGCTGAAGCAAACTTGTCAAGGGTTTGAGACCTGCCTTACCACCCTCGAAGACCAGTTTCACCACCAGTATGCTGACATACAATCTCTAAAGGAGCATGTCATTGACAAGGCTTCCGTTTCCTCCCTCAACCAAAACTGGGACGATGTCCAGGAGGAACTTGAGGGCCTACAAAGCCAGCTAGACCAGCAGGGCCCCCGTGACTATAAAGAAGCTGAGGTTTCATATCCAGCACCCATCCCTGGTGTCAACACCCTCACCACTCCTCTTGTAACTAAATTTAAACCTAGTTTTAAAGAAAGGTTCATTCCCAGCC
The DNA here is from genome assembly GCA_022478985.1 of Massospora cicadina. Taxonomy (NCBI): domain Eukaryota; kingdom Fungi; phylum Entomophthoromycota; class Entomophthoromycetes; order Entomophthorales; family Entomophthoraceae; genus Massospora; species Massospora cicadina. The sequence goes on along the minus strand of JAKSZP010000024.1, from coordinate 82,449 downwards.
AAGAGAGCATTTCATCCTTCCTGTACGCTTATGAGAGCTCCATGGAGGAGGCCACCGATTGGCAGAAGGTAAAACATATCCACTCCGGCCTAGATAGCACTGCCCAGGAGATCATGACCCCTCATTTGAAGGAGTGCACAACTTGGGATCAGGTCCGCATGGCTTTAATCCAAGAGTTCAGCAGCAACCAAACACTAGCCAACCAAAAACAGGCTTTCATGGGTATCCAACTGAACAAAGGAGAAAGCACCACATAGTTCGCCTGCCACTTTTATGCCCAAGCTCAACCCTTGGTCACCTTGAATTGTATCACTCTGGACGACGCTATTACCGCTGTCAATTCAGCATTGGGATCTTATCCTGAGGTCCAAATGCATATGATTGGCCAGAAGAATGGGTTTACCTGCATCTGAGAAATCAAGGAGGCCCTTAATGAGATCCCTATGTCGACTTTACACTTTAAGGCTACCTCCACAGGCCCCTCTAACCATCCTAGAGTCCATGTGGTCGAAAACCAGAAAAATCCTCAATCCAAATGCACTTACTGTAATGGTTCCAGTCACAGCGCCAAGAACTTCTGTATTCGACTTGCCAAGGAGGCGGGAAAAGGGCATTCAGCATGAAGAATGAGGCACTTTGTGCTGACAACCCTACCCAGCCTCAAGAATCCTCCGCAATTTTGAATGAACAAGGAGCTACAGCATCTGGAGAAGAAGTTTCAGTATCTAATGATAATAAAGAATTTGATACTGCTTACTCTTCTTCTGATGACACTCCCATGTTCCTCACCCTGCCGCCCCAATTTGGGAGTCTGGTCACCTGGGTCGCAGTTCAAGTTCATAAAATACCAGTCAATGCCATAGTCAACAGTGGCTCCCCCATGAATGTCATATCCTTCAAGTTGATGAAACGCATCAAAACCACTCCCAATATGCTGCACTATATGGAGTATGGCACAGCTGGCCCCCAGTGCACCCAATCTATAGGGGTTTATTCCTCTTTACTGAGATTATTTGGGAAGCTCTCTGTAGACACGCCCACCATCGCTCTGGATAACCCTAGCTATGACCTGCTCCTTGGGACTCAGTTTCTTTGAGACTATTTGGCAGTGCTCCATTATGACGACGGCTTTATATCCTTACTTGATCATCAAATCCCGCTTATCTTTGAGACTCCCATGGCTCCAAAACTGAGGTTAAATCCTGGGATTGTCTGCTAGAGAGTGAGGGCCAAATCAATCATCTCAAATACACATTAGGGGCTCCCAAGTCTGACTGCCCCCTCCTGCTGTTGATGGGCAAAAAGGCATGCCAATTTAATTACCTAAGGCAACTACAATTCCCCCGAAATCTCAGGCCATTGCTGATACCTGGGTCCATGTCAACATCCCCTTGGGTACCTGCTAGAGGTCTGAGTCCTAGACAACCTGTCCCCAAAGGAGGTGCTAACTTGTCCGGGGATCCTAGATCCAGCTTTTGCCAGATCTATATCAGTGCTGTTGGCCAACCTTACTGATAAACCCAAAATAGTAGGTCCAAACAGCCCTGCCGCCCATGTCTGCCTACTACCAGTAGAAGCTATTACTGACATCTGAAGCTTTGGGGACTTGAAAGACTTTGGCTTGGAAGCTCCACCCCCTTTTAGTCTGGTAGACACTAATATCAGTAAAGACCTCTCAGATGGTCAACAACATAAGGTCCTAGAGTTGTTGGAAGAATATTTGGACCTTTTTTTGACCTCAACCTATGACTTTGGAAGAATGAATGGGGTCCTCCTTCATGTAGAAACTGGGGAAGCTCCTCCCTTTCAGTCCTGACCTTACTGAAAGAGCAGGGTTGAGGAAGCCCAGGTGACCGTTGAGCTAAAACAACTACTTGATGCCAGACTCCTGGTGCCCTCGCGCAGCCCTTGGGCCTCTCCTCTTCTGCTGGTTCAGAAAAAGGACAATAGCCATCTGGTGGTGATGGATTATCAACAACTTAACTCAATCAATAAAAAGGACAGTTATACTTTACCTAGAATTGACAATTCCCTCTGTCTGCTTGCTGGATCCCAATACTTCTCCGCCATGGATCTTGCCAGTGGATATTGGCAGGTTGAGCTCTCCCCTGAGGACCGGGCTAAGTGTGCGCTTATAGCCAATGAGGGACTATTTGAGCCCACCAGGATGCCCCAAGGCCTTTGTAACGCCCCAGCCGCCTTCCAACATGCCATGGATGGGATCCTTGGGGACTTAAAGTTTTCCTGCGTTCTTCTCTACCTAGATGACATTACTGTCTTCTCACAAACCTTTAATGGGAACATCAAGCATCTCTGGGAGGTCTCCATTCAGCTACAAAGGGCGTCCATAAAGCTAAAACCCTTGAAGTGCTCCTTCTTTCAGTCTGAATTAGAGTTCCTGGGGCACAAGGTTTCCAAGGACGGCATCCAGCCTATATCAGACAAGGTTGCCACCATAGACAAGATGACGTGCCCCCAAAGCTTAAAGGATATTCAGGTATTCCTAGGCATGGTGGGCTATCATTAGCAGTTTATTCCCCGGTTTGCTGACCTTACTGAGCTGCTGTTCTACCTCCTTCAGAATAATGTGCCGTTTGAGTGGCAGCCTGAACAAGAACAGGCTTCCAATGCCTTGAGAACAGCTCTATGTACTAAACCCATTCTAGTCCACCCGCGCTTTGACCAACCCTTCTTGCTGTTTACGGATGCAAGTGATGTTGCCATCAGGGATATCCTAGCCCAGCATGATTAGGACCAAGTTGATCATCCTGTGACCTATTTTAGTAAGACGCTAAATAAAGCTGAACGGAACTAAAGCATCACTGAGAGGGAATGCCTGGCTGTCTTTCTAGCCATCAAACATTTCCGGCCTTATCTCTATGGTACTCACTTTACTATCATTACAGACCACTCCTCTCTCCGGTGTCTCCAACAAATGAAGGACCCAGATGGACGATTAGCCAGGTGGGCTTTACAAATACAGAACTATGATAACCATTTCCCACTGTGCTGTCGCAGTTCATCAAAATACTGCTGACCTTTCCAGGATTCCAGTTCTAACAGCGTTTACCCCCAATGAGGACCAGCTGTATGATCTAATAAGCCGACCTGAGTAGTGGAAGTTGGAAACCCTGGAGGTCCAAGCTGAACTCTGAAGGATGACTCATGACACACAAATTAAGGATGGGCTGCTTTACAAGAAGGTTGACAAGAAGTGGTTCCCTTACATCCGCCCCTCCTCCAGAACTGAAGTTATACTAGAAGGCCATTCCACCGTGGGACATGGGGCTGTCAAAAAGACCCACAAATGGCTGAAGTCGCGATGCTACTTGGACTGCATGGTAGAGACTATCCAGAAGGTCCTGGAAGCATGCATGACCTGCCAATCACAAGACTGAGCCAACCCTCGATTCCAACATTTGATTGTTTCCCCAACTGGGCCCTTCAGTGTGGTAAGCATAGATGTGGTGGGCCCTCTCCCCACTGGGCTTCATGGCCATAAATATATTATCCTAGCCGTAGACCATCTAAACAAGTTATTGAAGTGATTTCAGTCCCAGATGCTACTTCCAAAGCCACAGCCCTTTTCCTCATTCAATCCGTTTTCACTCAACATGGTTGCCCCCAAACCTTACTTTTGGACAATGGATTGAACTTCACCTCACAGGTAGTGCAAGAACTTACCTCGCTATTTGGCACAACCCAGAGTTTCGCTGCTCCTTACCACCCCTCCACCAATGGGGCAGTTAAACGAACTAATGCAACTCTTATTTCCATTCTTCAAAAATTAGCTGCCTTGGACCCTGCTCATTGGAACCATTATCTACCCAGCGCCTTGCTTGCCTACCAAGTAAGCTACCACCAAGTTATCAAGATGTCCCTATTCAAAGCTCTCTATAGGCGGACACTTTCAGCTGCCAAATAGCGTCCAGCCAATGCTTGAGACCTACACCCCTGAGAAATCCAAATTAATAATGAGGGCCTTAGCTGATAAAATTGTCCAGCTTCAAGCCCAAGCCACTCAATGCATTATCACCACCACTGGAAGAGAGATATCCCAATTTAATCTCGGATGACCCTCCATACCATATTTTCAATTAGGTGATCTCATTCTCATTTATCACCATCAACCTGGAGGCTGACAGTATAAGCTAGACATACTTTGGTCTGGACCCTATAAAGTCATTCATAGGGTGAAGTCTGAGTACTCCATTGCCACCATCAACCAAGGAATCGTGGTTAACCAGGTGCATGGTCAGTTCCTGCAGCCGTATTCCCCCTCTGACAGGATCTTGAGGGGGTGTTGTCAGAATTTGAGATAACGATCAAATCAAATTCCCCACTTCTGGATCAGGCTGTACCAAATTGGTTTCTGAACCTACCCAAAGTAAATCAGCTTCAGGAACACCCTCCCCAATTTTGGGGTCATGTGGGGTGGCGTTTCCACCAATTCAGTCAGGTGGGCGACACAATCCATTGAGGATGCCCATGAGGAGGCCATTCTGGAAGATCAGTAAAGATCCTGAATGGATGAGGCCCCAACGATCCCTGAGGCACTGAGTCCCAACACACCCTATAAATTTTGAATCCTTCTAAGCCTGATAAATTATTTGATATCTTACCTAAATTTCCACTTCCTTTTTGACCTTTTCTGTGAATTAGCAGCTTTGAGCCACCTTTGGACCTTGGCGCCACTCTAGAGAGCTGTAGCACTGACATATATCTTAGCTAAAGTATGTTTAAGTATGAATTCATTCATACTATGCTGAAGGTATTCAATGTGATTAATTTACTATTGATTAAATTGCCCCACATGCCACAGTTCTAAAAATATTTTTTCAAAGTTGTATCAAATTATTATCAACAACCTCAGTAAAAGCTTTCAGTTACTAATAATTGCAAAAAAAGATCAGATCCTTAATCCCTGTTGTTACAACTATCATATTCTTAATACCTTGCTTACACATGGCCATGTCCTAGTTTTTCTCTATCTATCATAATAATAGCTTGCCAGCTTCCCTGCCTCATGACAGCATAAACTTGTCATTAATAGGTTTAAAAAATTTTCCCCTGGCCATTCTCCATAGTTGGCTCTACTAGGTTGACTTCTATTATTATGAAAATCTATTACAAAGTCTAAGCCTTAGCAGCCCAATATTTTACATTTATGCTTTTGACTGGGAAATTATTATTTTTAATTATTTATCAGATAATTGCACCAATGAGAATGTGGGTTTAGAAGAGTATATCAAGAGGAAATTACCTATGTTAGAGAACCTTATTCTAAATAAAAGATGGAAAGCTTACCACTGCTAAGTATTTTCATTGCAGAGCCCACATGCCACTGTCAATATCGATACTATTTGTGCTTATTTTTCTATGTCTTTTATAAGCCTATTTGCTATATATGAAGGTTTTTTTAAATGTTTCCAAGGCTATTTCTCCATAAAGTAACCTGATTTTAAGCGCAATGTTACTCATGCCATTGGAATTTGACGCACAAGTTCCAGTTATTACACTTTCAAAAACGAATAATAAATCTTCTACTATGTTCCCTCTTAGTTTTTTTATGTAGGTAAATTAGACAGCTCTCTTTGACTGTGAGTTGACTATAGCAACCTGAACAACAACAGTATAAGACCCACTCTCACTGCCTTTGAACAACGTTTGTTGCTTGCTATATACCGAAGTTAGTTTTCTAGATGTTAACTTTTTAGAGCGCCTGTACTCTGAGAATTAAATACCAAATAAGACATCTGGTGTGTATCTCTCTTTGGCTCTCCAGTTAACTACATAAGATCTTATCAACCGCGTCAATTAGAATATTGATATCAAACTTATAATAATGGGTAGTAATAGTATGAGAACTATTAATAAGTTGAGCTCTCTCATAATCAGGTTGAATGTTAAGTCCAACGCTAAACAGGTTCTTGACTATTCAACAATTGAAGGAATCTCTGTAATTAATATAAACTTCTCCCACTGTCCTTTATCTCTTATCCAAGAGTCTGCGGAAGTCTTGATAGCCAATATACTGCAACCAAAGGATATCCAATCCTCAAACTATTATCTCAAGAACTAACTATACAACTAATGTATAAAAGTCCTAAACTATAAAAGTAATTGCGCTATTTTTATTTTATTTTATTACCTGTGAATAGGGAATTCATAGGGGATCCATTGACCAACACTTCTGTTGGCGCCTCACTGAGAATTAGCAGCCAGTGCCAATTACTTTAGCCATCTGAGGACGCACTCATGAGGACCACCCTCAATTGCCTAGTTAGATTGCACCACTAACTAGAGCTGTGACCTTTCACAGTTGGTTTAAGAAGGTGTCCCCATATAATTCAATCAACTTCAGTGGAATACCTCTTTAGGCTAGTAGCCTACTTAGATAATGGGAACTTTACCCATCAAATACAGACTGCAAAACCTAAAGGGTTATACCCCTAGTTACTATAGGAGCAGTGCCAGTTCTTCAGCAACTAAAATTAGATTTCTGAGTTGATTGGTCACAAAACCCAATTGACTATTATGATTAAATTACCAATTAGATAAGCAGTAATTCAAAAATAAAGTAAATATAATAGTTGGCAATCATCTCAGTGAAACATGACCAATCCAGTGTATCAACATCCATAGGATCAGTAAATATTATCTGGGATAGTTCACTGAACAATAGTTAGCATTAAAAATGATAACGCCTACAACCACTAGAGGATATAATTCCCTATTATACAAAAAGACTATATGCGATCTAATTGGCTGGATAATATGGGCATATCAAATCCCAACACTAGGAAAATTGAAATGCCTAGATGACACAAAAAGATCCGCATCAAGAAGTGTCAAATGGGTAAAATGCCTTCCAAAATCAAAGGGGTTTCTCAATGTAGGGTCATTATCTTTGGTATTAAGAACGCCCCTGCCTGCTTCCAAAAGATTTATTATGCAGTTCTGAGCGATCTCTTGTGATCCTGCATGATAGCTTTTATGGATGCCATCTTAATTTTTCCCAATGATGAGTCTCAAACTATCACATATTAGTCCTTTTTTAATTATTTTTAAATGATAATCTTACCTATCAGGTCAAGTAAATGTGAGTTTGACCAAAACCGAGCTTTGTCATAAAAAAGTATCACCTTTCTAAAGGGTTAGTGGTTACTCCATAAATAAAAAATCCATTAGCAATTGGGCAACTCACACCTCACAAACTGAACTATTAGTTCTTAATGAATCAATAAATCCTTGAAATAATTTACTGATATTAAATGTTACTTCCTATCTATATACTAGATTAGGCAAGAAGACCCTTTTTTGTAACGCTAAAATTGGCGTAAGGGCATTTTCTGCATTGTATATGTCACAGTCTCTCATTTTACTATATAAGGTATCTCTGTATGATATCAGAATTCACGTCTAAAAATATAATACAAGTAGGAATATTTTTTACCTAGAATTTAGTCCAACAATACACTATTATATCAATCATATCCTAGTGATGTTGGGACTCACTATTACAATGATATAGTTTTATTACATCCTAAAATCTCTATAATGTTCCAGATAAATTTAGGGCTATTACTATTCTTTAAATGTTAATCTAAGATGTACACATTTAAACTTTATATATAGTTCTATTTTACATTGTCAAAACTATTTCGCCTATTTAGATAACTTAGTTAGTCTCAGCATCCTAATGATGTGGAAAAGCTTTTTAGGGTATATTCTGTAAGTCTTATGGCCATGAGGATTGCGGTCACTAATTTGTGCATCTTCTTCTGATCCCAAATGGGAGCCTAGTCACAGCATAAATAGCTGGTGTATTTTAAGTGTTCTCAATGCAATATATTTGGAATAGTGTGATGTAACTAATTTTGACCAGACCAATGATTTTTAATGGAAATACAGCGGTAGATATAAGTACTATATGGCAAATTTTCAATCCAGAGGCAATAGGAGGTATTTATATGACTAAAATAGTTATTCAATTATAGTCAATGCAATTATGGTTTTAGTCAATAAACCTTTTTGTAATTAATTATTTGAGTTCAAGGAGGTGAGATTTTTAATATCCATATGCTTGGCCAATCTCAGAAAAGTAACGATTCACCAAATACTAGACTAAACATAGGGGATCAGAGACTAAGATAGTAGTTATGGAGACGTTGGATTATAAAACATTTCTCATCACAACCCAGCACTATCAAGAATTATTTAAAAACTTGACATGAACTTGATTTACATATGTTCTTCAGTTGGGTCCTTTATGGTGTACACGCCTGTCAATGTCCACTATATAACCTTTACAGGCCCCTTCCAGATGTATTCTAATCTGCCATTCCAAAACTGTTATTTCCATAGTAAAGTACCATATACCCAAATCAAGGCTTGGCAATGAGCACGATTACTTATATATTGTCCCTGTACTTTATCTTAGCTCCTATTAAGTTAATTAGGCCTCACTTTACAACTTTATTTAGGATTATATAAGGTTTAAGCTATCTGTTCAGGCTAATTATCTCCTTATGTACATAGAAGTATAGGATAGAGGGAATCACTGGATATCTCTCATTAATAGTTGAGTTAGTAAACTCCCAGTAGAAGTATGGAATGGTATATTATATGCAAAAATAGCAGAGGGAAGAAAACTTTTCAAGTTTGAATGCTTTACCATTACAAAATTTTGTGGGATGTTTATAAGGCTCCTTTTTTTGTTCCATGGGTCCGTTCATCTCAGTGTAGTATGCTGATGACATAACTCCTTGAATTCCCATTGAATCATTTTATTTTAGTATGCATGGGAAATGAAGTTAGTCCCAATGTCAGTCAAGATGAATTGGGGGCATCCATGTCAGTAGAATTATTTCTCAAAGATGAAATTAGTCGCCATCATGGTGCCCATGTCCTTGATCAGATAAGTTATAAATTTAGTTGGTCAGTTGGTCAATGGCTATTACAAAATACATGAAGTATCTTCAGCTCATAGGTAGGCTCCTGACTATGGTAATATACTTGGTGTACCACAAAAACTTAGGCTTGACCATGTGGCACATAGTGGTCTTTTAGTATGTTGAATCTGTTAGGCACTCCTTGCAGCAATTGATGGTCTCCTGGGCAACAAAGTGAATAGACTTACAAAATTGATGTTGTTTAGCTGCTCATAGGTTTTCTTGTAGCTCCTCTTTCCAGTCGCCTTGTGCACCCTGATGATCAAGTTACTTGCTTAGTAGGTCTTGGTATCAAGTACTCTGGCTCACTTATTAATTAATATAGGTTTCCATATTTTAGAGTAGTATCCTTCATCAGCTTTTTCAAAACGCATTGTAATTCTTTTAACTCATCTTCAAATTGACCTTTCATATTTTTTTAAACATTTTACCTGTCAGGTATTTGGCCTGTACTTTATTTAGGAGTCAGGTAGGGCAGTTGGCGCTAAAGTGCTTCACCCCATGTGTATTGTATAGTTTGAAGTTCTAATCCTGTAGTTTCAAAGCTCATCTCTCCAGATGACCCTCCTTCTCATTTAGATTCTGTAGCCATCAGAGCAAGGTGTGGTCCATGACTATTTGAAAGTGTACCCCGTGCACATACACTCAAAATTGTTTACAGGGTTAAACTACTGCCAAAAACCTCTTTTTAACCATGTAATTCTCTTATAGATTCAGTGTTTGACTACAAAATTCCCTGGGGTACCACAACCCTCTTCATTAAGTTGAGAATGTTCTGATTCTAAGGCAGTGAGGGAGTCTTTCTTTGTGTAGTAAAACCTTTAAAAATTAGAAAAATCAGTATTATCGCTTTGACAAGACAAATTCCTTAGTAAATTGAATGCTTCCTACTTGGTTAGTACCCTGTCATACAGGATTATTCTCAGAACATGGAAAATAGCTTTCCTATATTCCTGAAGTTTATGATGACTTTTCAGTAGTGCCCAACTATCCCAAGGAATATATATAAGTCTTGCTATATGTTTGGTTATTTCATTTTCTAACTGCCTTACCTTGCCTACAAATGTAACCCAAACTTATCAATAACAAACATAAGTACTTAAGTTGTTCCTTAAAGAAGTTATACTCATTTAAGCTGTTCTTGAGATTTAAGGTGGTAAATTAACAAAAGACCTTCTTCAATGGGCTGGTGTTCAGTTACCGCCCTAATAAAGCATTTATGTTGTAAAAATTAAGAGGATAAAATATTTTAGGTCAGTTAATATACTGTCCTTCACCCGTTGAAAGGTGGCTGAGTTTTTCACAGTTCTTGAAGCATCAATTTGTGATGGTATAGTCCCTGTGTGATAGATATGGCGCACTTCATATGCCCCTCCTTTAGTTTTATCTGCCATTTTTGTGAGATCTGACCATGGCTGAGAAATACTTGGCCCCTCTCAGGTATTCCAACGCATCATTGATCTGGGAAGTTGGTAAGAGTCCTTCTTCACGATGTTGTTAAGCTTATTGATATTTTACAACTACCTGATCTGACCCATCCTTATTTTTGATAACCAAAATGAGGAATTGCCACGATATCTTAAATAGCACCAACATCCCTTTTGCACTAGCTGGTTAATTGCTTCATTTATTATCTCATCAGAAGTTCTCAATCACTATATGGGACAGAGGAAATAGTTAGATGATTTCCAAAATTGATGAGATAAAAATGTACTGAGCACACCCCAGGTCAAAGTCATTCTTGGAAAAAATGATTCTGTACTTCCCAAACAGGGCCTTCGCTTAGTTCTTTTTATTTTCCTAGAGCCCTAACAGCTTTTTTCATGAAATTAATAACCAGATAACCTCATGGACTTCACTATATAATTTAAGCTCCTTTTGCTTGCCAAAAGTGTGCACAGCCTTTATTTTCTAAATCACACTGTGAATGAAGGTATAATTTAATGAAACATAGTTCAAATGGGACAGGGGTAAAAATTATCCTTAAGTACCAGATTTCTCCATGATGAGAGATTTAGTAAAAACGCATGATGTGTCCTCATCAGGATTGCTGAAAGAAAAAATACCCTACTCTTTGATCCCTAGGGGGGACTTCTGCTTAATTTCTGTCCCCATAAGACTTGTTGGATGGACGGAATGGTAAATTTTTTATATGCCCTATGTGAAATTCAGTTAAATTATCATCAAAATATTCTTCAATGTTTTTCTTAGTTGATAGGAACAATCATGTTTTATACGCTAGACTGAAAAGGGTTTGGTTCAAGGATTTGGCTTGTTGTCCTCCTTTTAGTAATAGAGGGGAACAATTTGACTGAGTATCTTAAATGTGGGTCCTTATAAATACTTGACCCAATAATTCCATATAAAGGAATTCTTGAGAAAAATCTCATTTTTCTAGTTTCTTTAGGATAATGGAGTGTTTGGTGACTGCCAAGGAGTAAATTAATAAGTTAGCGCTCTGTATGCCTCCAAAACCAATGGAGCTTGACCCTGCTATTCCATATTCCATATGATGATCTATACCTAGTGCTATACTGAGTCTCTTCACCGTTTATTAAATAAAGTATTGATTGGCACAATGCTTTCTTTGCTTTTTCAAAATTTTTGCTTGTTTTTGATAATTTTAACATAGGTGCAATTAGAGTAGTAATTGTTTAATGACACTATTAAGTGAATATCTTTAGGCATCACCCTGACCCAAGTATGAGTGCAGATCTTCAAACTCATGGGATCTGGGTTTCTTTAGGGTAACCAGGGGAGAAGCCACGTTGACTATTTCTAATTTTGGGAGATCCCTGAGGTAACAAGAAATTTGTCCTTTCTATAAATTGGTGTATCTATGGGTTTAGCACAGTCTTTAGTGCTTTTCTTTGTGTCCTATTCTTCTGTGCAAAAATTTAAGCACAAATACGTTGTCTGTGACAAACTGTTGGAGGCCTGACAATGAAAAAATAAAATCATTGAATATTTAATGGCGTTCCAGGGGTATTAGTTAATTCATGGTGTTATATCATAATTATTAGCAAAAACGAATATCCCTATTTTAATTCATCAAATCCTACCCTCCTCATCTTCCATCAGATGCGCAAGGTGAGCCTATGGATTGTTTAAACATAAGGGGCACTTGCTGCATAATGTCCCTTTATTCTGCACTGATGCTATGTTTATGCTAGCATGTTTGTTTTTGACTAGGGTTTGGACGTCTTTTGTATCACTGATCAAGAGATTGAGTCCAGCCATTGAGTCTTATTTTTCAATGTCCTTTATTGAGTGCATTACAAATCATGGCGCCATGGCAAAGACCGTTTTTATGTTATAAATGACATTAAGGATGGTAACATCGCTTAAATTAAATTCATAAATGGTTAACATGTCTTACACAAGACGATATGGGCATTGAAGTAGGTCAGAAACTTGGCGCTATATAGTACTCATGTTTCTAGTTAAAATGATCCATAAGCTCGAGAACTTTCTCACCTTTCTTAAAGGTGATGTCTAGGAAGAAAATTTTGGGGTGGCCTTCATTTATGTCCCCAATATTTTCTTATGATAATTTCCTGTAATTTTTATAATTCATGCTGACTCACAGATCTTTGTCATATAACTCATAGTTCCCCAGGTTTAGATAATCTTTGAGGGTGGCCATTTTGGTTTTCTCATTAGCGCACTTATGTTAATATCAAATAGAAAACATATAGGTTTGAGATTTCTCCTACTTGTTAAACTTGGCAGTTTGACCATTTTAATATGGAGGAAACATTGTTATTATTCCCCTCAGCTTAAGCATGGAAATGTATAGAAGTTATCTAGCCCACTACTTCTTGTTGCAAAGCTAGCATGAAACAAATTTTTAGAGCAGTGGCGGTCATGAGGTAAACAGGCGTAGCATTAGAGCTGGTCATGGCTTTTGAGGTTAGCTAAGCCGTATTAAAGGGGGCGTTTATTTTTAAAGGTCAATAAGGGGTGGGGATCATAGTTACCATGACTGGTATATTTTGCATGGCTAGCACTTCATTGTCTTCAGAGTGTTATTCTGCTGGGAGGGAGTCAAAGGTAATAATAAAAAATTATTTTGCTTTGCCATATATTAGAGCCTGACTATATCTTCAGATGCTGTCTCAGAACTTGCCCATAATTTGTCAATCATATTAAGAAGGTGCTGCCACTCATATTTGACTGGCTATTTCACTTGTGCAACTTCCTATCAGACATGAAGAGGTCTGATTTCAGTTTAAGATTACCTTTAGTCATTAATAAGTTTCCCTGGGTTTTAATCAAAATTCTTTGGCCCTTAATACTACAGATATAAATTATTATTGTAATTCAGCATTCCATTAACTTCTAATAAGGCCTGTTAGAATTCTACCAATTTTAATTTTCCCGGGTCTAACCCTTGTAGCTGGTAGTCTTATTTTAAATTAGGATGCCTATAATTTGGTCAATATAATGGTCCACATTCTCGCCAGGTTGGTCAATAGAGCTGACCTGGAGATGTTGAGCTTCTTAGTCAGATGCTTTAATGGCCGCATGACGCTCTGCTTCTGCGCATAGATACTCCTTGATCTGAGCACAATGTTTGTTTACATTGAAGACACAATAAAAGAACACTCCTCAGATGCCCAGCACCTAGTGACCACATTGATTAGGTTGCCATTCAGTTGATTGACCATCTCTTCTACTTTTACTGGCATCATATGTTTGAAATTAGTTATATTGGACAACTGCATGTATATTTTGAAAAAAAAACCATCTAACCTTTCACCAAATTATCTATTGTCCCTTCTCTAGGCCTCCAATTATTTTGCCAACCTGCCAATCCCAATGTGATGACAAGCTATTCTTTTGAGTATATTACAATGAAGAATGCAAGTAAATTTTAGATCATTATAATGTTTTTCTGGGTCATGACCTTTTGGATCATGACAGAGATAGACATCTCCTGGAACAGGAGGTAGTTTTTAACAAAAATGTTTCTGTTTATTGTACTTTTGGAACATCCCCAATTTGCCTCTTAGCATCTTCAGAGTTTAACTGAATTTATGAATTTGTTAATGAAAAAATTCTTAATTTTTGCGTTAACATGTTAACCATATAGGTCATGGATTGGAACATTAATGGATCAATAGGTTTAGCTCATAAAAGGGGTTTTTACTTTCTTTAATGTCTAGACTGCTCAGTTGAAAGTAATCATAATTTATTTCAATCAAGCCTATAAGCTCATGTAAGTGCTTGTTGCTGAGGCCATTAAAGAGGTTGTGTCTTTGGCTTATAGTTATATCAAAGTTATTTGAGGTTTATAAGATTCAGTAACTCCTTTAATAAGCACCAGAAAAAACTAGCGTAAGGGAATTAGCTGTTATGTATAAATCACAGGCTCTAATGAACTATCCATTGTATCTCTTTCAGGTGACAAAATTCACATTTAAAAACTAATAGTAGTATGAGTATTGTTATATAATCCCACAAAACACTGCAATCTATTTTTTAGTACTAGATGGTCCCAAAACACTGCAATCTAAATCATACCCCTAATGATGTTGGAATTCACTAATTCTTTATTCTTTTTACTACTTCCTAAAATTTCTATCATACTCCCAGAAAACGTAAGCCTTGTAAATAATTATTTTTAATATTGGTTGTGATGTGTAAACACCATATATAGTTCTAATTGCACTTAGCAACTGTTTTCACATAGTTAATTATCTTAAGTGTCTCCACATACATAATGAGGTGGACTAGATTTTTAGAATTATCCTTGTCAATCCCATGGCCATGAGAAAAAGTGGCACACCCCGTAATTCTTCTGTTGATCCCTACTTAAGTCTAGTCACATAAATAATATCTCTGGAGTATTTTAAGGTCATAATGCATTAGTTTTGTATAAACGTTTTTTACTAGGCTTGTCATGGCTAAATGACATTATTGAAGGGGACCAACTGTAAGGATCAAGCTGGTCGTCAGGAGGCCAAAAAGGTGAAGTTGGCAGGCCTTCCTGACCTCAAACATACCCTGGTCAAATGCTGGGTTCAGACGAGATATGTTTAGGTAGTCCTGGGGATGTGCGTGATGTTTGGCCCTGCATTACAACAGGGAAATTAAAACGCACCAGCTATATTATCAATAATGATAGTTTGTTTTGGTTGATCAGCGAATGGGGTTTCAAAATCTGTTCAATTTAAGAAAATTCTAACTCAGGTCAGCCTTACCTTCAATCAATAACTTGAGTTAGGTCAATCTGAGATTTAGTACCCTGCCAATGGAAGCGTTCACCTATTGTTGCACTTAGGCTTAGCACCAATTCAGCCAATTAACAAACCCCCAATTGCTTAAGTATGTCTCCTCAAGACCAACCTTCCTCATTGGTTGACTTTCCTTAATAAAAATTCCTCTTGGCTTACATTTTTTAAACTATGGTTCCTTGGGCGCACCTATGCATGGACCTCATTGAGGAGGTCTCTAACAATGTTGGCTGTTTTATTATAACAAAAATGGCTACTATATCTGGTGCACCGCTGGGCCACCCTGGTCCCCTCCAGATTTAGGCACCCAAGCGTTACAGCACAGATTTCTATTGGTTGTGGACTCCTTTGGGGTCCTACCAAGTATTGTTATTTTTGCTTTCAACTACTACATACAGCATTGTACACTCTTGCCCTGGGTTCCTTTTGCTCCAGCATCCTTAGCGGTTCCCTGTTCATCCTCCTTCTAATTACTAGTTCCATTGCGGTGTAACTGTGAATCTTGCACCACCCCTCTGGGAATGAGAGAGTTACAGATACTCTCCTTACATTAGTCAACCAACCAATTTAATTTACATGCACAAATATTATCCGTGTGGGGCTTTTGCTGCATGAAAATTGGGTGCTCCTGCCATTTGTCATGTCCTCAATGGGGCTCACCACCATTTTCTCATTTGGCCGATGGTTGGTAAGTCTTGGCATTATTATTGCTACCTTCAACTAGGAAGTGCGCACCCTTCTTGCTCATACCTGGTGGATATGGATAATTTGCAATCCAATAGTTGTAATTTCCTGACTTTCCATTAAAACTAATAATAATAATATAAATAATAAACTAATTCTTTTTTGGCACCACATTCAGATGGTGTAGGTGGGATCATCGACAAAGGGCTTGTTGTTGATGGCTTTAGAAAACAATGTACAACCTTCTGCAAAAATGGGTATATGGTCGTTCACATTCCAAAACGCATTTTATAATGCCAATTCCTTATATGAAAATGAGCCAAATATCGTCTCTTGTGACTCTAGTTTGAAACTATTTCTAGTATACCAGATCACCCCATAGAACCCGCGCTTAATTCCTATCATGATTTGCAGAACACAGGTGTTGGAAAAGGATATGCTTTTACAATATAAAATGTTTATACAATTGCTAAAAATATGATGGGAAATGTGGCCTCAATAGTAAGAGTGGCCAATTTTTCCTCTCCATTCTATGATGCAAACACCTATCCTGGAGGCATAGTTATTCCTGATGAAGAATTTTCTGGTGAAATATTGGTGTTGTCTGCTTTAAATAAATACCATTATGGATATTTTTTGTTGACTGCTACCCTTCCATCACCTTTAAGGAAAATCATCACAACGATCTTGGTTAATACTGGAGCCTTTGAGAATTTTATAGATCAACACCTAGCCCACTATCTGGTGTTGAGTTACTTGCCTGGTGGTATGGTTAGGGGAGGGGCTTCCCAAGGTATTCCCACGCTGAAGGTTCTGGGGTTAGTGGATTATTAAGTTGGCAAGCATCATTTATTGGACCATTTCCAGGCAATCAAAAACCTTCTGTACCCCATTATTTTGGGGGTAGAGTTTTGGCAAAAGTTAGATGTCAAAATCAACTTGAAAGACAACATCTTGTCCTGAACTTTGAATATCGGTCAAATATTAGTTTTCACCTTGTCTGAGGCCAATTCTCAGGGCAATCTGACACAGGCCCAATATCCATACTCTCATTCTTGCTCCATTGCTGAAGCCCACTCTGAAGGTACCCCTTACTTTCCTATTTTGAGGGTTTGGAGTCTTCGTTTGATGCAGCTTCAGCCAATTTATTACCAGATCATTCAGAGTTTATTTGCAAGTTCAAGTTCACCATTGATTTGGTGCGTATATCTTCTCCCATTTACCCTTTGACTGTATGAGAGGAAGCGGCATTAATGTGTGGGTTGAGGAGCAGTTAGCCAAAGGCGCGATTTTTCAGCGTACCTCCCCAGTATACTACCCATTCTCTTTGTGGAGAAATCCAATAGTACTTTACGCCAATGCATAGGTTATGAGAACCTAAACAATGTCACTGTACCCGATTTACATCCCATCCCTTCTGACTCTCAAATTGCTCACTATTTTGAAAAGGCCCAAGTCTGCTCCAAACTAGATTTCTTAAATGCATTCAATCAGGTCTGGATAAAGAAGGGCCAGGAGTGTCTCACCGCATTTCAAACCTGAAAAGGGATTTTTAATCTTGATTTATGCCATTTGGGCTTAAAAATGCACCTGCTATCTTCCAACATTGCATAGATGCGGCCTTAAAGGACATGCTGGATGTGTGCACGGTTGCCTACATAGATGATATCCTGGTGGATATAACTGATCATGAGTATCATGCAGTACACCTTTGGCAAGTGGTGGAGATATTAAAGGCAGCCAACCTTACGCTGAAGATTAGCTATTGTGAATTCTTCAAGTCCCAGGTCACCTTCCTGGGCAACGTCATGTTTAACCAAGTCCACATGATAACTCCTGACAAGGAGAAAGCTATTTGTATTTGGCCCACCCCCACTTTGGTCAAGATATTGATGAGTTTTTTGGGGATGTGTACGCTTTTTTAAAAAGTTTACGCCCAATATTTCTGAGGTGGCAGCGCCCCATTATAAGGCGAGTGGAGCTAAAGTGCTCCAGTGGTCCCCAACTTTTGCAAGATGTCTTCCAAGCGGTAAAGTGCACCCTGTTGTCCATGACCGTCCTTCACCATGTAGATCCATAAAAAAATTTCATTGAGGCTATTGATGCCTCCAACTTCGCCATAGCAGCTGCCTTATTACAAGTAGGCGAGGATGGAATAGAGCATCCAGTGGGATACTTTTCCAGGAAAATGTCTCTACTAGAGTTAAACTACGCCGTATATGATAAAGAGTTATTAACAGTGGTTGAGGCGCTGACTTATTGGCGTCATCACTTACATGGCTCATCCCATCCCTTCCATGTATGTACAGATCACCGTGCCTTGTTGTAAAACCGCGCACCTCATGTCTTGACCCCATGGCAGACCTGCTGGCATGAGATCTTGGCCCAATTTGCATTTTCTTGTGAGTTTACAAAGGGCAATGAGAATAATTTGGTGGATGCATTGAGCCAAAACCCTGCACTAGCTCTCAATCCTAAGGAGGTAGAGGTACACAATACCCACTTGGTGATTCCGCTGGGCAAGATTATATATCAACTTCCTTCCCCCTTGGCCCATGGTACATCGCTTGCTCCTCTGGAAAATGTGGAGGAATATGATATGTATAGAAGGGCAGTCCTTTCACAGCCCTTGTCAGCCGAGTATACTATGGTACTTGCCAAGAGTAAATTAAATCAGGAGGACATTACCAGAGGTTACCATGTAAAGGATGAGATGGTGTGATTACAGGGGCACCTATGGGTTTCTGCCAGACCACTTCGCTTGAAAATCATCCAGGACCATCATGACAAAATCACCGTTGGCCATCCTGGGAAGGCAAAGGCCCTGGAGCTAATGCTCCGCACTTACAATTGGAAAGGGTTAGCTGCGCAGGTGGCCAGGTATATTAAGGAGTGCCTGGTCTGCAACCTTGGAATCCAAATTGCCAGCCACTAGTGGGGTTGTTGGTACCAGTTCAAAAGGCTGAAGGGCCTTGGACTTCTTTATTGGTGGATTTTATTGTATAATTACCTGTATCTGATGGCTAGATGCCATAATGGTAGTGGTGTACTGTTTAACAAAGTTTACCCACTTTATTTCCTGAAGAGCCACGGTCACCACGGCTGAGATGGCTAGTCTTTTTGTCTCATATGCTTTTTCTCTTCACGAGTCCCCCAAGAAATAATTAGCAATTGGGAGCCCCAGTTTACCTCAGTCTTTTGGGAAGAGTTGTGTAAGACTCTTCAGATTTACCCCTGCCATTAAACCGTCTATCACCCCCAATCATATGGGCGGACTGAACGAGTGAACCAGTGCTTGGAACAATTCTTGCGGTGTTACAATGTCATGGATCATTCAGATTGGGTTTCCCATCTCCTCATGGTCCAATTCAGCTATAAAAATGCCCAACATACATCTATTGGTTGTTCCCCTTTTTTGCCAATTATGTATTCAACCCCACCTTCAACATGGAGCCCAGTTGTGGATCCAAGGTGTAAGTTGTGGTGAACTTTGCAAAACAATCAAGAAAGTACATCAAGGGTGAACACCAACTTGGATGCGGCCATGCAAACTTACAAGGAGAATGCAGATGGTAAGAGATTAGTTGTTCAGCATATAAGGAAGGAGATCTCATGATTCTGGATGCTAAAAACATCTCATTTAAGCAACCATGAAAAAAACTGGGACCAAAGAGGATTGGTACTTGCTACATTGTCAGAAAGGTGGTACACGCCTCATACCAGTTGGATCTCCCCCTTGTTTGGAATCTTTCTAGTCTTCTATGAAAGTAATCTTACATTGTTTGAGGGCCACCACCAGAGACTCTGGAGGCTTATCTTGTGGATGGGGCACTGGAGTGGGAAGTGGAGGAGACTGTAGCCTCACGCTGAGTAAGAAGAAGGCTTGAGTACCTTGTATTCTGGAAGAGATTTGATGTAGCAGTGGACAGTTGAGTATCAGAGCATGACTGCACTCATGCTCAAGACCTGATTAAAGTTTTTCATGATTGTTTCCCCCAGGCTTCTGGACCTCATTCTAAGCAAACCATTGCTGCTATGAAATCGGCCCAGCACACAAGAACTTTTCCCTGGAGAAAGCCCCTGGAGGGAGGGTGGCACCCCAAAAAGGCGAGAGGGTAATGTCATAGATAAATGACATGATTGAGGGGACCAAATGTAAAATTAAGCTGGTCATCAGGAGGCCAAAAAGGTGAAGTTGGCAGGCCTTCCTGACCTCAAACATACCCTGGTCCAACGCTTATTTCAGGCGAGATATGCCCAGGTTGGTCCTGGGGATGTGCTTTATGTTCAGCCCTGCGTTACAGCAGGGGCATTAAAATGCACCAGCTATATTATCAATAATGACAATTCGCTTCAGTTTCATGGTGAATAGGGGTTTGAAACCTGTTCAATTTAAGAAATTTCTAACTTGGGTCATCCTTGCCTACAACAAATAACTCAAATTTGGTCAATCTTGAGATATAGTACCCTGTCCAAAAGAATCGTTTACCTATTGGTGCACTTAGGCTTAGCACCACTTCATCCAATTGAAAATTCCCCCAATTGTTTATTTATGTTTCCTCAAGACCAACCTTCCTCATTGGTTGACTTTCCCTAATAAAAATTTCCCTTAGCTTACGTTTTTGAAAATATGGTTCCTTGGGCGCACCTGTGCGCAGACCTCATTGAAGGTTGTAACAACGTTGGCCATTTTATTATAACAAAAATGGCTACTTTATCTGGTGCACCACTGGTCTGCCCTGGTCTCCTCCAGATCAAGGCACCCAAACTCCCTACCACTTATCTCCACCTGGTTATGGATTCCTCTTTGGGGTCCAACCATGTTCTGTTTATTTTTATTTACTCTTATACACTGCGTTGTACACTCTCACCCTAGGTCCCTTCTGCTCTGGGACCCTCTGCGGTGCTCTATTTCTGATCTTGCTAATGGCTAGTTCCCTGGCAAGGTGGCTGTGCATCCCGCACCACCTCGCTGGGAATGAGAGAGTTATAGACACTCTCTTGACAAACACCTACAACATAGTTTTATAATTGTAAAACACCCATGCCAGTTCCCCAAGTAGAAGCCAATGCAGTCTCTCAACTCCTGGAGGAGGGGAGTCAGGGCTGTTTAGTATAACAACAAGAGGTGGTGGGAAACTTTAAGCCCCAGCAACTGAGCCTCAAATGATCCATAACCACCATTTACTCACCAAAAGGGTGAAAGTCACACTGTGAGCAGCAAAAGGAGAAACACAAGCTGGAACACCATCACCAGAGTGATAACACCATGGACAAGAGCGTCCCAACTACATTGCACATCCAAAGCGCCTTATTACCACTAATCAGACCTTTCACATGGAATAAATCTTGGCGAGACCAAAAATTTGGTTAGTTGCTAAAGTAAGGAGCGTATACATAATGCTCCAGTTCCATTAGAGGTGATGGCAAAGGTCTAACTCACTGCTAAGGAACAAGCCACTGAGTTAAGTGTAAACAAAGCACCACCTACAAGGGCAGTGCAAAGAAGGGTCCATGTAAGGATGGTATACATTAGGTTAATTTGGATCTCTTGGAGGTTGGTATACCAGACTAAATAAATGCACATAAAAACATAAACCAACCGGGAAATTTATCTAATTAAGTTGACCAATGAGGAAAGTTGGTCTCATGGAAACATACTTAAGCAATGGGGGGCAAGTTATCAATTGGTGGAAGTGGTGCTAAGTCTAATCAAACCAATAGGTGCACGCTACCATCAGCCAGAGTCCTGTAACTTGAAATTGACTGAACTCAAGTTATGGATTGTAATTTGACTCAATCCTATTTGATAATATTAAAAATGGAACTAATTTTGAAACCCAGTTCCTCAAGCAACTGTAAAAACTATTCAAGTTGAGAATGTAGCTGGTGCATATTAATGCCCTGGCTGTAACACCAGGCTGAGCATCATGCACATTCCCAGTACCAACCTAGGCATATTTTGCCTGTACCCAGCATTGGTCCAGGGTATGTTTCAAGTCAGGGAGACCTTGCAGCTTGATATTTGGCCTCCTGTCATCCAGCCTTGTCCTTGCAGTATGTCCCTTCAATTATGTCATGTAGCCATGACAGTTCCCTCTTAATGACCATCAATTATTATGCAAGCTCATCACATTGTTGGGAACAGATGATTAGTCAAAACCCTAAAACAGGTTCAGCAGAGTTATTGTTGGGGGCCATGAGCTTGACACTCAATAATCTTGATAAAGTTCCAAGGGTGTCAATCCCAAATATCCCTATAGGGCTATACCATCTAACAACTGGTTAAACTAAATGACCATGCACACTATTTTGATTTGGCATTATCATACCTTTGCCAGTCAGCAACATCAATCATTGATACATCATCTTGGCCATCCACCACTAACTAGGTATTTCAAAGCTAAACCTTTACATGATGTTATATCAGTCACTCTGGCCAAGTTTATCATGGAGCACATCACTATAGACATGGGTGCTACAAGTTATCTTTACTGACAAGGCTACCAATTTTGCTTAAAATGATTTCAGAGTTGAACACGCTTATGGGCATTAGAGGGGTCTTTTCCACCCCATATCATCTGGAGACTAATAGAACTATTGAAAGGGTTAATGGGACCTTAAAAATTCTCTGAAAGTTTGCTGCTTCTTCCCCCTCTCAGTGGACCCTCTACATTAACCCCATTATATTCACCTACAATATGGATATCATAGTGCTATTGGATTTTCTTCTTTCTAACTGCTTTTGATCAACTGCCACTTTACCCCCCATGTTGTACACCATTGTTGAGGATGAGGGTGGGATCTGGCCTATAAATACTTCAACTGACTGGTAAGAGCACTAATTAAGATTCAAACTGAGGCTTATAGATCTGCTTTGACCAAAAAATTAACCAGAAGGTGAATGATGATATCCATTGGGAACCATTACATAAGTTCAAAGCAGGCGATCATGTATCTTACTGTGACTTTTACAGGTTTAGATGGGCCCAAAAGATGTCAACGCTCTGAAAAGGCCTTATATAGTTCAGGTACACCAATCCTTCTATTTTTATACCATTAAGAATCTTCTTGATGGGAAAATTGTTAACAGGGTCCATAAAGTTCCTCAGGCTTTATTATAGCGCTCAGCTCTCTTGCAAGCTATCTTCAGAAGGTAAGTTGAGTAAAGAGGGGGAAGGGTTGTCAGAGGCATTAATTTGATGTTGAATAATCAACTATTTAATGTCAATAGTTGAAATGAGAATGCACGTGATTGGCTATCACTAAAAGGCACTGATGATTAATCTTACCTTTTGGGCCACCAAATCCTTCCAGAATTGTCACGATGACACCAACCCTCCAAATCAATCCTCCCTGTAAATGGGTAGGATTATATTCATTGTACTCATTGTGCCTTTGTACTCCCTGACAATTGTGATGCTAGGTGGGGGATATTGTTGCTCTGGGGCTGGCAAGTCCCTTATAAATACTCCTAAATTTATCCAGATAAAGATTGTTATTTGCTTGAATTTATCTTACCTTATTGGAAGTTCTACTTGGAGTAGAGATTGAATATCCCAAGAACTGAAGGCCTATTGAGAATTATATACCTTTCTGTACAATATTCTGCATAACTGACCCTTGTTATGAAACAGAAACTATGCAATTGAGTAGGATTAAAGGAGCTTTAGGAAGGGACTCTACCTGGGCAAGTAGTGCACTTGTCTCATGCACTACAGGTAATCACCTTAAACCTATTGAGGCTACCATTTTAATTGGTTAGATTATTGATAAGGGTTAACTCAACCCCAGTTTAAAACTTTGATAGCTTTTGATCTTTTCAGATATCTGACCCACCACCTTAAAAAATTAGATATATGGTAGATTGTCAGGTTTAAACCCTCTTATAAAAATTTTTGTGACTTGTGATCCACCCACATAGAATTAAAATCTGGTCCAAGGTATCATCTAGCTTATCGGAACTTTTGATAAAGTTTGGCATCCAGTAGGTTGATTATTAACCCTAGAGGACATTTTAGGGTTAAGCAAACCACTGGATGATGAATTACTACTGGATAATCCACAACCTTACAGGGCTTCACTGGCCAATTTGCATTCACTGCAAGCCAAACCATATAGTTTCCATAGCTCTTCGCATCCATTACAGGCCAAATCATATTTTACAGCTTTTCGTACCCATTGCAGGCCACCTCACATCTTCCACCGCTTTTCGTACCCATTGCAGGCCACCGCATCCAACTTTACCCGCTTTTAACGGATGCACGGTCAATGAGAATATACGAAATGGCTTGTAACGGGTGCAAAGATAAACGTAAAAAATATTTGGTTCAGAGAACCCCTAAATCCATCCGGGATGGTTACCCCCCTTAAAACTTTTCAAGGGGGGTTATAAGGTACTTGCCCACCTTAAACCCAACATTAAATACTCCGATTGGATACCCATACCGAAACTTGAATGGAGGATCGATATAACCGACCTACCGCCCACCTTACGCCACCAACCAGGTTACGATAGCTATATTGGGCATACCGCAGATCCAAAAGCTTCTACACCCCACGACTTTAAAGCTGCGTAGAGGGGTGCGCCACTTGTAAACCGGCTTAGCTCATGCCAACCTCCACGTTAACCCCTTGTTGGGGTGCCGCCAGCTTACCTCCCGTTAATTTATAATCCCCCTTTCCGGTACGGTATCCAACCCACCATACCGGCTTTTCATTGGCTCGGGATGGGCCGATCTAACCTGGGGTTAGGGGGTAGAGGTTTTGGTGTAGCTACATGGTATCGGTAACGGCCAGGTTCGAACCTAGGAGGGGGAATCGCCGCAGGTCGGAAACTGGAGCTGATGGGCTATAGGTCCATATACCGGCCACGCTAAGCTTTATCGATAAGGCGTTGAAAGAATTCCCAGGCTAAAGCTGGGCCCCTTGGGTTTAAAGGCCCATCAAACCCTATGTAGGGGGTGCGAACTGACGGGGGGTAGTGGGGGCGATTATATCCCACAAAAGGTTGATGTGTAGAGGTGGACCTTAAGATCTGGAGGTCCCCGGTAAGCGCAAGGATTATATCTTCCCGCTTGTCAGATGGTTGCCTTTATTGGGGTCACTTTAGGCTGCGCTAAAAAAGGGTTGATTCGAGTGCGAGATGGGGTACGAGCCCTTAAAATCGACACCGGTAAGGCTAGGACGCTCCTTAGCCGGTTTAGCGGGGCCACTTTCGCTTTAATGTAGGCGACTAAAGGGGCTAGCTACTGGTTGAGGAAAGTTTAGAGCAAAGAGGCTAGGGTTAGGGAAGGTTTCGACTAAAGACGCTAGCGAATGGTTATAGAAGGTTGAGGTAAAGGGCACCCTAGAAGGCCGTGAGTGTAGGGGTGGACGCGGCCCCCCAGCTTAGCCCAAAGCCACTCGGCCATCAATCCGACATATCGAACTCGTCAAAGAACGCCTCGACCAAGCCTTGCGTCAGTTCCACCGCACCGGGGGGGTGAGGGCGCGGATGCCGGGACGGGGGCGGACGCTGGCCGGTTAGGTAAGGTAAACGGGATTACCGGTAGGGGAGGCGGCCGGGGTCGGGGCGCCGGAAGGGGTGGAACTTAGGCCAACCTCGAGTTCGGCACCCGCGGGGGAAGCGGGGGGGAGGGGCGTACTAGCGGCGAACACCTGGACCAGGTTCGCCCCGACCACATTCAGGTAGAGGCGCTTGGGGCCAGGGCGGATGAGCGCAACGTCCCTGAGGACCCACACCGTCCCCGGGTCGAGGAAGCGGGGCTGGCGGTGGAAAACTTGGTGGGCGACCGAACCCGAGATCTCGCCTACCGTAAGCCATAATGAGACCGCTTACCGGTGGGGTCGGCAAATAGCACGTACGCGTTCGTGTCCAGATCGAGCACCCGCTTCACCACCACCGCCAGGCCCGGCACGCGGTAGACGGCCGAGTAGGCCCCACCCAGCACCTTGCCCACCGGGAACACGCCAACCGTATCCCAGGCGTCCCCCACCTGGAAGCTGAGCCGATACCCCCCAGTCTAAACTTGGGTCAGCCGAGATATCAGGTTTACCCGTGAAGTGGGTCAGCCTGTGATGGTCCAAGAACGTGGGCCACAAGGTGGCGCTGAGAAACCCAGCCTCCGCATCCGGCTCGGCGTGGCTTGGGGACGCCCCGTTGGCCTGCCCGTTCTGCCGCCTGGCGTAGTAGCCTGCCGGACCGGGCGGCCGCCGCCGCCCAGCTTGGGAGCTGTTCGAATCGAGGAAGCTGTGGCTAGAATCCTCCTCCGAATTATGGCTGGGGGCATCTGGCGAGTGTGCAACTCGAGAACTGCCTCCAGATTCGTCGACCCATGAGCTGGTAGGCTTGATTTCGGAAGGTTGCCTTCCGTCCCGAGGGGCGCGGCCGATAGCTGAAACTTGGGCGCTCACCTTCAACCGCGGCTTGGCGGCCTCACCGTTCGAGGCAGCCAACTTTACATCGCACCCTAGGATGTGCTTAAATTGTGGCAAATTTGGGGTTGGCTTTAACTCTGCGCCACGGGTTGTCGATCTGGTGAATGAACTAAGTTGGGTGCTAGGGGTTGCCACCTCGGCTCGTGAGCTGCCACGTGGGGTGAGGGGTATGGGTGGAAGATTTAAAGCCGTCCGTGGTTGCGGCGAGGGGATGGTTTTATCGGCCGACACCGGTGGAGGGGGTTCTATTGGCGGGACATCCCCCGAACTGGGCCTCAACTGCGAAGGTTTATCATCGCTTTCCGCTGCCGGGACGGGCGGGCGCTTTTGACAGTCGAACCTGGCATGGAGGCGAGCGAGGCCGGCCTGGAGGCTTGCCTGTGGTTTGGGCTCGCTAGGATGGGCGCTGGGGGAAGGATGGCCAGCGTCAAGTCTAGGCTACGGATGGTAAGGTATAGAGGCGAAGCTACCCTTTTGGTATCTGAGGGCCTTTCATCCGCCGGCACCTCTTTGGCCGCCACCTTGGATCTCTTTAAAAAGGCGAGCGCCTCGCTAAGGTTCTAAACGCTTCAGCAAGTTCACGGTACACCGGGCTTACGTTAAACATCCCGAAGAAGCTTGACCCTAAAAACAGAACAGAGCTTATTAGATCACGATGAGGCAAGCTCAGGTAGCGGGACTCTAAACCCCGACTCCCACCCTTACTCCCCCGACACCTTATCCCCGAGCTTTGAACCCAAACCCCGAGTAACGTAACTTTCGGCGCTAGCAACCTGTGCGACTTGGAACAGCTGCCCTAGGCAAAAAAGCTGGGTTCCGCACTCAACCCCAACCCTCAGAAAAGCTACCTTAAGCATAGAGGTTACATGTTCCGGGATAACAGTACATACCTTAAGCATAGAGGTTACATGTTCCGGGATAACAGTACAGGGTCCCCTTAAGGCTGCACCCTAATCCCAAACCTAAAGCTATGGCAAGCGCACCAACCGCCCTGACTAGACTAGTTCAAAGCCAACCGGTTAAATAAGGTAAGACCAGCTCATACACAGATGCTCTCAGATAACGGTATACCTTGGGGCCCACCCCAAACCAAGGATCGCCAAAGGCTCACGTCGGCTCTAAAACTAAGCCAACCGCACCCGGCCAACCAATAAGCTAAACCAACCGCCATCCCTACTTGTAGTGTGACGAAGGTGGCAGGTTAATTAACACAAACCCCAAACCCACTCAAGCTTAGCCAAGCGCCGACCACTCCACCCATCACCCGACGTACTATCAACCCGCGGATCGAACCTTGATACCGAAAGGCACGGGAAACCCCTGGGGCTGGACTAACCAACGAAGTTTAAACCGGATGAGGGTTAACGGTTACCGTATAGGAATAAAAGTTTTATAGAAGTCGAAACGGAGCCCAGACCATAATGCTACTTCAAGGGACTGGATACAATCAACTATCGAGTGGTGTTCGAGATGAAGCCCAACCAAAAAAATACGTGGCGTAGAAGGCGGTTCAAGTTAAAACTGTGGGGGTACCTTGGCTCCAGTTGAAACCTTTAAAATCGAAGCAGTTGTACCATCTAGTACTAAAAAAAATCGAAGCAGTTGTACCATCTAGTACTAAAAAAAATCGAAGCAGTTGTAAAGGGTGTTCAACTTACCTCACAAGGGTTGGTGGAATTAACCTCAAATTGTTACCTTGGCTCCAGTTGGGGACTTTAAAGGTGTAGTAGTAAAGGTGTTCAACTTACCTCACAGATAGGTCGGTGGGAACCAAATTAAACTACCCGGAGCTACTAGGGTTTTTTTAAACCCCCTGCCTAGGTACCTCGAAGGGTGGGCTTTTTATCGAGCTCATCCAATTAAGCTCGAAAGGGTACGATTTTAACGTTCCTTTTAGGTTTCTTGATCGATGATGTCACTTCCTAACTGTGCTCGCAATAAAGCTACCACCAAAATGGTTCGTTTGGATTCGGTTATCGAGTCGTTTTATATAATTTCTAAAAAGGCTGTATACCACTTTAAATCCTCGCCAATAGAGGCAGATTACCAACCAATCGGTGATAACTAGAGTTAAAGCTTAAAATTTGACCATTAGTTTCACCGATAAAAAAATACGCAAACCTTTTAAATTAGATTTTCCGGCCGGGGGATAATCAACCATCGAACCGCATTTTAGTTCAAACTCCACTTAGTAGCTCGAAGGATTCTATTACGGTGGATTGGCACCTCGGTACCTTTACCGATATTATTGACGTATCAACCTTTATCCCGTTTATAGGTAAGCCATAGACAAATTTTAACGTTGACCCCAAAAGTATAATCGAGAGTAAATCTTAACCGAATTGGAAAGGGTATACCGCTTAGACCTCAAAATTTTTAATCTCGACATAAAGTGTAAGCAATAATTAGGGGTTCGGTTTATTTGGATAAGGTATTCTACCGATATGGATCCGTTGCTTTAAGTTAAATTAAAGGATGCGGATCTTAATGAATTTACCAGCTGTTAAGTTCCAGTATGGCCAACTGAAATCTGAAACGTTCATTGAAACTTATTTCATGGTAAGCTTTTTTCTGGGATACTCTGCTTTACTAAAGTCTGAAACTAGCATAACTACCGGTATCCATCATAAATACTTACAATCTTTTATAACGGGGGAGCTTCATATTAATCACTTGGTCCAATATTCCAGCCTAGATTATCTATTATCTATAATAATAAAGGCAAGAATTTATGCATGTGTTTGATGCGCAGCCAAAGCTAATTTTTTGGGTAATCTCCATACCCTTTTTAAAGCTAAATGAAATAAGAGTAAGAGGGATTGGTGGAGATGGGGGATTTTGACTGGGGAGAAACCAGGAAGGGATGTACTAGCTGGGTGTGATGGGCGGGTTCACGCCAATATGCAACAAACAAATTGGGCAGTAAGAGCCATGTTAATGACCATACTAGGGACAGACCTTCAGAAGCCCATCCCCAAACCTGACTGCCATGCCTCATCATTGCCACATATCCTTGTACCACTGTTCCCACAACGCTGCACATTAACAGCAAAGTCTGGGACCAGGAAAGGGGCCAAGAATGACACCAACGCCACACCGAGCTCACTGGTTGAGCTCATATTTCTGATCAGATCCGCTTTAATATTTTTTAAATAAAATAATATTTTCTTTTTTAGCAAGCAAATTTTTCTTTATTCAATTTCCATTTTTCCTCATAGAAGATGCAACTGCCCTTCAGAGCCATGATATCCTCCCCTAAACAGTGCCCTGCTAGTATAGAATAAGCCTCTCCTTGGTTAAGCTCTTTTGAGCACCATCAAACACATCATCTGTGAAGATTCCCCTATCCCACCAGATCACCATCCACACCATGCATAAGCCCAACAGCATTCTGTGGATGCAATTTGGGTTTGGGATGGTGAATTTTATCAATTTCAACCTTCCCAAGTTTGATGCTCCTTGGATCAGGGCCATGTTCAGATCAAATGCCACCCAATCCAAAGCAATGTACAGATCAGGTGCCTCCTGATCTGTTACATCACCCCTGTAAAGACTAGAACTCCTGGACCTTCTCCAGGCACTGTGCACAATCCTTCTTCATCTGCCACATAGCCTCCTCCACCAGATAGCCCTTTCACTTCACTGTAATAGATGTGTAAGTCCTGGGGAATGTCCTCTGCCATTGATTGGGCCATTTTCTCATTCCTGAGTAAGAAGACACCAAAGAGGATGGTGGTACCCCTCTTTACTCAGGGAAATCTTGCTCACATAGTAGACAAGCACTGGGTAACAGCTCTTCCACTTTGGATCCCACCCCCATTACCCACACTCACCTCAGCAGAACTGTTATGGGGAATCAGTGGAATCTGTGCTGAGATTGTCAAATTAAAATCAATCAGATCTAATTTGAGTGGTAATCTGGCCAATGCTCAGATCTCAAATGGCCAGAAAAGCATGAAGACTGAGTTATCAGCTGGAACACCCCACAGTCCCAATTTAATTAATAGGCCAATCAAACAAATCACCTCCCTACCAAAGTCATTGGGGATCATCCTCAATGGGCAGGCTATAGCATCGGATGCCATTGACAAGGGTTCAAAGTCCCCTGTTGACAATTTGGGCATTGCAGCTGATGTGATGACACTGACTGAATAAATGGCCCAGCAACCAAGTGTGGGCAGGTTGGGCATCCCAAACCCATTCCCAACCAAATGGACCTGCCCCTATGTGGGGTGTCCTTGGGAGATTCCTGTCACTCATTGGACCAAACACTGTTGTGCCAAATGTCAGAAATGTAGCTGAGCCTTAGTTCAGATATTTGAGGTTGAACCAACAGTGACTCAGCCCGCCGCCAAATTTTTTGATGTCAGTTCTCAAGTAACAAGCCTGCCCATTCCCTAATTTGCCAGTTAGGTCAAAATTGAGGGTCCCAATCCTGGCTTGTCACTACCCCAATTGACCACTATTTAATCAGTTGCATAGCACTGAGAAAATTGTTGGTCAATTTTCTTCCTTTTCCTTTAATAAAAATTTTGCCAAAAAAACCAGCCAATTTATAAATTATATTACTCCTTCTGACTATATCCCTGATGGCATTTCCCTAGTGGCCCATCTGTCCGTATACCAGATGGGCTCTACCAGTACTTATGGTCACTATGGGCCCCTCCATTGTCAATTGGATTCAGTGAGTCCAATAGTTTTGGCTCTATAACCCCATTATCATGAACTTCCGGCAACAGTACACGGGGATCTTGTGGCTTTATGTCCACCAATTGCAAGAAAGAATCCATCTCCTTGCCTCCCCGGTTGAAATGACCCCATATGCCAATAAATTTATTGAAACTATCTCTGTGATCCCACCCCTGCAGCGAGGCCCCCTGGGTCAGGAGTGGGCTCATTGTGGTTCATTGTCAGGATCATTCTTACTATTGTGTTACACCAACAATTCATCATTTCCTAATGCCTGGCTCCATATCAGTTATTCAGTCAGCAATGCCTCTGGCATTCTGGCTTGCTTTTTGGGTGCTTACACATCCTGACTGGCAGGCCGGTCTAAACTTCTTCTGCCATTTCCATGACAGGATGGGGCTCCCAAGGCCCAGCCTACCACCAGCCATAAACACAGACCTTAATTCTCCAAGGGAATGGGCAATAGCTGTACCAGCCCCAAATGGTCCTGTCCAGATGGATGTCCTTGATGGGCACACTGGGCTAAGGTGCATTAATATAGCCTCTGTTGCCTTGAGGTCACTGGGCTGAGATACAGCTAACCAGCCTATGTTGCCTTGGGCCACTCTTGCACCATCCCCTTCCTTGCCAGGGCAACACCACTCTCAAAAGGATCCCAGCACATCCACCCCCTTCCTCTCCTCCTGTCACACCACCATCTGCACCCCAACCTTACTTAAATAAATACAATTATAAATTATATTAAACAAGACAAGTCTAGCAAATAGCAGCCTTTATTGGGATGAACTCAAGGTTCAGAATAGAATTCCAAAATGAGGTCCATCGGGGCTGGCCTCACTTTGAAATAATTCCTAAAAAAGGCTAAATGAATTG
Organism: Massospora cicadina; assembly: GCA_022478985.1. Taxonomy (NCBI): domain Eukaryota; kingdom Fungi; phylum Entomophthoromycota; class Entomophthoromycetes; order Entomophthorales; family Entomophthoraceae; genus Massospora; species Massospora cicadina. Next base: position 50,570 of record JAKSZP010000024.1, on the reverse strand, counting down.
TAGGTAATGAGGGGCACAAAAGCCTCCTAAATTGATGGCATCCTGGCAACTCATCAGCATAGGGGGGAACCTCAAGACAGACAACCAATTAAATAAATGATTTAAATAATTATCCTATTATCAACCTGATTAGGAAAAACCTACTTGGATTAACAGTATTGCAACCATCAACATACATGAATCTCATAATTCCCAACCCTATGAGATTCATGTACAATCATCTATCATTACATGAACCAGCAGTTGCTGCCAGCCCCTTACCCATCTTGCATCCATTATCCGTTCTACCTTGTATTCTGACACATCCCTTTCCCTAGGGTTCAGCGGTCCTGGACGCTCCAGACCTATTCCCTTGAATGGTAATAGCTGGGAAGCGTGAATCACTGGATGGGCTCTGGAACCCATTGGCAAACTTAACTCAAAGGCTACCCAATTAATGGCTCAGATGATCTGGTATGGGCCCAAAAACTTTGGTCCTAGCTTATGACTCCTGACTGGGACAGCATAGTTCTTAGTTGCCACCAATACCCAGTCCTCAGGCTCAAACGTTGGATCTGGCGCCCTTTGTCAATCTGCCTGTCACTTCTGCCAAGTCACCGCCTTCTCTAAATTCTCCCATAACTTCTTCCCAATAGCTAACTTGGTGCACGCCATCTCATCAGCTCCCTGACACACCCCACCCACAGATCCCCCACACACACACACACACTCTCTCTCTCTCTCTCTCTCTCTCTCTCTCTCTCTCTCTCTCTCTCTCTCTCTCTCTCTCTTTTGGTCTGGGGTTGAGTCCATGATTCACAAAAAATGGTGCCATTCCCATTGAGGACTGGGAATGATTGTTGTATGTGAACTGGGCCATCCAAACCCATGAAACCCAGTCATCCTGTCAATTGGACACATAATACTGGAGATACTGTTCAAGTATCTGATTCAACCTCTCCATTTGTCCATCAGTTTGAGGATGGTAAGCTGAGGACTGTCCAGGCCTGACTTCAAAATTCCCCAGAAGACTCAACCAGAATTTTAAAACAAATTGTGGACCCCAGTCTGAAATGATTTCCTCAGGTAAACCATGCTGGGAGAACACCTCATCGATGAAAATCCTCACCACATCTTTTGCCAAAAAACTCCTGGTTCATGGGAAGAATTCAACATATTTGGTAAGTCTATCCATGATCACCATAACCGCATCCTTCCCCTGCACCTTTGGGAGACCTGTTATGAAATTGACACTAATTGAACTCCAGGGGGCCCATGGTATTGGCAGTAGATTCAACTTACCCAATGGCAGTTTTCTCAAGGGCTTTGACCTTGCGCATATCAAACACTCCCACATGTACTTCTTGACATCCCTACACAGGCCCAGCCACAAATACTCCCACTGCACTAATTACACCATCTTCTCCACTCCCAGGTGACCCACCAATGGATGATCATGTGAAGCCCTGATTAGCTCACGTTATAGCACTGGGTTGGGCACGTATATGCAAGGATTGTGGTATAGCACCCCACCCCTCCTCTTGAAAGCCTCATGGTTCCCATGCGACTATCCCTCCATCATCTCAGCTTTCAGTCACCAGTCAAATTCTGACCTTACTTGCTTCTGGCTGACTTCCTCCCCCAACTCACTTTCCCCACTGTTGAGGAATTGACTGGACCTAATCGTCAGATATTTGATATCAACAATTATGGTTCAGGTGTATCCTAAGTATCTGAACTTGGGACTTGCAGCCTAGAGATTTCACTTAATTATATTTGACTATGATGACATGGGCTCTAGGGCTTTGCTGGTTAGATCAAACTTAAATTTAAGTTTTGATTTAATTTGATGACTTGGGCATGTGGGCTTTGTTAGTCTATGTCAAAATTAGTTTTTAATGTCAGTCAAGTTTTCAATCAAATTAATTACTAATTAATGATATGAATCGCCTTGGTATGTGCTGCTGATTGCATGTGAAAGTGAATCAGTTCAGCTATTTTGAAGATATGACGAAATGCCATCTCAAGGATGATGATGGTGTTTACTCTGACTCTGAGGCTGAGCATGATGCCCTAAGTCGAAGTATTTGTAGATGTCATTACAAACTTTTTACATGGCCAAGGGTCACTGAAAAGTAAGGCGTCATGGGTAGGATATGGTTAACATCAAACCCTATAAATAACCCTTGCAATCACACTAATAAAAACATCCTTTAACTTCTGGATTAAGCTTATAATTTATCTTATAAACTTTTTGCATTATTACTTTATTTTATATTAAAGTCAATTTTCACTTGGGATCAGTAGGATCAGAGCAGCGTGCCATCATCCAAATAAAATGACTGAGTATACAATTAAAGTATTACCAAAAAGCTAAATAATAAATTTAAATTCACCATCCTGTCTTTGTCCTCACACAATAGACGCTCAAAACCACATCCCACCCTCAAAGAAGAACCAGCCCTCTGAAGCAGACGCCCAAATTCAACACCCACCCTCAATCATCATGAATTGGTCCAGTCAAAACATAGTGGCCATATTAAACTCCTCCAATTCCTCCTTCTCATACACAAAGGCCCCATCTCATCTAAACCAATCCACTAGGACATTCAACGCTTCTGGTCTATACTTCACCTGGAAATCATAACAGACCAGCTCCACATGCCATCTGGCCTGCCGCTGGTTCATCAATTGGGGTTCACAATAGTACTCCAACGCTTTGTGATCCATCAAAAATAACAAATGGATTCTGAGCGTAGAGCAGCTGATGTTACCATTCCCACAAGGCTGCCATTTCTGCCAACAGTTTCTTATCATATATCAGGTATTTTGTTTCTATGAGGAGCATCTTACAGCTGAAGTAACACATGGGGTGTTCCAGCCCGTCTTCCACCTTTTGAAGCAATATTGCACCCATAGCATAATTTGAGGTGTCTGTTTCCACCACGAATGGCCTCCTGGGGTCTGGATGGGCCATTACAGGCGCAGTAAGTAACTTACTCTTCAATAACTCAAATGACTGTTCTTCCTCCCTTCCCCATACAAATGGGACATCCTGTGTTAAACGTGTGAGAGGCAAGGCCATATGGGAAAGAAGCTTCAAAAAACTGATGAAGGAAGTTCAACATCCCCAAAAAACTCCGCACCCCCATCTGATCTGTGGGGGCCTTCCATGCCCGCACTGCACGCAGCTTATCCGGACATACTCCCAATCCATTCCATAAAACCACGTTGCCTAGGAACGTTACCAAACTTCAGTTGAATTCTCACTTGAAAGGCTTCAGTTTTAAACCCATTCAGCCAATTGCCCCCAGGACTTTCCAGACATCTCAGACATGCTCCTCCTGGGACCGCGAGAATACTAGGATATCATCCATATAAGCATCACAGCATTGAACAATCATTCCCCCAAGGACATGGTCAATCATTCTCTGGAACACCGCCAGAGCATTCCTCAGCCCAAATGGCATCACACAATATTGATATACTCCCAGGTGGCACTTAAATGCTGTGTATTACTGGTGCTCCAGTCTCACTGGTACATGATTAAATGCATCCGCAATGTCAAGTTTTGTAAACACCGTGCATCCAGTAACCATTGAGAGAATATCCTCCAACTAGGGCATTGGATATGGATCAGGTTTGGTGACCGTGTTTAGATGGCAGAAATCCACGCATGGGCGTAATTCGCCACTTGCCTTTGGAACCAGTAGTAAGGAGACACAAATGGAGATGTAGAGGGCTCAATTAACCCTTTGTACAACATCGACTTCACATGGCTCTCCAACGCTTCTCTGGCCTGTTCATTAAGAGTGTATACCGGACACCCCCTGGGAAGCTCTGTCCCCTCCTTGAACTGAAATGAAAACGCAAAAGAACCCATAGGGGAGAAAGGTGAGTCTCCAATAAAACCAAATACATCAACAAGGTTGCTATATTTAGCTGGTAACTCTATCCCCTGCATCCCCCAAGCTCCTGCGACTTCTTGGGACATTGCTCCCAATCTCAATCTTCCACCTCATCTGAGGACCAATCTGTGGCGTCAAAGTAATCATCTTATGTGGCAAATCAATCTGGGGCCGGAAATGATGCCACCAACGCATCCCCAGTACCACCAGATGGGCTAGATTTCTGATTGCACAGAAAACCTCTTTTAATCAAAACAGGTCCTGCCAAATGACTGCCAAGTGCTCTAAACGCCATGATGGAGCTCTTTTTTGATACATCGGCAAACACCACCTCAGGTCCCCTCTTCAGCTCCAATTTCAGACATTCCGCTAAGGTGAACTCCACATAATTTTCCTTGGCCCCTGTATCCACCAGGGCCAGCACCTTCTCTGATCAACCATGCAAGTATAACTCCACTGGAATATATAACCTATGGTAAAGTGAAGAAGTAGATTTAATGTTTGAAGCATTCAGATTGCAAATTTGCAGGTAAGGTAGGTCTAGGACTATAACTCTTCTTAGGTCCCTGACCTGTTCTTCCTGACTCCTCAGTTTTTCCCTGGTGGAACCCCCCATGGATATTCCCAAAATTCCTGGGTGACCCCTGCCAACCTCCTCGACCTCTGCTGGCCACTGCGGGTGACTGGACCCTTCCTGGAGATATAGAATCTTCTCACCGGTTATATGCCAAGGTAATTTTTTCTCCACCTGCACTGCAAATGCAATCTCTTCCGCCAACGTACCCTGAACTTTAGCAGCCACCATGGCGGCTAACATATCTGATTGCAGCCCCTGTCTGAACATTTGCAATGATTAGAAAATCAGAGACTCGTTCTGCTTTCACCAAATGACAGAAAATCCGCTTATATTCTTCAACCAATCCTTGGCCCTGACATAACGTCAGCAAAGCTGACCACGCTTCATTCTGCGCCTCATCCAGACAGTCAGCCCGGTCAATCCAATATAAGCAATTGTCCATGGATCCTGGGAGGTGACCTTGCTCCTCAGTCAACTCTTGCACCCACCCAGCCAGATCTGGGGGTAGTGCTTCCACAATTTGCGCAATCTGCAATGAGAAAGGGGTCTCCCAAACCGTTTCTTGAGCCAACTGCACCTGAAAACAAATCTGTGACACCACTTGGTGGATCTTCTCCAAAGCTTCCATGGGTAAAGCAGCCCGACCTTTTGGAGATGTAGAACCTCCCTGGCATTCCTCCATCTTTATGGGTCTCACGCCACACACTCAAACCACCTCTCTTATTATGAAAGTTAGTGTGAAACTCACCATCACCACCTTTGACACATGGCGATACCATTCCTCCCCCTGGAGCCACCACCTCTTCTTGGGGCCCCCACAAAACTGACAAAAACTTATTAGAGTTGCATCTAATGTAATGGGCAGGCTTGCGCCAGTACACAACGAATGAATTGGGCAGTAAGAGCCATGTTACTGACCATACAAGGGACAGACCTGCAGAAGTCCATCCCCAAACCTGACCGCCATGCCTTGTCATTGCCACGTATTCTCATACCACTGTTCCCACAACGCTGCACATTAACAGCAAAGTCTGGGACCAGTAAAGGGCTGAGAACAATGTCAACGCCACACCAAGCTCACTGGTTGAGCTCATACTTGATCCAATCCACTTTAATATTTTTTTAAAATAAAATTATACTTTCTTTTTTAGCAAGCAAATTTTCCTTTATTTGATTTCTATTTTTCCTTGTAGAAGACACAATTGCCCTTCAGGGCCACGACATCCTCCCCTAAATAGTGCCCTACTGGTATGGAATAAGCCTCTCCTTGGTCAAGCTCTTTTGAGCACCGTCCAACACATCATTTGTGAAGATTCCCTATCCCACCAGATCACCATCCATGCTGTGCATAAGCCTAACGTCATTCCACAGATGCAATTTGGGTTTGGTATTGCAAAGTTTCTCAATTCCACCTTCCCAAGTTTGATGCTCCTTGGATCAGGGCCACATTTGGATCAAACGCCACCTGATCTGAAGCAATGTTTGGATAGGTGCCTCCTGATCTGGTACACTGAGTAGCATCAACAACCATTCCTGTTCAGCAATTGCCATTGCTAGTCACATTTCAAGTGATGAGAGGCTTACACCATTTAATCTATAAATGAAATGATGCCTTGTCACATTCAACAAGTGACCTGAGAAAAAAAAGCCAATCTTAAGGCTCTAAAATATCCAGGGACAAAGTGCAAGAACATAGAGATCCACTCGTGCTGATCATAGATTTTCTGGATTATTTTCCTGCTCATTCCCTTGTAATAGCTACTCATGGTATAATTGCTTGGCTACAGTTGCTGAGTGTACCACCCAAATACAATAATTAAGGAAGTCTAAGAGCTGGATCAGTTGACTGCTGAGTATATTTACAAAGAAAAGGTCTTGGGAGGGATGTAAATCTGGTGGTAACTGCTTGCCAGATAGAAATAGCCTTATAATTGGACAATGTTTTTAAACATAATATACTAAAAAGAGTGGTGGGAAATATCAGCCTTCGATTTGGTGCACACCAGGTATTCCTTATAAGGGTACCCTGGGTCACATTGTTTGCCTAATCTTATTACATGGTGTGAAATCTGCCAGGTGGTCAAATGCTGGTTATAGGTTATCAACTTGCAATTGAGACCTGTGACCAACTTCTTGAGGTTGCAGTTGGTGCCATGGCCCTCCTCCACCCAGTCATTGAGGATTTGGGGTCAAATGTAAGTCTGGAGACCCAACCTCTTAGGTTAAACCAGGAAAAGGATTCCTTATAGAAAAAAGAAGGGACCTAATGCCCCTGTGGAGCCCTTGGCTCAACTGGAGACTTGGTACATGTGGTTGATGAACGTTGGGTAACCACATTGGCCCCAAAGGATCCCTCCAAAGTATTCCCCATGGCTTATTCTTCCCTAATTGAAAGGATAAAGGAGGTTTTCAGGGAGGTAATTCAGGCCAGAAGTTACCAACAGCACCTCAACCCTCCCCTGGCCTCCACCCCGCCATCCCTCACTTCCTTGGAAAGGAAGAAAATTGACCTCAAAACTCAGAAAATGGTTTCTGAGTCAGAAAAACTGGTCCGGAACATGGAATCTGAAATTCTGGGTCCAGGGTGTCAATCCAAGTTGAGAATCCATTCTTAAAAATTTTAAAAAATCCTTTAAAAATTTGTCAAAATCAACCTTGGCAAAATACAATTCAGCCATCCCTTTGATCTAAGCAAATCTGCTCAAGTTTGGATCAGTGAGAGTCCCTTCCCAGTGGATCAGAAAATTTCGTTACCAGAGCTTTTACAACCTAGGTGATTGTTAGCTGACGACGCCCCAAGACCAGGCTGGGTACCCATAATTGCATCACCTGCCCCTGTCTAGGAACACACCCATGACCCCTTTTTCCCCATTTTCACATATAAGGCAACTGCTTCTGGAAGGGGCAGTTGTTGGTCCATTTTCCCTCTTAAGTTTTAAAAAGCTGATTCTTTACCCAAACCTACTCCATGGACTCCGCCTCTTTTTTTAATATAATTTCACTTAACTCAGCAAAGTATGCAGCAATATGCCTTAAGGGCCAATAATCGTCAAGTGGGCCCTCCAATCCATCAATCTAGCAGCCCCCAAATGGTGATTTCAATGATCAAAGATTTCACCATGGGCGTACAACACCAATCCACCACTTCCAAAGAGTTTTCAGATCTGCCAAACCCTTTGCAACAATCTGCTTCTCCTTTGGCACCCAGCGGACAAGCTACAGGTCCATCTCCCTCTTTTCAAAATAGTCAGAGAATTCAGACTAATTTGCCCCACCAATCTGCTGGTGGTTTGGCATAATTCAGGTGGAATGAGGCCATCTCCACTAATTGTAATTCTCCATTTAGGGGCTAGAAATGGTCATTCTTGCAACCTGAGGCAGTAACCAGGCACTTGTCATGGTTGGAAAATGACATCATCCTTAGGACCAATGTAAGAGACAAAGCTGCATTCAGGGAGGCCAAGAAGATGAAGTTAGCAGGCCTCCCTGACCTCAAGCATATCATAGATCAACGCTGGGTGAAGGCAAAATATGCCCAAGTTGGTCCTATGGATGCAAGAGAAGTTCAGCCCTGTATGAGAGCAGGAGCGTTAAAAAGAATTAGCTTTGTTATAAATAAAAATGGTTTGCTTCAGTTTCTAGAGAACAGGGTCTCGAAACTCATTCAGTTTTCGAAATTTCCAGATCAGGTCAGCTGCTCCTACAATCAATTACCCAAGTTTGGTCAATTACCAGGTACAGTGTATCGCCTGATGGAAGTGTGCGCCTATTGGTGCACCTCAGCTTATACCCACTTCCTCCAATTGATCATTTCTCCAAATTTCCTTAAATTTCTCATGACAAGACCAATCTCTCCTGTTTGTCAACTTCTTCCCTTACAATAAACCCCCCAGTTAGTACACCGTTTTTTATATTTATGTTATCTTGGACGTTCCTGTGCGTGGACCTCTTCAAGGAGGTCTCGCACAATGTTAACCATTTAATTTTAACAACACTAAATCTATCCGCCTGAGCACCGTTGGGCTGCTTAGGTTCCCTCCAACCTAGGACGCCTATACCTTACCACTCCGTGCACCCCGTTGCTCCCTTTTGGTTCCAACTTCTAATGATAACCTTATTCTACCTGAGTTACTCTAGCTCACGCACCCTCAGCTGGGCTCTAGTAACTTTTGTACTAGCGACTAGTTCCATGGAGTTGTCCCTATGCACCATGCACCTCTCTACGCTGGGAACTGGAGAGTTATAGACACTCTACTTACATTAGTAAACCAACCACTTATTTTTATGTGCACAAAATTTTTCTGTATGGGACTTTTATGAAGTGCACACGGTGGGCGCCAGCAGGTGACCATGGCGACTTTGGGGCACACCCCTGGTTTTGCATTTTGCTGAGGTTTGGAGAACTCCAGCATTATTCTTGCTATCTCTGGCTGGAAAGTACCCACCCTTCTTGCTCGTAAACAGTGCATATGACACTTTGTGATCTGCTAGTTGTGATTCCCTGACTTTCCGCCAAGTTTAAAAAATTGACACCACAAAATCATTATTTCCTCATAACTGCATTTGGATGGTGCAATCAGGGATTGCCGCTGAAGGGCCTGGTGGTGTTGGCCTTGGATAACGTTGTGCAGCCTGTCATCAAAAAAGGCATAGGGTCATTCTCAACTCAAAATGAGTTTTATAATGCCGCTATTCCAACACTACTGAGCTAGGCCCTTTTCTTATAGCTTTGATGAAAATCCCATTCCAGTATATGGAATAAAGCCTGAGAATCCCCTCCTGTCACCTACCATGATCCGCAGAACTCAGGAGGAGGAAAAGAAATTATTTTTAAAATATAAAATGTTTATGCGCCAGCAGAAATAAGGGGGATATGTGGCTTCAGCAGTAAGAGTGGCTAAATATTCCTCCTCATTTTATGATTTAAAGACTCACCTTAAGGAAATGGTAGTCCCTGAAGAAGTGTTTGGTGGTAAAGTGCTGGAGTTCTCTGCTTTAAATAAAGACCATTAGGTGTAATTTCTACTGACTGCTACCCTTTCATCCCCTTTAGGAAAGATCAGCACCACTATTTTGGTGGATACTGGATCCTCTGAAAATTTTATGGACCAAAACCTGACCGACTACCTTGAGCTGAGTTACGAGCCAGGTGGTATGGTTAGAGGAGGGGCTTCCCAAGGTATTCCCACACTGAAAATTAGAGGTTTAGTGGACTTTCAAGTTTGCAACTTCCATTTGTCTGACCACTTCCAAGCTATCAAAAACCTCTTGCGCCCCATTATTTTGGGTGTAGAGTGATGCGAAAGTTTGATGTCAGGACTAACTTGAAAGAAAATACCTTATCCCTCACTTTGAAGAATGGTCACAAGCTATTGGTCCCTTTGGCCAAAGCCAACTTTCAGGGCAACTTGCCCCACTGGCCAAATATTTACCCTCTCAGTCTTGCCCCATTGATAAAGGCCTCTGTGGAGGCTCCACTACCTTCCTGTTTGAAGGGGTTGGAATCTTCATTGATGCAGCTTCAGCAAATGTACTACCCGATCATTCTGAGTTTATTGTGAGTTAAAGCTCAGTGTGGATCTAGTGCGTATATCTTCCCCCATTTACCCATTAACTGTCCTGGAGGAAGAGACTTTAGACGTGTGGGTTAAGGAGCAGTTAGCCAAAGGCGCGATTTTTCAGTGTACCTCCCCTGTATGCTCCCCACTTCTCTTTGTGGAGAAGGCCAATGGAACATTACACCCTTGTGTGGATTATGGGAACCTAAACAATGTTACTGTACCAGACCTCCATCCCATCCCTTTGGATTCTCAGATTGCGCGCTATGTAGATAAGGCTAAAGTCTTCTCCAAACTGGATTGCCTCAATGCGTTCAATCAGATCTGGATTAAGAAGGGACAGGAGTGGCTAACCGCATTTTGTACTAATGAAAAGGGATTTTACAGTTTTGGGTTATGCCCTTTGGGCTTAAGAATGCCCCTGCTACCTTTCAACGCCTCATTGATGCAGCGTTGGGGGACTTGCTGGGGTATGCGCGGTCGCCTACATGGATGATATTCTGGTGTTTTCCACTGTTCATGAATCCTATGCAGTACACATTTGGCAAGTGGTGGAGAGGTAAAAGGGTAGCCCGCCTTACGCTGAAGATCAGCAAATGTGAATTTTTCAAGATCCAGATCACTTTTCTGGACAACGTCGTGTTTGACCAAGAACATATGATAACTCCAGACAAGGAGAAGGCAATTCGTGAGTGGCCCACCCCCACTTCAGTTAAAGGATTGAGGAGTTTTTTGGGGACGTGTACGTTCCTCAAGAAGTTTACGCCCAATCTTTTTGAGGTGGCAGCGCCCTTGTATAAGGCTAGTTGTGCAAAAGTGCTTCAGTGGTCCCTCGTTTTAGAGGATGCTTTCCAAGCAGTGAAGTGCACCCTGTTGTCCACGTCTGTCCTTCGCCATGTCGATCCTTCAAGAGTTCATTGTGTTTACTGATGCCCCCAACTTCACCATAGTGGCTGCCTTGTTACAAGTAGGCGAAGATGGTATAGAGCATCTGGTGGGATATTTTTCTAGTAAAATGTCTTTGCCTGAGTTAAAATACACTGTTTACAACAGAAAATTATTAGCACTGGTGGAGGCGCTGACGTATTGGCGTCATCACTTGCATGGCTCTTCCCAACCTTTCCAAGTACATACAGATCACCATGTCCTACTATACTACCGCGCTCCTCATGTCTTAACTCCACGGCAGACCCGTTGGCATGAGACCCTTGCCCAGTTTGCATTTTCCTATGAGTTCACTAAGGGCAAGTAGAATGGGTTGGCGGATGCTTTGAGCTGCAATCCTGCTTTAGCTCCTGATTCAAAGGAGGTAGAGGTTCATAACACACAGTTGATGATTCCGCCAAATAAGATTATGTCTCAACTTCCCTCTCCCCTGACCAACGGGCCAGCGCTTGCACCTCTGGAAAATGTGGAGGAATACATTATTTTCAGAAAGATAGTCCTTTCTCAGCTGCTATCAGCCAAATATACTATGTTATTTGCTAAGAGCGCTCTGAATCAGGAGGATCTAACCAGGGGTTACCATGTAATGGATGATATGATGTGGTTCCAGGGGCGCCTATAGGTTCCTTCCAGTCCACTTCGCCTGGAAATTATTCAGGACCATCATAATGGAATCACCATTGGTCATCCTGGGAAGGCAAAGACTATAGAGCTAATTGACCACACTTATAATTGGAAGAGGTTAGCCACTCAGGTGAGCAGATATTGTAAAGAGTGCCTGATCTGCAACCAAATGAAACCAAATTGACAGCCACTAGCAGGGTTGTTGGTGCCAGTTTAAAATGCTGAAGGGCCTTGGATTTCTTTATTGGCGGATTTTGATGTAAATACCCGCATATGATAGCTATGATGCCATCATGGTAGTGGTGGACCGATTTACAAAGTTCGCCAGCTTTATTCCTTGCAGAACCACATTAACTTCAGCTGAAATGGCTAGGCTCTTTGTCATTCATGTGTTTCTCTCTTCATGGGGTTCCCCAAGAAATAATCAGCAATTGTGGACCCCAGTTTACCTTCATCTTTTGGAAAGAGCTGTGTAAAACTCTGCAAATCTGTCCCTGCCATTCAACTGCCTATCATCCCCAATCTGATGAGCAGACTGAACGAGTGAAACAGTGCCTAGAACAGTTCTTGCAGTATTACAATGCCGCAGATCATTTATATTAGGTTTCCCATCATCTCATGGCCCAATTAAGCTATAACAACGTCCAACATGCATCAATTGGTTGTTCTCCCTTCTTTTACAACTATGTCTTCAATCCCTACTTCAACATGGAGCCCAGTTGTGGATCCAAGGTGAAAATGGTGGTGGACTTTTTTAAAATAATCATGAAAGTACACCAGGGGGTGAGCATGAGTTTAGATGCGGCCATGCAGGCTTACAAGGATAACGCTGATGGTAAGAGATGAGTTGGACCAACATACAAGGAAGGAGATCTAGAGATGCTTGATGCTAAAAACGTTTTAATCAAGCAACCATGCAAAAAACTGGGACAAAGAGGATTGGGCCTTACCGCGTTGTCTGAAAGGTGGGCCACGCCTCATATCAGTTGGATCTCCCACCCTCATTTAAAAATTTTCAGTCTTCCTTAAAGCAAGCTTACGTTGTTTTAGGGCCCCCCTCCAGAGACTCCTGAGGCTTATCTCGTGGATGAGGCGCCATAGTGGGAAGTGGAGGAGATAGTAGCCTCCCATTGGGTAAGAAGAAGACTTGAGTATCTTGTATCCTGAAGGGGTTTGACACAGCAGAGAATAGTTGGGTTCCAGCGCGGATTGTGCCCATGCCCAAGACTTAATTGAAGTATTCCACAAGCATTTCCATGAGGCTGCAATTTTTAAGTCCAAGCAAGCCGTTGCTGCCATGAAGTTGGCCCCTGATCACAAAAGCTTTTCCTTGGTGAATGCCCCTGGAGGGGGTGGAGCCCATAAAAGAGGAGAGGGTAATGTCATATTCACATGACTTTATTTGAAGGGGTCAATTGCCAAGACAAGGCTGGGTGCCAAGTGTCAAAAAAGTTAAGCTACAAGACCTTCATGACTTTTTCACACCTTGTACCAACGCTGGGTGCAGGCCAGATATGCCAGGTTGGTTCAGAGGAAGTGCAGCCAGCCTAGCCATGTGTAATGGTAATAGCGTTAAGATGAACATGCTACCATTTTAAGTAGCGACAGTTTGATTTGTTACTCAGTAAAGGGAGGTTTAAAACCCGTTCAATTTACGAAATTTCTAACTTGAGTTGGCCTTGACTTCAATCAATCATTCAAGTTGGTCATCTTTGAAGTACAGTACCCTGTCAGATGGAAGCTTGTGCTTATTGGTGCACTTGGGCTTAGTACCACTTTCACTGATAGATGATACTACAGATTAGCTTAAATATGTTTGCTCAAGACCAACCTTTCTCATTAATCATCTTTCTCTTTCCCAATAAAATCCCATTAGTTTATGTTTTGCTTTAATTATGTTAACTTGGGTGAACCTGTGTTGGACCTCTTCAAGGAGGTATCAAACAATGCCAGCCGTTTTATCTGAACCAAACTTACCGCTGCAGCTTTGCCACCGCTGGGCCACCCTGGTCCCCTCCAGACCAAGCCACCCAAGCCCTCCAGCTTAAAGCACAGCTTGGATATGGACCGCTTGTTGGGGTCCACCCAAGTCTTGTCATTAGTTCCTTTCCTATTAATAAATACCGCCTTGCACACCCTTGTCTTTTGTTACTTTAACCCCAGCACCCTCTGCGGGCTGCTCTCACTTTATTACTGTTGACGAGTTACCTGGCGTTGTGTCAGTGCACCGTGCACCACCACCTTAAGAACTGGAGAGTTTTAGACATTCTCCTGACACAATATCAGCCACAGATTTGGTGCACACCAGGTATTCACTTATAAGGAACCTGGGTCGCAGTGTTTTCCTGTTCTTATCACATGATGCAAAATCTGCCAGGTGGTCAAATGCTGGTTAGATGTTAACAACTTGAAATTGAGATCTGCGACTAATTTTTTGATGTTGCAGTTGACGTCATGGCCCTCCTTTTCCCAGTCATTGAGGATTCAGGTCAAGTGAATAGATTCATTGATGATTTTGGGGGTGGGCTTAATGACAAATGACATACTATTATAAAGATTTGAATTAAACTCTCAGCATATCATTATCAACCTGGCTTTTCTCATATCACATTGTAGCGGTGTCCAATGCTGAAGTTTGGGCTTCAGAATCCCATTGTATTTGATCTTCATCCCATGTTGTACATTTGAACGCCCATTCAACCAACTCACAGCCTGGTTACATAGCCTCCAATAATGGAGGAAGCGATTCTGGGAAGGAAATCATGAGTTAAGCATCTACTCCTTAAAGAGTGTGACGTGATATGTTTTGGGACCCCTTGGACCCAGACTCAGTGAATGCCCCACACAAGTTCAGAGCAGCATTTGTGTGACTGCAAATTTTGAGAAACTATTTGGCCTAGATCCAGTTGGCATGTTTAAAAATTTGGCAGGCCCATAACTCCTTTGCTTTTAGGTTTGAACAGAGTGTCCAAATCAATACCTGCATTGGCTTTAAACCAAAGGCATTATCAAATGAGCGATTTGATCTGACCTTCCAAGAATGGACTCAATGGAAGAATGTGGGCCACATAACAAAGCTTAAAAATAAAATATTAAGCGCTTGCATCTTCCCTTTGAGGTTCAATTGAGCGTATTTCCATTAGAACATCTAGGCTGGCCTACTGTAAATCACCGCTTGCTCCATCACCTCAACAGCTGGACCTATTTTGGTAAAAAGAATACCCAAATATCCAAACATCTGTGTGGGCGCCAAGAAGTGAGGCAAGATGGTTGGTGGAATTGTGAATTTCCAATATTACCAACTACCATCTTATCAGTATTAACCTTCACTTGATGCTAGTTTGTAAAGGGTAAGGAGTTCTTTGACGCCTTAAAAGTTGCTCACATAACTGATATCCATTGCTGTGTCATCTGAAGTGGCTTTCATCCATACTGGGCTCTGATTGAGGTGACTGATGCCCCATAACTTTGTCTCTACTGCTGCCAACAGGATATCTGATGAAAATTAGTAAAATTTGGCGACATGGGATCGCTTTGGTTGAGGCCCTGGCCAATCAGAAATGTTTCCTTTAAACCATTAACTACAATAACTCGGTGGTAAGGCCAGTTTAAAATGTATCTTTCCAGGTGATAAAAGTGGCGAGGATTTTGACAGCATGGTTTGTCACCTGCATGTAACGGACCAGGCTGCACTTGATCCACACATTGCTTCAGATCAGGTTGCACTCAATCCGCACATTGCTTTGATAGGAAGGGCCTCAAATAGGAGAAAAGTATCAGAGGATGATTTAAGAAAGCCGGAGTTGGTGGTGATTCAGATGGGGAGTTGTGGGATTAAGGTGAGAGATTCACCATTCTGAGACTGAGATGCATTTGAGAGGATATGACGTCAGGTTATGAACGGCGTGGATGATGATCTAACGGGATGAGAAGTCTTTGCAAGTGATGTGTTGGATGGTATTCAAGAGAGCCTTTTATAGGAGAAAGAGTTTATTAGAATACCAGCAGAGTATTATTTATTAGGAAATGGTTGGGGCCTGAATGGCCAGTTTTGTTTTCTAAGAAACATCAAGAAATTAGAACAAATTGCTTGCTATTATAAATCTTATTTTATTAAAATTATATTATTGTATCAAAGTGATGAGATCAACTAGTGAGCTTGGCGTGGCGTTGGCGTCATTATCAGCCCTCTCATGGAGCCAGAACCTGCTGTTGATGTGCAGCGTCGTGGGAACAGTATTGCGGGAATACATGGCAATGATGAGGCATGGCGTAAGGGTTTGGGGATAGGCTTCTGAGGGCCTGTCCCTAGTATGGTCAGCAACATGGCTCTTATTACCCAATTCCTTTGTGACATATTGGCGCAAGCCCGCCCTTTACATTATAAAAAAACTCAAATACATTTTGTCAGTCTTGTGGGGGCCCCAAGAAGAGGTGGTGGCCCTGGGAGGGGAGGAATGGTATTGCCATGTCTTGACAGTGGTGATGGTGAGTTTCTCATTAACTTTCATGAAAAAAGTGGTTTGTGTATATGGTTCAAGACCCGTGGAGATGGAGGAGAGCAATGTATTATCTAAATCTCTAAAAGGGCGGGCGGCATTGCCCATGGAAGCTTTGGATAAAATTCATCAGGTAGTGTCATGAGTTTGGTTTCAAGCGCAGTTGGCTCAAGCGACAGGAGGAGAGTCCCCTTTCTTGCTGCAGATTGCACAAATTGTGGAGGCATTACCATTGGACCTGGCAGGGTGGGTGCAAGAACTGATTGAGGAGCAAGGCCATCTTCCAGGTTCCATGGATGAGCGTTTCAATTTAATTGATCAGGTCTGTCCAGATGAGGCGCAGGATGAGGCGTGATCAGCTTTGTTGACAGTGAGTCAGGGGCAAGGATCAGTTGAAGGATATGCACTGATTTTTTTGACCTTTAGCAAAAGCAGAACAAGTGTTAGATTCACAATCATTGCGAATGTTTTGAAAAGGGTTACAAGTGGATATGTTGGCAGCTATGGTGGCTGGCAAAGTTCAGGGTACGTTGGCTGAGCAAATCGCATTGGCAGTACAGGTTGAGAAACAATTGGCCTTGGCATGAAACTGGAGAGAGGATTCTATGTCTTCAGGAAGGGGCCAGTCCCCTGCAATGTTTTGTAGAGGTCAAGAAGTGTGGCAGGGATCAAACAGAAATTTTGGAAATGTCCATGGAGGCTTACCAGGGAAACGTTGAGGAGTCAGGGAGAACAGGAGGTCAGGGACACAGAAAGGATAATGGTCCCAAACCTACCTTACCTACGGATTTGCAATCTGAGAATGCTTTGAAAATTAAATCTACTTCACTTTATCCTCAGTTATTTATTTTGGAAGAATCATATATGCAAGGTCAGACGGAGAAGGTGATGGTCCTGGTGGATATAAGGGCCGAGGAAAACTATGTGGAATTCGCCCTGGAAGGAAATTTGAAGTTGGAAATGCAGAAGAGTCCTGAGGTGGTGTTTGCCAACATGTCGAGGAGGGCTCCCTCATGGCATTTGGAGCCTTGGGTAGTTGTTCATCAGAACCTGTTATGGTTCAAATAGAGTTTCTGTGCAATCAGGAATCTGGCCCATCCTGTGGTATTGGGGATGCGGTGGTGGCATCAGTTCCAGCCCCAAGTTGATTTGCCATTTAATACAGTTACTTTGAATCCTCAGACAGGTCTCCAATGAGGTGGAAGATGATGGTTGGAAGTGATGCTCTGAGTAGACTCAAATATATGGGTGGAATGCAGGTGGAAGAGTTACCAGCCAAATATAGCGACTTTGTGGGTGTATTTGGTCCTATCAGGAACTCGCCTTTTTCCCCTACTGGTTCTTTTGCGTTTTCATTCCAGTTTAAAGAAGGGTCAGAGCTTCCCGGGGATGTCCAGTATACCCTCTTAACCAACAAGCAAAAGGAGCATTGAGAGCCATGTGAAATCAACGTTGGACAAAGGATTAATTGAGCCTTCTAAGTCGCCAATTGTGTCTCCTGTATTACTGGTGCCAAAAGCGAGTGGTGAACTTCACCTATGCGTGGATTTCTGACTTCTGAACATGGTCACTGAGCCTGATCCATATCTGATGCCTTTGTTAAAGGATATTTTCCCAATGGTTACCAGTTGTACCATTTTTACAAAGTTAGATCTCTCAGATGCATTCAATTAGGTACCAGTGAGACTGTAACATCAAAAATGCACCGCATTTAAGTGTCACTTGAGGGTGTTTCAATAGAACGTGATGCCATTTGGTCTTAGAAATGCTCAGCGGTATTTCAGTGGATGATTGATCATGTCTTTGGAAGGGATGATTGTTCGATGCTGTGCTACCTATATGGATGTTATTTTGGTGTTTTCATAGTCCCGTGAGGATTGTGTTTTTGATGTCCAGGAAGTTCTGGAGGAAATTGACCGGATGGGTTTGAGATTGAAACCTTCCAAATGTTAATTCAATTGAAGTTCAGTGACGTTCCTAGGCAACGTGGTGCTCCATAATGGATTATGAGTAGTTTCAAGCAAACTGCGTGCGGTACAAGCATTGAAGGCACCTAATGATTGAATGGGGGTGCAGAGGTTTTTGGGAACATTGAACTTCCTATGAAGGTTTATGAGAAATCTATCCCAAATGGGCTTACCTCTTACACATCTAACACAGGATGTTCCATTTGTATGGGGAAGAAAAGAGGAGCAGGCATTCAAATTATTAAAGGATAAGTTACTTACAGCGCCTGTCTTGGCCCATATGGATCCCAGGAAGCCATTTGTGGTAAGAATCATGCTTTGAATGACGCCGTAGGCGTAGTGTTACTACAGGAGGGGGAAGACGGTCTCAAACACCCCATGTGTTATTTTAGCCGCAAGATGATATCCCGCTAAAACTAATTATCTGATATATGATAAGGAACTGCTGGCAGTGGTGGTGGCCTTGCGGAAATGGCAGCACCACTTGTTCTATGCCCAACACCCTTTTGTTGTTTGAACAGACTATAGAGAGTTGGAATATTATTGGGAACCAAGGAAGATGAAACAGCGGCAATCCAGATGGCATGTGGAGCTAATCCAATACAATTTCTGGGTAGTGTACAGGCCAGGTTTGACAAATATTCTAGCATACTGGTTGAGTTTGGATGAAGGCTCAACATATAAGAAGGATGAATTGGAGGAATTTAATATAGCCACAATGTTCTGACCAGATCAATTCTCGATGATTGAAGGTGGGGGGAGTGAGTTGGGGGAGGAAGTCCGCCAGAAGCAAATAAGGTCAGAATTTAGATGGTGATTAAAGGCCAAGATGAAGGAAGGACAGCCACATGGGCGCCATATATCCTTCATGAAGAGGCGTAAGTGGTTACCACAATTCTCGCATATGAATGCCCAATCCATCATTACAATGAGAGGTAATTTGGGTCTCTCATGATCATCTGTTGGCGGGTCATCTGGAAGTAAAGAAGATGGTGGAGTTGGTGCGACGGGACTATTTGTGGCTGGGCCTGTGGAAGGATGTCAAGAAGTATGTGAGTGAGTGTTTGGTATGTGCAAAATCAAAACCCTCGAGGGAACCTCAATTGGGTAAGTTAAACCCACTTCAGAACCATGTGCACCATGGAGCTCAATTAGCATTGGTTTTATATTGGGTCTCCCAAAGGTGCAGGGGAAGGATGCTGTTATGGCGGTCATGGATAGATTGACCAATTACACCAAGTTTTTCCCATGTACAGGGAGTTTTTTGGCAAAGGACGTAATAAGGATTTTCATTGATGAAGTATTCTCCTGGCATGGATTACCTGAAGAAGTTATTTTGGACCTTGGTCCACAGTTTGTCTCAAATTTCTGGTTGAGTTTCTGGGAATTTGGAAATCAGAGCTGGCTTTCCTCAGTGTACCATCCCCAATCCGATGGACAGATAGAGAGGGTGAATCAGATACTTGAGCAATATCTCTGGTGTTATGTCTCCAATTGGCAGGATGGCTGGAGTCCATGGGTTCAGTTGCTCCAATTCGCTTATAACAATCATTGTCAAGCATCAATGGGAATGACTCCGTTTTTTGCAATCATGGTCTAAATTCCAGATCAAATAGGGGATCCATGAGTGGAGTGTGTCAGGGGGCGGATGAGATGGCACATACCTGGAAGAAGCTATGAGGAAATTTGGAGCAAGCAGTGGCTCAGCAGAAGCATCAGGCAGATTGATGAAGGGCGCTGGATCTGGAGTTTGAGACTGGGGACTGGGTATTGGTGGTGGCTAAGGACTATGCTGTTCCAGTTAAGAGTCATAAGCTGGGACTGAAGACTTTGGGCCCATACCAGATCATTCGAGCCATTAATTAGGTTGATTTCAAATTGAGATTGCCAGAAGGTTCTAAGGCACATCTGGTGATTTATGCTTCCCAGTTATGGGCGTTCAAAAGAAAGGGTCCAGATTGACCAGGACTATTAAACCCTAGTGAAGGGGATGTTCAGGAATATGAGGTGGAGAAGATATTGGATGTTTGATGGGTGAAGGGCCGGCAGCCATTGCTGGTGAAGTGGAAAGGTTACCCAGTGGAAGAGGTGACGTGGCAGACAAAGGAAGACTGTGCGTCATGCCTGGGGAAGGTCCAGGAGTTTTAGGCCTCACAGGGGTGATATAATGGATCAGGATGAACTTGATCTGCACATTGCTTTGGATCAGGTTGCACTCAATCTACACATTGCTTCAATAGGAAGGGCCTTGAATAGGAGAGAAGTGTCAGAGGATGATTTGAGGAAGTCAAAGTTGGTGGTGAGTCAGATGGGGAGTTTGGGATCAAGGGTGAGAGATTTGACGATCCAAGATTGAGATTCATCTGAGAGAATATGACGTCAGGGTTACAAACAGCGTGGATGATGATCTGGTGGGATGAGAAGTCTTCATGAGTGATGTGTTGAAAGGTGTTCAAGATAGCCTAGCATAGGAGAAGGAGTTTATTAGAATACCAGCAGTCTGCTATTTATTAGGAGATGGTTGGGTCCTGAATGGCCAGTTTCGTCTTCTAAGAAAAATCAGGAAATTTGAATAAATTGCTTGCTATTATAGTTCTTATTTTATTAAAATTATATTATTGTACCAAAGTGATGAGCTCAACTAGTGAGCTTGGCGTGGCGTTGGCATCGTTTTCAGCCCTTTCCTGGTCTTAGACTTTGCTGTTGGTGTGCAGCGTCATGGGAACAATAGTGCAGGAATATGTGGAAACGACGAGGCATGGCGTAAGGGTCTTGGGATAGACTTCTGTGGGTCTGTCCCTAGTATGGTCAGCAACATGGCTCTTGCTACCCAATTCCTTCATGGCATATTGGCGTGACCCGCCCATTAAACTGCAGGAATGGCCACACTTCCCAGTTGTAGGCCTTTGCCATGTCTGAAAATCATGATGTAAATTTTTCCAGATCCACTTGTGTCTTGAAGAACGTTTTTGGACCAAACGGTTGCTTTACCAGATAATATGTCTCTTGATAAACCCATTTTGGGATGTATGAATGGTCCACAGGGCAGTATACATCAAGCAGTTAAAGAGGATTTGTGTAAGAAGTTTATAATTGGCGTTCAAAAGTGCAATCTGGTGCTAAGTTTTAAAGGTTCCATTGATATCCTTTTTGTACAAAAGCACGATTTGGGCCTCGTGGTCCCCTGAATTTAACACCTGTGAAACAGGCATGGGTAAAAAAATGGGCAAGTTCTGACACCATCCAATTGAAGATCACATATTACATTTCCACTCACATGTTATTGGGGATGGGGGCCTTACTTTTTGGCACTTCCTTGAGCTCATATTTTACCTCTGCCATCATAATATCACCAGTAAGATCATGCTTGTCAACATGCGAGCTTTCCTGGAGCGCCAGCTTAATCAGGGCAAGTAGGGTTTCAGTTGCTATATTATTGGGTTTGCAAGTTTAGAAGACTTTGCCATAGAACCGCTCAAATTCACGTTTGATAATGCTGGGATCACTGGAAATAACGCCATCAGTTATTTCCACCTGCTGAATATTGCAATTACATAATTTATTTGAGGCTTGCCAAGTTCTCTTTGGACATTGTCACAGAAGGCTTTGATGGCGGAAGGTTGCATTCTGCCAGCGTTCTGTTTTCCGTTTCCTAGGGAGTGCTTGATAACGTTGTGTGTCTTCCAATACTCACAATACCATTCATCGTTGTCCCAATGCACTCACTTCAGGGTATCCAGTGCATCCTTCAACTGTTTTGTGTTGGCACTACACTTGTGAGTTTTTGTTTTTTATACATGACACTATCATTATAAGCTTATCCTTGATCTTTATCCAGCGGTCAAGGGGATCAATACCCAGATGCTGATCCAGGTGTGCAATGCCTGATCAATCCTACTTGCAGTGGTATGACGCATTCTAAGTCCCTCAGCATAGCAGGAGAGATCTGCCACTTCTAGGTGGAAGGGTGTTTTCTAGATCGATGACCACCTGAACATTTATATGGTCACTTTCCACATTAATTTTGACCTTTAGTTTAAACTCAACTTTCTTAAGTTAGACAAGGCTAGGAAATAATCCAGCTGGGAACCGCTCAACAGCTCTTCATTTGAATTGTACTCCCACCATGTAAGGTTTTCAGGGTCATTGTCCTCTTCATCTATTGTAAGACGCATCCCTAATATCACAAGGTATGCTAGAATAACATCTACCATTCTAGGTGGACGCTTGCAGGTTGAGAAGTATCCCTGCTCATGTTTGTCCACAAGTTCCAGGTCACCTTCTATAACTGTTGTGGCATCAGTTTTCACTTTTGATAAGAACTTCCAGAATTGATGGTGTTTGTGGGGGTTGGGTGATGCATATATGGCAATCCCATGGAGACTTTTACCAGTATGTTTGTCATGGGCCATAGACACAATAATTTTTCTGGTGTCGTGCCTTTTCCAAAATTAAAAATTGATGTTTTTGTTCAATGTGATGATTGCCATGTGGTCTAGCCAAAGTGCTTGGCACTTAGTCTGTAGGGACCATAGTGATGCTTGGGGTCTCTGTTTGGACTTGGGACCATTTTGCGCTGGCTGTGGGCCTGAGTTTAGGACATTATAATTAAGTCAATATAATTAATAGTTTTATTTGATACATTTTCCTCATCCGTGTTTGTATGCTAGTCATATCCCCTAGCATTAGTGGTTTCAATGATCATTGAAAGTTGCCCAACCCACAGGTATGAGGTTTATCAGGATTATTCATTGAAATCTCTAATGAAAGTTGGTTTTTGGTGGAGGAAATCACTAAAGCGGGGCAATAGGATGGAGTCATACAGCTTGTGAAGTTTGTCAGAACTAATCTTGTTTCTGGGCATGGTATGAGTCAGCGCGCTAACCTTAGCTCACTTAACTTTAGAGGTCAGCTTGCTGCTCAGGGAATATACTCACGCAGATTAGGCACCAGACAACCTTTGCTAACATCACAACAGTTCTCACCAAGCAAACTCTCCTGAGATGCTACCCCTTGGTGTATTGACCGCTTGGTTAACTTGTTCACGCTCTTGGCAAACTTCTTGACACTCTTGGACATTTTTGTAATATGTGGCCTTCATGAAAAATGGGAACCTTTCCAACCCTCACTGGTGTTATTAGCACAAAGGTATCCTTAACAGATTTTCTTCTTCAAAATAGTTAATCCCAGACTGGCTACTGATGATTACTTTAGATTGGTTAATTTACAGACTGGATACTGGTAATTACTAACTTGATACAGCACAGGTTAAAGCAAAAAGGGTAAACTTAATCATCTGTAAAAAAGTTTTTTATTAGAATAAAAAGTGAAGTTATTTATAATTCAGGGGGAAATTCAGGATATAAATGAATAAGATATTGTGATATAATGGGGAATTTAGGGTATTGGTAGAATATTTTCAATATTCTCTAGTCATATGGCATCTAACTGCTGCTTTGGCTTGTTCACTCATTTGGACTAATTCCTGTATGCGCAAGCTCCTTCTTGTGGCAGTTACCCCTGAACCTGATGTCCAGGGGCTTTTTTACTAGGTCCTATTTCTGGGATTTGGCTCATTGTAGTTGTTTTTGATACTGGGTGATTGCCAGATCTGGAATTATGCATCTCAACATTAGGGTTCAAACAGTGGTACTCCTACATGTGCCTCGCTTTGTGGCTTTGAGTCATTTAGGAAATTGGATGACTGCCCAATTTAGTTATATTTGCATTTGTGCTTCTGATACTTTTTGCCGGTGTAATTTGGTTCACTCATTGATGCGTCATTGGCAGAATTCAAATTATTTTGGCCCCCAAAGGTACAAAATGGTGTCAAATTTCACAGGAATTTTTTAATTATCATCAACCTCTTCCAACAAATCTTCTAAATCTGGTGGGGCAAAGATTATTTGCATGATGCCAATGTAGGAAAAAAAATTATTTAGCCTAACAGTGTCATGGAGTGTGAAGATAACGATGATAAGACCAACTTGGAACTCTGGGTGAGTTACCACCCAAAACCCAATCTAGAATGCCACAGGCACAGATGCCCAGATTGATGTGTTAATAAAACCCAGCCACAAAGACCAGCCAGGGGGCGCTTAGTCTAGAGATCATCACACCTTTTTATTTTTAAAAAACTCAATGCTAAAATTTTAGACTTTTGTAATATTTATTTGAGCTTAGGGAGTGAAAATTGAGAGAATATAGTGACAGTGGTACCAGTTGGGGACCATTGCCTAAAAGCTTGCTGGGAAAATTTGTGACTCATGAACAACTGTTTTCAGAAATAAACTTGAAATAATATGGTGAATTGGCCCACCAGACCTATTTTGCAACCAACTTGGGTCTGGACTGATCAGCTAAATTCATTTCAGGCTCATTAATCAAATTTAATATTTTTGTTGCGTGCATACAGTTCAATGTTGGCAACGTTTTGGGCAGCTGGCAGGTAGTGTCCAGGGACAAGCCACATAAGGCTGATCCCAGTTAGTGGTGAAATGGTTGACTGCTCCCATACCTGTTGGGGATGGGGATAGTTTTGATGCAATGGCAGGATCTCAGCAGGTTTGATGTGATTTTCTCAATTTCATCTCTAGAGCTTGTTTCTCTACAGAATGTAAAACTTCCTCTTCAGCTAAACCTCATTCCTTCACCACCTCCTGGAAACCCCTAAAATATTTTCCACAAGCTCAGCGGAGGATAAAGAGGGAAGAGGAACTGCAATCATCAGGGGGTACGCCATGACCCACCTCTCAACCACCACATGAGCCAAATCGCCCTGGGAGATGAGAGGTACTGGTGCCAGCTACCATTCCTTTTTTGAGCAGAATGGGAATTGGTCCCAATCCAGATGGAGAGGTTTTTGCCTAAGACTTACATTATCCTTTTCTTTAGGAAGGGGTGGAGTGCTGCCACCGGGGAACTGAGCCAGTGCAATATCCTTGCAGGCCTTGGGGAGTTTGATGGCCATGATTGCAGCGATTTTAGGAGTAGGGCGAGGGGCTTCTGGGTGCACCACATGGAACGCTTCCACCAACTCATGATAGTTAATACAATCATGAGAAATGACCCAACTATTTTCATAGGAGGGGAAGCCTTTCCAAGCCACCAGGTACTGAACCAAGTGGAAGGACCAGTGCAACGCCAAAATTTCTTTCACCTCAGATTTGATTGACTCCTCCAAAATGACTGGTTCAGGGTTGGAGGGTTGGACGCCAGAATAGTGGGAAAGCTTGGAGGCGTGGAAAACTGGATGCTGTTTCCAGTGGGAGGGAGCACCAAGCAGAACGAGCCATTACCAGATCTTCATCAACCTCATGGGGTCCTGACCTCTTACTTGCAAACTTCCTCAAGGGGGCCTGGATATGTAGGTGGCAGGTGCCAATTATTACCTGTGAGCCCACCCTAAAATTTTTGGCGGGAAGGTGCTTTCAGTCAGCAAATTTCTTATAGTCAGCAATCAATTTAGTAGGGTGCTCGCAGACCAGGGACTGGGTGGCCCAGATTTGCTAAACATGCTCCACCACCGCAGGAACCTTAAGATGAAGACAGGGTCCAGGATAAAAGGAAGGGTTTACCTCAACTTTGCTCCATATGGTGAAACCCCCGTGGAGAAATGTGAGGCATTATTGTAAGCAAAATGAACCAACAGAAGGGCATCCGCCCAAGTGTCCTGTGCAATGGTGGCATAACACTGGAGGTACTGCTCCAGGATTTGATTAACTCACTCTGTCTGTCCATCCGATTGGGAATAGTATGCTGTTGACTGGCATGGTTTTTTTCAGGATGGCCAGAAGGGCTGTCCAAAAGCATGCTGTGAACTGTGGACCTCTATCGCTCACAAGCTCCTGTTGTAAGCCAAACATAGAGAGGATATGGTGGATGAAACGATGAGTGGTTTCCTCAGAGGTGATGGAAGTCAAGCAGGGGATATTTAGAGCAAATTTGGT
Organism: Massospora cicadina; assembly: GCA_022478985.1. Taxonomy (NCBI): domain Eukaryota; kingdom Fungi; phylum Entomophthoromycota; class Entomophthoromycetes; order Entomophthorales; family Entomophthoraceae; genus Massospora; species Massospora cicadina. The sequence goes on along the minus strand of JAKSZP010000024.1, from coordinate 24,564 downwards.
AAACCAGTTTACAATAACCATTATGCATTATGGCCATTCTTGGTAAGTAGCTCAACTATGAAGTCAAAGGACATTGATTTCCATGGCCCCTTGGTCTTTTGCAGCGGGTGGAGAGGGCTGTTCCACTCAGAGCGGTCCAATTTTGCACATTCACAGGTAATGAAAATTGCTATCCATTCAGAAATGTCTTTTGAGATTCCGGCCAACTGTACTTACACTTCACCAAGTCAAGGCACTTTTTCACTCCAGGGTGACCAACTACTGGGGGATTGTGGTGGGCTTAAATCACTTTGTTGCAAAGCTGATGGGGTACCCACAACTGAGACCAAAACAGGATGTCTTCTTCACCCACCAAGTAATGGAATGATTGTGCACTGATCTACAAGCTGCACTGACAACTCCAAGCCTTCAGGGCAAGTCATCTGGTGGGCCAAAACTTGAGTTGACAGGGAGGCAGTTGGGTCTGTATATGCCAACAATCATTTGGGTATGGTGATAAATAAAATTTGGGTCAGTGGAATCAATGTGGTGATCTCTTGCTCCTCCGCTTCTGTGGGACATAATGTGGGGCTGCAGCTCAGGAAATTGGGGAGAACGTTCAGTGACCCATTCACAAATTCATATTTAAAGTTAAAACTGCATTGGTCACAGTACATCCATGCTTGATTGTGCACCAACTTCTGCAGTTTGCAAAAGTAAATGAGGGCTTGGTGGTCCGTTCACATTGTCACCTCATGCATGGCGCCATGCAGGAGGTACCTCCAATGGTAAGTGCCCATGATACAGCCGCCAACTCCTTATCATAAATAGTTCAATTCTGATCCATGGACGTAAATTTGTGAGAAAATACGCTACCAGGTGCTCAACTCCTCATGTTCATGCAACAAGACTGCTCCTACCATGGTGGAAGAGGCGTTGCATGCAACAATGAAGTATTTAATTGCATCAGCATGCTTGAGCACAAGCGGTGACTTGAATACGTGTTTGATAGCGATGAATTCCTGCTGGCATTCTGAGGTCCAACAAGTTGGGACATTCTTGTTGGTTAGGGAGTGCAGCGGTGTGGCCAGCTGTGAGAGGGTGGGATAGAATTTTTTTAAGAAAATTATGATGCCCAAGAAGCTCCGCAATTTTTTCTGGTTCATTGGGGTAGGCCACTTGATGGCCTCAAGTTTAAAGGGTGGAATAGCGTAACCATCTTTTAATAACAGATTACCCCAGAAGGTAATCTCATGGTAGAAGAACTCACGCTTTGATGGCTTCACAAATAGCCTTGTCTTGTGAAAAGTGGCTATAATGGGCTCCAGATTTATAGCATGCTGCTTGAGTGTTGTGGAGTAAATGAGGATGCTGTTAATGTAAGCAACAGCGCATGTGTTGTGCATATTGCACAGCATGTTGTCAATCACCTGTTAGATGTGGTGGGCGCATTCTTTAACATGAAAGGCATTATGCAGAATTAGAATATACCTTACTTTATCCAAATAGTGGTAAGCCTTTCCTGATCTTCAGCTAACCAAAAAAACTTTAAAGGCGCTCATCAAGTCAAGTTTTAAAAATACTCTCGACTTCACAATTGCTTGGGCAATTGTTTGTTCCAGTGGAAGTGGTAGGGGTCATGAATCATAATGTTGTTGAGGTGACCACAATCCACGCAAGGTCACAGTGTGACGTCAGCCTTTTTTGTAAACACAATGGGGAGGAGACGTGGGAATGTCTCTTTGAAATACCACCCCTCATGAGCATGCTACTGATCCACATGTCCAAGGCCACATTTTCTTCCACTGTATGGTGTTACCGTGACAGTTAGTGTTGACCACAGCTACTTTTTTGTGGAACTTAAGGTTGTACTTTGAGTATGGCGGAAGTTGAGTAGCTTTATCCAAATTAAAAATATCCTTATATGCTACCAAGGACAGGAGAAAATTGGGAGGCAACCCCATGGGTGTAGCAAGCATGGAAATGGCACCTCTGCTCTGCGTTTTACCTATGATATCAAGGAGTGGGAGCTCACTGACACCCTGAGCATTTTCAAAGAGTAACATGTTTAAAGCCATGTTGACATTCACTTGTTGGCGTCTCCACCAACCCACACCAATGATAACTGGGAATACCAGGTCAGACATGGATGAGAAATAATTGCAGAATTTAAAGTTGCTACTCAAAACAGGGCTATGTGACACACCTTGTAGATTGACTGTACAGCTGAAGATGCAACCACCACCTCTGGGCTCACATCCAAGTCCAATTACAACTGATGCGCCAATATTAAACTCATGAAATTAACTACTTCCCCCATGTCTACCAGGGCCTCAAATGACACTCAGTGTGCACCCAGATGATTTTTCACTAGTAGCAGAAAATAGGTGTGGTCCTTCTTTTGGGTGAGCGATTTTGGTTTTGCTGAGATGATGGTGGTAACCAACAGAAGAAGGGAAATCTGCTCTGAAACCGTTGCAGCTGGCTCCAGTGTCATCAGTGGACAACATCAAACACAAGTGTGGATCCTGAGTGTCCTGACCTACTGGGGCCAGGATTGAGCTGGTATTAGCCAACTGGAAAGGGGTTTGATGCTGGTACAAGAAAAACCATGCAACACCCCACCCAAAGGGCAAGATGGAGAGGGTCAGAGTTAAGAGTTGCTCCATTATGTCGTAGAGCATGATGATAATAGTGATAAGACCAATCTGGAACTCTGAGTTTCCACCAAAACCCAAGACAGAATGCTGCAGGCACAGATGCCCAGATTGATGTGTTAAAAAACTAGTCACAAAGACCAGCCAGGGGGTGCTTAGTCTAGAGATCATCACACTTTTTTATTTATAAATAAAATACTCAATACCAAGATTTGGGTTTTTGTAACTTTTATTTGAGCTTAAGTTGTATAAAATTGTTAAAATGGAGTGACAGCAGTACCTGTTGGGGACCATTGCCTAAAAGCTTGCTGGGAAAAATTGTGACTCATGAACAACTGCTTTCAGAAATAAACTTGAAATAATCTGGTGAATTGGCCCACCAGACCTATTTTGCAGCCAACTTGGGTCTGGACTGATCAGCTAAATTCATTTCAGGCTCATTAATCCAATTCAATTTTTTTGTTGTGTGCATACATTTTTCAATGTTGGCAACGTTTTGGGCAGCTGGCAGGCAGTGTCCAGGGCCAGTCCACATAAGGCTAAACCCATTTAGTGGGGAAGTGGTTGACTGCTCCCATACCTGTTGGGGATAGGGATAGTTTTAATGCAATGGCAGGATCTCAGCAGGTTCGGGATGATTTTTCTCAAGTTTATCTCTAGAGCTTGTTGCTCTAAACAATGTAAAACTGCCTCTTCAGCTAAACATCAGGCCTTCACCACCTCCCAGAAAACTCCAAAATATTTTCTACCAGCTAAGTGAAGGATAAAGTGGGAGGGGACTGCAACCCTCAGGTGGCACACTATGACTCACATCTCATCCACCATATAGGCCAAATCGCCCTAGAGATGAGAGGTACTAATTCTTGCTTCCACTCCTTTTTTGAGCATAATAAGGAAAGGTCCTGATCCAGATGGAGGGGTTCCTGCCCAAGAATTACAATTGGTGCCTATAAATGGGCTTCTTTTGCCCCCATTCATGATAGCTTGATCACCAGTACTAGCATCAGGTTTTTGTTATTTTTTTAGTAATTCCACTGGTTGAGGTTTGTCCAGAAGCACCACTTGTGGTCTCATCTGCAACAGCTAGGAACTTCAATGATTAAATTAGCATTTGATATCTCAAGTTAGAGCACTAGTATGAAAAATTAATAGTTTCACCGTTGTAACCTACTCAGGGTCATCAGAAAGCTCAAACCTGGAGACAATGGCATAAAGCGTACTAATCAATGCTATTGCATTTAATGCATACAGGCGCTTTGTACATTGTAGATTTTGTGATTCTGTCTTTATTCAATAGTTTTAATATATGCATTAATTTGTATTAACTAACTGAGTTAGCTTTTATAATTGAAATAATATTTTTAATTTGTTTATATAAAGTCTACTGGGCGTGTAGGTTGTGATAAGGCCCATAAATGGATTATTTTGATATTGAGCTTTAGTTTAGAGTTAATTCTAATTTAGGTCAGAGCATATGGTAATAAGCCTTACAAATATCTATATAGTTATCTAGTACCTTACAATATTCATATATAAGTTATGATTTTCTAAATAAACAATTTAAAATGATTTAATGATAGCTCAGGATTTATAAGATAAAATATAATTATATATTATGTCAGTGCTTTAAATGAATAATCATATAAATTAAATTATCTTATATTAATGAAATATACATAATTAAGACATATTATTATTGTGTTATTATATGTTATAATCAATTAAATGATCTTAATCTTATAAGCTTTTTATTTTATTACTTTATATTAGACAAATAACTCTTTAAAACAATATATTCATAAAATTAAATGTCAGACAATCAACAATAGATATTTGTTGATAATGAGTAATCTAAATCCTATCTATTTATATAAAGCTAACCAAGATCATAAAACATAAATAATTAATAATAGGGGAGCTAGATTTGATTATAAATTTGTGAAATTATTATATAAAAATTGCAATTATACTTGTTTAGGTTGTCAAGTTCCTTTTTATATCTTTTAGTATTAACCTAATGGGAGGAACTTTTCTTTCTTGTTGCAATCACTAATTGCAAATGATTCAATTCAAGACTAGGTAAGTCTGATAAATTTCTTTGAGGTGATTAATGTGCACCCAATGTCAGGTAGAGGTTAGGCTAGCGTTGTAAAGGGCACAGGATTGGTCTTTGCACTGTCCAAAGTTAGGACCTGCCCCAGTGACACTGGTGGCCAGGACAAAACTAAGAAAGTGGCAGTGAGTATCTTGCCAGAGATTTTAGCTTGGCAGAACAAATGCAACCAATACATCAAAACTCCACATTTCTAGCCCCTGTCATCAGTAGAGTATGGGCTTTGATTTTTTTGGATATTAATTTGATGAAACTGTGGAAAAAGTTCTGTAGTAATGTACACAAACACTTCCCATTTTCAGTGTACATAGCACCTCATTATTTGATCTGGGGTTAGATAGACCTTAGGTTTAAAACCGCGCAAGCAGCAGAAGAATCTGCACAGTTGCGTGTGGTGGTAGTTTCCCAGATGGTCAACAGGTAGTCAAAATGAAGTGCACTCGATGGACCAAATCTAACCAAAGTTTTATTACTTTTAACTTTTTTTCCACTACAGTAAAACGTACAGTACTTGAATGTTGCCTCTCAGATAGATTATAAAATTATGGGGATTTACACTCTTTTGAAATGCAGCGCTTCATGCTTATGCCAGAGCTTATCATGGGCAAAGCTATTGCATTAATCACCCCATCTGCAGTCATCATGGAAGACTTGGAAAATTTCAAACACCAGAGTACTCAAAATTGATGAGCAGTTATCCTACCCATTCCACGTTATGGTGGATAGCGCACCACCTATCTGCACCTTCTGTCATGCTTTTGGCCATAAGGCACACACCTTCCCCTCCAAAGAGGGCATCACACAGAATGAAATCCTTCCCAACGCAATGGGAAGTGCTGACTCCCATTACAAACCAGCCATTAACACTGATGCCACATTCCCATGAGATGTGCAGGGGTGTTATAAACAGGTAAAACCTTTGTCCCCACAAGGGTGCAAAAAGGATTAATAGGCCCATAGAGCAGCAGTTACAGCCATGTCCATTGTTGGAATTATGGGTTGATACCATGAAACATTTATTGCTTTTTGGCCAGTGACTTAAAGCTTGAGGGTGCTGAATATTTACCTTGGTTGCTTCTCTTGGTTGAGAAGTATTGTTGATCCATATATCAAGTCTGGTGAGGCAAATTCCAAATAGATACAACCTTTACTTAAAATTGCAAAAGGGAGTAAAAGCGTTATGTTTATTTTATTACCAGCATTGTTATAAAGGAGTGTGGTTCAGTAAGTCCCCAAGCTAAGATCTATGCTCATATTAAATTGGGAATTCAGTAATAGGCTATTCAATTCGGTCCAATAGGATTTTCTTGCCTCATAGTTTGGGTTTGAACACCAAAACTAGGGCATGGAAGGTCGTCAGTAATTGTCCCCAATAAGGGCCTAGCTATTTTGCTGACTTGGGTTTGATTCTCATCACCAACCTTGTTCAAATCTCTCATTCAGGTTGAATCCCAACAACGCTCCCCTCTAGATCTTGGCAAAGGGGGGAAATGGATGGAGAAAGTGACTATGGATGTGGTTTACTACTGTACAATGAACAACCTCTACAATTGAGTGTTCATTGCCCTACTTATAAATGAACTAAGGCCCCAACCAGTTGGTTCTCAATTTATTGTCATGACCTCCAGGACAATGATGGTAGAAAATAACTAGGTCACCCAGTTGGAAGGTGTGCATGGGGTCATGCTTATCATTAAATTGGTTAGTTTTTCTATTGGTGGTAGCCAACATGTTCTCAGAAGCTAGAGTCTGGAGTCAGATGATTTTATTGGCAATGCTTTGCATAGTAACTTCAGGGGCATCAGGGGATGCCTGGTCTAACATGGCTGAACTCTGGAGAGAAACTGAGGATTTCGTCCATACAAAGCCTGTAAGGGTGACACCTTAATGATTTGATGGTAGCTTATTCAACAGGCCAGAATTGCACTAGGCATTAATTGGGGCCATCGCAGAGGGTCAGCCGTGGCCATTTTTCAAAGAGTGGCCGTTATAATACCATTTTCCAGCTCCACCATTCCATTGGTGGCAGGATGGTAGAGAGTTGAAAATACCTGGGTGGATCCCATCAGCTCAACTAAGTCATTCACCAGTGATAATTAAGAATTTTCCCATTATTGGAGAGTTTTATATATGAGGGCACCCATGCTGGGTGATAATATGATCATATAAAAAGGTTGTAGTAGCTTTTGCTGAAGCGGAAGGTAGCAATATGGCTTCAATCCACTTAGTTAAATGATCCACGGCCAGGAGGAGGAGCTGGTGATCATTAGAGGTTTTAGGGAGAGGTCCCACAACATCAATGCTAATAGTATGGAAGGGTTCACAGGGTGGAACCAATGGAAGTTGTGACTGGGGATTAGGTCCAGCTTGACTTTGGCATACCTGGCAGGGAGCACCAGTTTTGTTAGAATCACAGGTTGATACCACAGATTTTTTGTTGATTTTTGGACAGTGACCTGAAGTTCAAGAGTGCTGTATACTTACCTTGGTTGCTTCTCTTGGTTGAGAAGTATTGTTAAACCAGATATTAAGTCTGGTGAAGCAAATTCCATATAGATAAATTTTTACTTAAAATTGCAAAAAGGAGAAAAAGCGTAATGTTTTTTAGTCTCAGCATCGTTATGAGGGAGTTTGGTTCAGTAAATCCCCAAGCTAAGATCTAGACTCATAGTAAATTGGGGATTAAGTGGGAGGTTAATCATTTTGGTCCAATAGGATTTGCTCACCTCATAGATTAGGTTTGAACCTTAATACTAGGGCATGGAAGGTCATCAGGAATTGTCCCTGATAAGGGCCTAGCTATTTGGCCAACTCAGGTTTAATTCCCATCACTGACCTTGTTCAAAACTCCCATTCAGGTTGGAATCTTAACATCCATGATCCTGCCTGCCCAGACCCAGGATGAAATCAAGTCATTCACAGCTGAAGTGGCTCAAGAATCTGCTCACCAATTATAATGGGCCACCAACCTGCTGTCATGCAAATGGCAGAAGAAGTTTAGACCAGCCTGCCAGTCAGGATGTGTAAGCATCCAAAAAAGCAAGCCAGAATGCCAGAGGCATTGCCGACCAAACAACTTGATATGGAGCCAGGCATTGGGAAATGACGAATTGTTGGTGCAGCACAACCGTGAGTATGATCCCAATGACAAACCACAATGAACCCACTCCCAACCCAGGGGGCCTTGCTGCAATGGGTGGGATCACTGAGATAGTTTTGATGAGTTCCTCAGCATATGGGGTCGTTTCAACTGGGGTGGCAAGGAGACAGATTCTCTCTTGCAATTGTTGGATGTAAGGCCACAAGATGCCGTGTACTGGTACCAGAAGTTCACGATAATGGGGTTGTAGTACCAAAAATATTGGACTTGCTGAATCCAATCAATGACAGAGAGGCCATAGTGACCAAGAGTACTGGTAGAGCCCATCTGGTATATGGACTGACAGGCCACCAGAGAAACGTCATCAGGGATGCAGTCAAAAGGAATAATACAAATAAAAAAATTGTTTTGGTTTTTTTGGCAAAAATTTTTATTGAAGGAAAAGGAAGAAAATTGATCAACAATTTTCTCAGTGCTATGAAACTGATTAAATAGTGGTCAATTGGGGTAGTGACAAGCCAGGATCAGGACCCTCAATTTTGACTTAACCGGTAAATTATTTGGGAATGGGCAGGTTTGTCTCTTGGGAACCAACATCAAAAAATTTGGCAGCAGGCTGAGTCACTGTCAGTTTGACCTCAAACATCTGAACTAAGGCTCAGCTACATATCTGACAGTTGGCACAACAGTGTTTGGCCCAATGAGTGACAGGAATCCCCCAAGGCTACCCCATATATGAGTGGGTCCATTTGGTTGGGAACAGGTTTGGGACGCCCAACCCACCTGCGCTCAGTTGCTGGGCCATTTGTTCAGTCAATGGCATCGCATCAGCTGTAATGCCCAAATTGCCAACAGGGGGCTTCAAACCCTCATTGATGGCACCTGATGCTATAGCCTGATTGTCAAGGATGATCCTCAATGACTTTGGAAGGAAGGTGATATGTTCAATTAGCATATTAATCAAATTGGAACCATTGGGCATTCCAGCTGATACCTCAGTCTTTTTTTTAGTACTAGATGGTCCCAACCCAAGGCTGATACCTCAGTCTTAATGCCTTTCTAGCCATTTGAAATCTGAGCATCAGCCAGATTGCCCCCAAATTAGATCTGACCAATTTTAAAAACAACAATCTCAGTGCAGATTTCACTAATTCCCCATAAAATTTCTGTTGAGGTGAGTATGGATACTGGGGGTGGGATCCAAAGTGGAAGAGCTATTACCCACCGCTCATCTACTACATGAGCAAGATCGCCCTGAGTAACAAGAGATACCACCATCCTCTTTGGTGTCTTCTTACTTGGGAATGGGAAAATGGCCTGATCAACTGCCAGGGGACGTTCCCTGGAACTTACATTACACTTTCCTTTTTCCAAAGGAAGGGCACCTCCACTGGGAAACTGCACCAGAGCCACATTCTTGTGTGCCTTGGGTAACTTGTTTGCCATAATTGTCACATCTTTCTGGGGGGGCGGGGAGCCTCAGGGTGGGATATATGGAATGCTTCAACCAGGTCCATGCAATTCATGCAATTGCGCACCTTGATCCAACTATTTTTGTAGGCTGGATACTCTTTCCAGGCCACTAGATATTGGACGGAACGTCGCAACTTCTGGTATGCCAGGATAGCCTCTACCTCAGCTTCTTTCCTATTATTGATGATGATCAGTTCCAGTTCCATGGGAATTGTACCCTTGAAGGGCGACAGCTGGGAAACATGGAAAACAGGGTTCTGCTTCCAATGCACAGGGAGATTCAGTCAGAACGCTCCATTACCCAATACCTCCTCCACTAAATGTGGACCCAAGCATTTACTGGCAAATTTATAGGAAGGGGTCTGAATCCTTAAATGAAAGGTATTGAGCATAATGTAGGATCCCACCATAAAATTATGACCCAGAAGATGCTTATGATCCACAAATCTCTTGTAGTCATCAATGGCTTTGGTGAGGTGTTCATGCACTAAGGCCTGAGTCAATCTGATATGGGCAGCGTGGTCCACAGCAGCTTGAACCTCAGGCTGCAAGCACAGCCTGACCAAAAATGAAGGATTAAAACCCAACGTTGCTTCATAGGGGGAAACCCCCGTGGATGCATGGAACCCATTGTTGTAAGTGAATTGAGTGAGAAGCAAGTCACCAGCCCAAGTATCCTGCATGGCTGCAGCATAGCAATGCAGGTACTGTTCTAGGACTTGATTGACCCACTCAGTTTGTCCGTTGGACTGAGGATTATATGCTATGGAGTGATAGGGGGATATTTTAGGATTGATAGAAGTTCACTCCAAATCCGCACAGTAAACTGTGAGCCCCAGTCACTGATGATCTCCTGGGGGAGACCGAACATCAAAAACACATGGCATACAAATAGATGGGCAGTTTCTTCTGATGTAATTTTGGAAGTACAAGGTATAAAAAGGGAAAATTTTGTGAAATGATCCACCACTACCATCACCACTGTGAATCCATTAGAACAGGGGTTTTTAATGATAAAATCCACAGACACCAATGTCCATGAGCCCTCCACCTGCTGTAAGGGGTGCAAGAGGCCATTTTTACCAGAGCAATCCAACTTGGCCCTAGCACAAGTAACACAATCAGCAATCCAAGCCATACCTCTTTTGTAAGGCCTGCCCAATTGAAGGTTCTCTTAATCAAATTGATGCATTTCTTGTTGCCAGGATGTCTGACCATGGGGGGATCATGATGTGCATGGAATACCTCCAATCAGAAGGAGGGAGGAACCCAGATGCAAGACCAGAAGTAAATGAGTCCCTCTTCTAAGGAATATAGGGAGTGTTTGTGACTTGAGTGAGCCAACTGCTTGACCTACTCCACGCCCTCAGGGCAGGCCATTTGACTGGCTAAGACCTGAGCCACTAGCAGGGCATCAGGAGCCAAAGTGATGGAGTAAATGATGGGGGGAACAATTGATAGGATTTGAGTGGCAGGAATCATGGTAACAAGATCTGCTTCCTCTGGTTCTGAAGGACTGTGGGCAGGACTGCAGCTTAGGAAATTGGGAAGTACATTGAGCGCACATTTAACAAATTTGTATTTAAAGTTAAAACTGCACAGGTCCTGATAGGCTTGGTCCTGCTGATGTGCCATTTTTTGGGGTTTTAGAAAATATAAAAGGGCCTGTTGATCCATGAAGACCATTAATTAATGGCGGGCACCCTGCAACAGATACTGCCAATGAGTTAATGCCCATGCAACAGCTTCCAATTCCTTGTCATATATGGCCCAAGATTGCTCTGTGGCTGTGAACTTCTGAGAAAAGTAAGCAACTGGGTGTTCTAAACCATCATGCTCCTGAAGCAACACCACTCCCACTGCAACCAATGAGGCATCACATGCAACAATGTATGGTTTGGTGGGATTAGCATACTTCAAAATTGGCAGAGACATGAACACCTCTTTGATCAATATAAACACCTGCTGGCATTTGGGCATCTAACAAAATGGTACATTTTTCCTAGTAAGGGGGTGGAGTGGTGCAGCCAGCTGGGAAAGTGCTGGGGAAAACTTCTTTAGGAAGATAATTGTCAGGCTTCCCCAAGATGTGCTCACTGGTGCTGATGCAGGGGAACCCAACAAGTAGGCTGACTGCAAGGGGCTGGCATCAGCCAAGAGGACAGGGGTGGCTTCAGATGCAACAATGGATAAGACTCCCTTCATTTTGATAAATTAAACTTAATATCAATATAAGATGAAATAAATCTTATGAATAGAAGTATTTTTATTAGAATAATAATTAGGATTTTTATAGGGTATTTGGGGACATGCACCTCAGGGATTGTCATGGACCTGTCCAAGTAGGGTTTCTCCTGGCCTTCTGGATTGCCCATTGTTTTGATCCTTACTCAGATCTCACCGCCCTTGTGACCAGGTCAAGCAATATCCCAGGTCACATGTCCTAAGGGAAGGGAATGTACCATTTCCTTGAATTTGGGGTAATTTATACCAAGCCCCAAATTCAATATACTGGCAGATTTGATTCTTGTTATCAAATATGATAAGCCAGCAAGGATTTACACCCCTTGAAGGGGGATATCAATCCTTCCTCTAGACAAGGCTTACACCTAACCCAGGGAAAATCCTGACAGAACCCCTCCAAGCCTTGGCCTAGGGGAGCAAGTTGTGGCCTAAGGGTCAGAGGATTTGAGTTTGGGGATGTACAGAGCCTCAGGCAAAATGCAGACCAGGTCAGTGATAGTGCCTGGTGTAGTTAGGGTTTGAAGCTGGACAAAAACATCAGCTAAGGCCCTCAAGGTTGACTCGGAGGTCTCAGGTGTGAATAGGGTTTGAAGCTGGACAAAAACATCGACTAAGGCCCTCTTAATTGACTTGGAGGTCTCTTGGGTAGATAGGGTTTGAAGCTGGACAAAAACATCAGCTAAGGCCCTCAAGGTTGACTTGGAGGTCTCAGGTGAAAAGGTTGTCAACAGTGGATAGTGCGGGTGAGTGACCCCATGAGCTTGGAGGATGGCCCGGCAATGGTAGGGCGTGGCCCCCTGGTTTGTCATGCGACAAGGCTAGTGAGGAAACTTCGAAGCAGGCCAGAAGGTTGGCAACGGTAGTGGAGGTGACATCAGCTGGTTTCTCAGGATTCGCTTCTTCTTGACCCTCATCTTCATTGGGATTGGTGCTATCCCCATTGGAGAGTTGAACCAGGTCATCTAAATTATTTATTTTAATTAAATTTGGCCTGATCTCAGGAGGGGCGCCATCGAAATTGGAAGTGTTGTCAGAAAGGAGTTATCGAGCTCCACTTTTTCTTGACTCTTGCCTGTGTTGGGATCGGCGCTATCCCAATCTGAGAGTCAAACTTGGCATTTTTATTTAACCGAGGCAAGCCGACCAGGGGACAGGCATTACCGAAAGAAAGAAACGACATGAAACCTGAACAGGGTCAACTCCATCGAAGAAAGTTTTTCCACCTCCGGATCGGGACTCAAATTTTTCTGTTTACGTCATGGGTAAGGTTTTCGTGTTATTAGACCTACTAACCGCCAATAGCTTCCTTTGGCTGGCACCCCGATGGATGTGCGAAGGGCGGGAATCGAACCCGCAACCTTCAGGTTGGTAGCCGTACGCCCTTACCGACTCGCCTTCCACCCCCCAAACTTGGCATTTTAGATTTTTAGTTTTAGTAATTTGAGGCCCAATTTTAGGAAGGGCGTTGTCAAAGTCGGAAAGCGATAGCATAGCCAGAAAAGAGACATCGAGCCTATTCTCGACAGCGCGGAGGTAAGTCCCAGGTATTTTGCCTGGCATTCGAGTTGAATCATCGCACTGATTGTATTTTAGGCTTCCCGCAAATTTTTGAAGCTTGTTGTCTTCATCAAAAATGGAAATTGGGTCTCGACTTATCCCAATTTGATCGGTTCGATGCTCGCTGGCCAATTTTGATTTGTTGTTCGGCACTGCTGGGCCCAATTTGGCTATGTGATTTGTTTCCACTTTTGTTTTGGAAACAGACGAGTGGGAATCTACATCAAGCGGAGGATTTCGTTTTTTATTACCTAGATAAATATTAAAGTTAGTATTCGAATTAATTATTTTAAGTAAAATTCGAGCATTTGGACAATTTTGAAATTCTTTTTTTAGATGGAGAATCTGTTGTAGCTTGGCCAATTTTTTCTCGATTTTGTTCAAAGCTGAAAGGTTTTTGAACATAACCTTTTCACCACAGTAAACTGGTCCTAGCGCCCAATAGTCATCCCACTGGGTGATGTCCTCAAAGGCTTCTCTCCGAGCATCCCACATCCTCTTGAATTGTGATGCTTGGTCCCTGTGATAATTTATTGCCTTCGTTAACCTTTTTATTTTATGATGCTGGCATTTTGGCTCAAGTTCATATTTTTTTTATTCTTCAGGCATTTTTATTAATCCAGCAAGGGTTTAAGCTGACTGGGAGCTCGGAAGCAAACAGTCTTCGGGGGCACACTTGAAGAACTTCTTGAAAATTCGGATCCAACTGTAGTTGGGTCTTGGCCATTCCATCGGAGGTAAGAAAAAAGATCAGCGTCTGGCATGCTCGTGGTAGTTTTGTTATCGTCCAAGGTTGAGGCTAGTACCTCAGGGCACATCAGGGAAGCGCCCCTGTAGTGAGCACCAGTTGTCGGGCTTCCCCAAGATGCACTCACTGGTGCTGATACAGGGGAACCCAACAAGTAGGCTGACTGCAAGGGGCTGGCATCAGCCAAGAGGACAGGGGTGGCTTCAGATGCAACAATGGATGAGACTCCCTTCATTTTGATAAATTAAACTTAATAAATATATAAGATGAAATAGATCTTATGAATGGAAGTATTTTTATTAGAATAATAATTAGGATTTTTATAAGGTATTTGGGGACACGCACCTCAGGGGTTGTCATGGACCTGTCCAAGTAGGGTTTCTCCTGGCCTTCTGGATTGCCCATTGTTTTGATCCTTACTCAGATCTCACCGCCCTTGTGACCAGGTCAAGTGATATCCCAGGTCACATGTCCTAAGGGAAGGGAATGTACCATTTCCTCAAATTTGGGGTAATTTATACCAAGCCCTGAATTCAATATACTGGCAGATTTGATTCTTATTATCAAATCTGATAAGCCAGCAAGGATTTACACCCCTTGAAGGGGGATATCAATCCTTCCTCTAGACAAGGCTTACACCTAACCCAGGAAAATCCTGACAATAATAGTTCCCAAGAAACTCTGAAGTTGTTTCTGTGTAGTTGGGGTTGGCCATTCTCAGATCACATCTAACTTGTTGGGAGGGATTGCATAGCCATCTTTAAGAACCAGGTTCCCAAGGAAAGTAACCTCCTCCATATAAAACTCACACTTGGAAGGTCAAGGAACAACCCTGCCTTACAAAAAGGTGACCACCACAGCTTCCAAGTCAGTAGTGTGTTGTTCAGGAGTTGGGGAGTGAACCAGGATATCATCAATGTATGCAATTGCACAGGTAAACTGGAGGTCACCCAGTACATTGTTGATAATCCATTGAAACATAGTGGGAGTATTCTTCAGCCCAAAGGGCATTACACAAAATTGGAAAATGCCACACTTTGTCCAGATTGCTGTTAACCATTCCTGGCCTTCCATTACCCGAATTTGATTAAAGACATTCATTAGATCCAACTTATAGAACACTTGGGACTTGGCAATTGCTTGGCTGATTGTCTGCTCCAAAGGCAAGGGGTAGGGATCAGAAACAGTTATTTTATTCAAATAACCGTAATCCATGCAGGGACAGAATCATCCACTTTTTTAGTGAAGACAATGGGGGAGGTGAAAGGTGAGGTCTCCTTGAACAACCAACCTTTTTTCAACATATCGTCCAACCAGGTATTGAGTGCAACTTCTTCCTCCACTGTATGGGGATACAATGGACAGTTGATGTTCACTAACTCCATGGTCATTCAAAACCCACAACTGAACCTGGTGTATTTAGGAAGACAATCCACCTCTTCCATGTCAAAGATTCTCAAATAGTGCATTAAGTTTTTGGGGAAATCAGTTGGGATTCCCGCAGAAGTGACCAGGGTAGTGATAGAGCTGGTTCCTTGTATCTTCTTGAGGGTGTCAATCAGAGGGAATCCTCCCTCTGAATGATCATTGGTAAACAATAACATATTAGATTCTAAATGAATCTTCACATGTTGTCAGCGCCACCACCCCACCCTAAGATCACCAGAAACGCTAAGTTCAGCATAGCCAAAAAGTGATCGCAGAAGCTGAACTAGTGGATTGAAAAAGGTACCAGTTGGTGAACAACATAAGAGGGCTGATAAGCAGATGAGGCCACCATCACTGAGGAGCCTGCATCCATTTCCAGATTTAATTGTTGTGCCAAATCAACACTCATGAAGTTCCCCGCAGCTCTGGTATCCACCAGGGCTTTGAAAGAGACATGATGCAAGCCAACACTGATCTTCATAGGCAATAGGAAATAAGTAAAGTTTTGTTTATTGGAAGATTTGATCAACTCATTTGTGACTGAAGAAATAATGGGCATATTGGGGGTAAGGTCAGGATCCCTTGCTGGAGCAAAAATTGGAAGTACAAGGGTGGAGGAAATGACTTCCTCCATCTGGGCTTGAACAGATTCATTAATAGTTAATTCTGTACCCACCAACTCAGACTCATGGGTTATGGCAAGATTGGTACCCAGATCTACCGCTAATTTGGAGATAGGCATGTCATCTGCATTTGCTTTGGATAACCCAATCAAGAAATTCACCTTCTGATAATGGGTAACATGATGGGGTAAGGCGTTGATGGTGGTTGCAGTGGCACATATTTGATTTACTGATCCTTGGATGGTAGACCAGACCTCGTGATGAGTGGAACCCAAATCCAAGCCCAATCTAAAGACTGCCTGAAGCATATCAATAGATAGACCTGATGTGGGGGTCAGATCATGAAAAGTAGAAATCAAAGAAACCAAGCTAAGGGCTTTGGCCATGACATAGATCAGTCTGAATATGTGGTCTGATTTTGACACAGGGGGTTTTAGAGTGGCTGACATGATAGCCATCAGTGGGGTGGAGTCTCCTGCTTGTGAAGAAGAGTGCAAAAGACCTCTCAACCAATGTCAGGCTTCATCCACAGCATCTAACAATGTGAGCCCTTGTTGGGCATAGGATAATGCGGAAGCACTATTAAGTGCAATTGCTGTATGCATTTGCACCTTGGCGAGTGCATCAAGAACTTGATTGATGATCTCTCAGGAGGGGACACTTAAACTTCCCTCCGGGCTAGTGAAAGGAGGAGTGGATGCAATCTGCACAGCTTGGGTGGATTGAAGGAGATTTCCCAAGGTAGTGCAGATGCTTCTCCCAAAGTCAGAAAGTGACCAAACAAACAACAAACAGCAGAATACTGATTGCACATTCATTTGGTAAAGGGTAACCACTGCAGCGCCCAGTTTGAAGAATAAGTTGGAAGTGGCTGGAAATCATGGTTGGTCAATTATGTCATGGAAATGGCAGAAGAAGTTTAGACTGGCCTGCCAGTTAGGATGCGTAAGCATCCAAAAAGCAAGCCAGAATGCCAGAGGCATTGCTGCCCAAATGACTTGATATGGAGCTGGGCATTGGGAAACAACAAATTGTTGGTGCAGCACAACTGTGAGTATGATCCAACGATAAACCACAATGAAATCACTCCCAACTCAGGGGGCCTTGCTGCAGGGGGTGGGATCACCAAGATAATTTTGATGAGTTCCTCAGCATATGGGGTCATTTCAACCAGGGCAGCAAGGAGATGGATTCTCTTTTGCAATTGGTTGATGTAAGGCCACAAGGTGCCCATGTACTGGTACCAGAAGTTTATGATAATGGGGTTGTAGCACCAAAAATATTGGACTCTCTGAATCCAATCAATGACAGAGAGGCCATAGTGACCAAGAGTACTGGTAGAGCCCATCCGGTATATGGACCAATGGGCCACCAGGGAAACGCTATCAGGGATGCAGTCAGAAGGAATAATATAAATAAAAAAATTGTTTTGGTTTTTTGATAAAAAATTTTATTAAAGGAAAAGGAAAAAAATTGACCAACAATCTTCTCAGGGCTATGCAACTGATTAAATAGTGGTCAATTGGGGTAGTGACAAGCCAGGATTAGGACCCTCAATTTTGACCTAACTGTTAAATTATTTGAGAATGGTCAGGATTGTTCCATGGGAGCTGACATCAAAAAATTTGGCAGCAGGCCAAGTTGCTGTCAGTTTGACCTCAAACATCCAAACCAAGGCTTGGCTACATTTCTGATGGTTGGTGCGACGGCATTTAGCCCAATGAGTGATGGGAATCCCCCAAGGCTACCCCATATATGGGTGGGTCCATTTGGTTGGGAACAGGTTCAGGACGCCCATCCCACCCACGCTCAGTTGCTGGGCTGTTCTTTCAGTCAGTGGCATCACATCAGCTGCAATGCCCTAACTGCTAACAGGGGGCTTCAAACCCTCATTGATGGCACCTGATGCTATAGCCTGATTGTCAAGGATGATCCCCAATGACTTTGGAAGGAAGGTAATTTGTTCAATCAGCATATTAATCAAATTGGAACCATTGGGCATTCCAGCTGATACCTCAGTCTTCATGCCTTTCTGGCCATTTGAAATCTGAGCATTAGCCAGATTGCCCCCCAAATTAGATCTGACCAATTTCAATTCAATAATCTCAGTGCAGATTTCACTAATTCTCCATAACATTTCTGCTGAGGTGAGTGTGGGTACTGGAGGTGGGATCCAAAGTGGAAGAGCTATTACCCATCGCTCATCTACTATGTGAGTGAGATCGCCCTGAGTAATGAGAGGTACCACCATCCTCTTTGGTGTCTTCTTACTTGGGAATGGGAAAATGGCCCAATTAACTTCCAGGGGACGTTCCCTGGAACTTACACCTGCAGACCAAATGGTGATTCAGATTTACATTAGCAAAATTACCAAGTACTAATCAAAACTGATTCTACCAACCCATTCTCCACTGAGTTTTAGTTGACCTCTGATGGTACACTGCAGGAGCACAACAATGTGAAAGGTTGACCCAAATCAACAAAAACCAAATATGAATCAAATCTATAGCAAAGGCATCTCTTAAAGACAAATACACTTCAACGTTGACCTGTGCAAGAAACAAGGCTGCTGAGAACACTGGTAAAACAACACAGGAAGGGAAAGGGGGCCCTTCCCATTGCACCTTAGGTGCAATGGGGGATCCTTCACAATAAGGAGGTGAACATCGCTGGACTTAAGGCCTCACCTTCCTGTGCTAGGAAACTGAGTTTTTTGAAGAATAATCTACCTGTTGATATCCTGGCCATTCATGAATCCCACTGTCAACACAGTGCCAAAAAAACATGGGCAACCATGCTCCTCCCCTCCCTTCCTTTTTGGTCACCACACTGTGGGGTGCTTATATGTGTGACCCATAGTTTTTAT
The DNA here is from genome assembly GCA_022478985.1 of Massospora cicadina. Lineage (NCBI taxonomy): Eukaryota > Fungi > Entomophthoromycota > Entomophthoromycetes > Entomophthorales > Entomophthoraceae > Massospora > Massospora cicadina. The sequence goes on along the minus strand of JAKSZP010000024.1, from coordinate 5,776 downwards.
ATATTTCTAAAAATCCATATCTCAATGGATGTGTGCTGGTCATGTCCTTTTCATGGGATGGTGAAGTGCACGCTATCATTAATACTATTCTTTAACCTGTGCGTGGGCTCACTGGAAATTCCTCTTGGCTGTAACTTCCCTCCCACTTCCACCTGATCCATTTGTGGTGGGCCAACCCAGCCACCAACCAATGGCCTTCACGCCTATCCCCCACAGGGGAATGTCAAACTCAGCGTTCTAAAAGCCACCCTGGGGCTTTTGATACCCTACTCAAACATGCACCGCTGCTACCCAACATGTCCTGCCCCATGTGCACAATGGTCAGCTGAGGTCTATGCCCAACATTGACCTCATTCTTGCCCCAATGAGCTTTCACCCCTAGATTGTGCACTTTAATATGATGAAAGTTGATTTCTCTGACCACAGGTTGGTGTTAATTTCCTTCACTTTGTCAAGCCCAGCAGCACAGGCGCCAATGTGGTGCAAACTTTGCCCATCAAAGATCACATCACCCAGGTTTTCCTAATGGGTGGACAACATAACTTCAGCTAGAGTTTGCCACACAGTTCTGTGGACCCACTTTTTACCTGGTCAACCTTCAAAGCAAACAACATCCTTCAGGCGCACAACCTCTAATCATGTTGCCCATGGACTGCATTGGCAGTCATTAAGTGCATGCTTGCAGAAGTGGACCACCTGGAGTCTAATTTCCATGCTGCAGGCTACAGCCCAGCTTGGGGTTGTAAGTGGGCAGAAGTGTCTGCTCATCTCAATGCATTGATAAGACAACACAAACTTTGCATTTATGTTCAGTTCAAGACAAAAAACATTATGGCAGGTGACATGTGGTCTGCCTATTTTTTCCACAAACTTTTGCACTGTGACAAAGCTTAGCCTGCACACAGGTGAGGTGGCCAGACCACTCCATTGCAGAAACTCCATCTAAAGTGGAAGGCAAAGGTCAAAACTATTAACCCAAATTGTATCAATCTGATCCAGTTGAACCAGACAAAATTGATGAGTTTTTTTGATGGCGCACATAACTGCACCGTTTCCCAATATCCATAGTTAATAATTTTAATTACTCAGGATGAACTCTGTTTTGCCATTCATGGTGCACGACACAGGAAGTTCCCAGGTCCAGATGGGATTCCATATGAGTTCTATAAGAGATATATTATTATTTCTCCTCTTTGTTGCTTGCCTCAATGAACAAGTGTCTGTTAGAAATGTGTTTCCTTTCTGGGGGACAGGAGGCATACATGATAACGCTGTTTATGAAAGGAGATAAGCTGGACTTGGACAACTGGCGCCCTTATCACTTACTATTACATATACTAAATTATTTACTAAAATTATGGCCAACCTCCTAGGGGAAGGTATCTCTGATGTAATCTACTCTGAGAAATTCGGTTTTATCTCCAAGTGGTCAATATGGGACAATATACACACTGTAGCCAATGTCTGCCAATCCACGGCTACTGAGGCACTTGTGTTCTTAGAACAGTAGAAAGCTTATGATAGGGTCAACTGGGATACCTCAAAGCCTGACTCCACAAGTTCCACCTTCCCCATTAGTTTATTAATTGGGTGATGTTGCTTTTCGGAATCTGCCACAATGGCTGTGCATGGCCCTGGTTTCCTCACTGATGTAGTTCACCCTCAAAGGGGTCTCCGCCAAGGGGACCCTTTAAGCCCACACTTGTACAACTTCATCCTTGACCCACTTTTAGGAAAATGTGAATGCACGCCTTGCTGGTGTCCATGTGCAAGGTCAAGCACCAGTTAAGATGCTGGCATTTGCTTATGATTGTGTGGATGGGGTGTCTAATGACCAAGATGCACGCACGCTGGAGGCAACTATCCAGGATTACTCCAGGGTCATTAACACCACACTTAATGCCTCCAAAACTGAAATCATTCTCCTCAACTGATACCAGGCCCGCTGGTCACCAGAACCCCATTACCTAACTGCTTCAGCAGCTAGCTTATAGGTTCCCTTACCCCACCAACCCCATATCACCCCGCTTGTGCTCCTTTTTGTGCCAAGACCCACTGCTGGTCCAGTGCGCCATTTGGGAGTGTGGTTGGAAGTGGGAGGGTACGCCTTGTCAGTAATGGAACACCACACCCCTGACAATGTCACAAAGTGCATTGCTTCCCTAAGAACCCACCAGACTAACCTCCCAGGCCAGGTTGTGCTTGTCAACTCTATGCTCCTGTCCAAAGTCTGCTTTTTTGCTGACATCATCGCCTTTTCCCCCTCTTTCTTCAACTCTTTGTATGCCCTCCTGCAAGGATGGCTTTGGTTAAGCCACCCTCCCCATGTGCACCTAAATGTCATGCTTGTCCCTCACCATAATGGTGGTATGGGCCTGCTCAGCTTTGAGGCCCATGCTGCCAAAATACTTGGCACCTGCGTCGCTACAGTCACCAACCCCGCACCCCTAGACCACCGCTAGACATGCATGTCCTGCTCCAACTTTACGCACACCCTTGTCCTCTACAATCCTACCCACCCCCATTCTCTGTTAAGCTATCTTGACTCTCATCTCTCTGCCATAGGCCAGAATGGGGCTCTGACCCACTTCAAACATATTCTCTTCTCCATGCAGAGCGCTGAGTGGAGAATCAGCATCAGTGGACACACCACCCAGAGGGGTCTCCCTACTCCCTGTTTCAAACAAAAAGTCCACGGGCAAGGCGTTTAAAACAGTTATGGTACCCCAACGTCCCCACCTCATTGCCCATGTGGACTACCTTGACAAGCTTGACATCCCATACTCTTTGGAGACCCAGAAGGACATTTGGCGGTACACACACCATCCTCTTATACAACCCCTGATTTGTGCTCATGTGTGGAAATGCCTGATAAATGTGTACTGCACAACTGAGCAGTCCAATGCTTCTCAATCTTTGTGCATTGTATGCAGTCAATATGGGTCATTAGTCCATTGCTTGGAAAGTTGCATGCCATCTCAGGTGATCTGACAGGATGTTATGCGCCTCTTTTGCCAGGAGCATGAACAGGTTTTCAGCCTGTCTAAGAACATTTTCACCTTTTCCATGACTGTCATGTTTTAATAACTTAATAGTGGGACCAACGCCAAGGATAAGGCTGGATGAAAGGAGGCCCAGAAGGTGAAACTTCGGGATCTTCCTGACCTTAAACACACATTAGACCAACGCTGGGTACAAGCCAAATATGCCCAGGTTGGTACTAATGGGGTGCAAAATGCCCAGCCCCTTGTCTCAGCCCAGGCGTTGAAATGAACAATTTATGTAATGAATGAAGATGGTTCAATTTGGTTGATTGGAGAACGAGGGTTCAAATACATTTGAGTTGCAAAATTATGAGCTCAGGTAGAATATGGATTCAATCAATCACCTGAGTGAAGGCAATTTTGGTGTATTCTACCAAATCAGATGGGAGCGTTTGCCTATTGGAGCGTCAAGGCTTGGGCCCACTTCCACAGACCCATAGTTACCCTGACTCACTTTAAATATGTTTTTATGACCAACATTCCTTGTTGGTCAACCTTTCACAAATAAAACTACCCGTTTTTTACGTTTTCTTATGGTTCCTTGGGTGAGCTTGGGTGTGGACCTCTTTGAGGAGGTCTCCAACTATGTTGGCCACTACATACTTTCCCAATTTACAAAAGTTTTAGGTGCTCCCTTGGGCTGCTCCAGTCCCCTCCAGATCGAGGCACCCAAACCTCCTGGCACCGATTTACACTTAATTATGGACTCCCCTCTGGGGTCCACTCAAGCTGTGTTGTTTCTTGCTTACCTGATACAGTATACCGCGCTCTACACCCTTGTCTTGGGCCCCTTTTGTACAGGTACCATTCAAGGTGCCTTGTTTCTCATTTTTCTAATAGCTAGTTCCCTAGCAGTGTGGGTTTGCATCCCACACCACCTTGCTGGGAATGAGAGAGTTACAGACACTATCTTGAAATTAGTTGACTAACCTTTTTATTATAACTTCATAAGAATTATCCATGTAGGACTTTTGTTATTTGTAAACTGGGTGCGCTGGCCGTTTGTCACTGCCATGATGGTGCTCACCACAGTTTTCTCATTTGGTTTTGTTTTGGTGCATCTCAGCGTTATTCGTGCAACTACCAATTGGGAAGTGCCCATCCTTTCTGCTCATACCTGGTAGTCTTGGACTTTTCATGATCATGTTGTCACAATTCCCCAACTTTCTCCTGAGATTTACTCAGAAATTCAACAGGCCTTGGCTTCCCTTGAGCCAAAACCCTCTTTAGGAAATAATAAATTGTCTGGTTCACATCCACTTTTGTGGGGAGTAGATCTGTTGTCCCAGTTGTCTCCAGAAGCGGCCAACTGGGTTTTTGCAGTATTCTGTACTCAGCCGCTCTTGTGGTAAATAGTGGAGGGCTTGAGCAGGTCTTGGTGCAGAGTCATTCTGATGGAGCATCCTTCCATTCCTTTATTGAGTTCTTTTCAAAGCATCAAGTGGGTTAGCTGACAAAAGTATATTTATATGAATTCTTCAAAAAAGCCCAGGCTTTGCCATTGCCCGATGAGGTTAAAACGCCATTTCTCCATTTGACCTTAGACATATTGGTGTGAAACTCCCCAATTTGGCAGTCATCACCTTCCAACTTTGATCATCTTGTTGAAGCCCTTTGGGGTAGTTTCCCCACCCCAATCTGGAAGGGGCAAGGTAATTTGGCCATCATGGGTTCACCCAGATCAAACCCTATAAGTATGGAAGCCAAAAAATCGCACACATCTTAAAGAATGAAGGAATCTTATCCTTCTAAACCTTTGAGTTCTTCAGAATTTGAAGCTGAACAAGGGTCTAGCCTTAAGACTAAATCAATGGTTTCAGACAATTCTGCCAATATGATATCACCTGCAGCTGCCCCTATAATTATGCATCTGCGACTAGTAATATTTCCTTGAATTGCAAAGCGCTTCACTCTACTTCCATCTCCATTTTGACGGAAGCTGAGGATCTGGGTGAGTCTAGATCTATACTTATCCAAAAATGGAATGAGGTTAATGAGTTTCCTTCATGCTGCGTTCCTGCATGGCAAGTTGAAGATTTGACATTTGACTTGGGGTGATGGCCCTGGATAATGATGTACTCCAGATCCTTATAGCAGGTATGGGGTCGTTGGAGCCTGAAAACGCGTTTTATCATGCAAATCTTATATCCCAGAACTGAGCCATTTATCAGCTCTTATGGCTTGGATGAGGACCCTATTCCTGTATATCAGATTACCCCTGAGAACCCTCATCTTACCCCTACCATGATCTGGGGCACTCAGGAGGTGGAAAAAGAGCTTTGTTCTATATATGATAAAGTTTATGCACCTGCAGAGAATGGGGGTGGGATATCTGGCCTCAGAAGTAAGAGTGGCCAACTATCCTTCCCCCTTCTATGATTCCAAAAAATACCCTTATGGCTTGCTCAAGCCAGAAGAATTTTTAGGTGAGGTGGTGGTGTTTTCTGCTTTGAATAAATCCCATTCTGGATACTCTTTATTGACTGCTACCCTTACATCCTCTTTGGGGAAGTTCATCATAACTATTTTAGTGTATACTGGTGCCACTAAAAATTTTATGGACCAAAACCTTGCTGACTACCTTGATTTGAGCTACTCGCCAGGTGGTATAATTAGAGGTGGGGCTTCTCAAGGTATCCCCACGCAGAAAATCAGGGGGTTAGTGGATTACCAGGTGGGCTCCTATCTTCTGTCCGACCACTTTCAAGCTTTAAGAACCTATTGTACCCCAT